>SKCR01029701.1:0-116011 GCA_019454045.1 Zanthoxylum bungeanum | reverse complement strand
TATGGATTGTTCCCCTGTCTGTTAAAATTGTTGACAAAATTCATTGTTTCTTCAAGTTGGTTTGGTTCTGGTGCTCCTCCAAATGGTGAACTTGTGGCTCCAGTGGTAAGAGTCTCCATGAATTTGCATATCTGATCCAGCTTGGCGTTGACTGCTGTATTGGCTCCAACTTCATAAATTCCTGCAATTCTTTGGATCATGCTTCTTTCTGTTGGCCACAAGGAATTGTTGTTGGCCATTTCTTCGATTAGGTCCAGGCTTGATCTTCTTCTTTTGCCATTAAAGCTCCTTCAGCAGCAGCATCAATTGTGGTTCTCATCAGTCCAGAAAGTCCATTATAGAAAGTTTGGACTTGAAGCCATTTTGGAATCTCATGGTGAGGACATTTCCAGAGCAAATCTTTGTACCTTTCCCAAGCTTCGTAGAGAGTTTCCGAGTCTTGTTGCACAAAGGATGTGATGTCATTCCTTAGATTTCCAGTTCTGGCTGATGGAAAATACTTTGCAAGAAATTTGGTGGCTAAAGTGTTCCAAGTTGTGATGGAACATGCTGGTAGTGAATGTAACCAAGCTTTAGCTCTGTCTTTCAAGGAGTATGGAAAACATGCAGTCTCATTACTTCTTCAGCTTCTCGGTTGTAATTGAAAGTGCCGCAAACTTCCAGGAAGTTACTGATGTGGGTATTAGGATCTTCAGTTGCTTTCCCCCCAAACTGCACTGACTGCTGAATCATCTGAATGCATGTTTTGATGTCACACGCATTTGCTGGTAAATGAGGAAATACAATACAGGAAATGAAGTCGTCGACCACCGAAATGGTTCTGTCTCGAATGGCTATTGGTGGTGTAACTTCCAAAGGTTCAGGTTCTATGTTGACTAAAGCTTTTTGGCCTTCTCTTTCCCTTTTCAACTGTCTGATGGTTCTTTCAATTTCTGGGTCAAGCGCTCGGAGTTCAAAGCTTCTGGTTCATCTCATGTGATTTCTGAGAACCTGAAACACAAGAAAACAAAAACAATAATTAAAAAGAAATTAGATACAAGTAAATGTATCTATCCTCAAAATTAATAGTGAAAGATAAATAAGTCCCCGACAACAGCGCCAAAAACTTGACCGACGTAATCACACGCGTATAACGCAAGTGCACGTATTGTTCAAGTAGTATAAAAAGTATCGATCCCACGAGGACTTAATACCTAATCTATTAATTTTATGAGGTCAAATGATCACTAGTATCTAACATGTTGATTGATTGATTTGAAATTGTGATGATTTTAAACTTAAAAACAAGTAAATTAAATTACTCAAAATTAAATTAAATAAAATTCAATATTAAGAAACTATCCAGGGTTGTGAATCTTTCCAATATCTTTTAAAAAATGAAGTGGTTATTTCATGTTTGTGTAATATATCAGTTTACTAACCTGGAACACGAAATTATACAAAAGCCTATGTCGATGGTTAGATGCAACTACCCAGTATAACCCAATTGAACCATATGTCTATGTCAACCAAATTACTTGGATTCATTAAGATTAAGTTCCAATTGTGGCTACCCCTGCTTGACAGGTTTCTGTCTATCCTGTAAGGAAATCTATTAAAGGGTTATCTATCCTCAAGGAATATCGTGGGCTACTAAGTCTAAGGCTAAGCCTAAAATTCATTTGTCAAGTTTATTTTAGATTTACCAGATCAATCTTATTAGTGGCCAGTTAACAAGACGCATTAAGCTTAAGACTTAATAAGTAAACCTTTAAATTACCCAAACTATAAAATAACCCCTTATAAATCGGTGATATTAAAATTCATCACAACCTCAGATAACTAACTTAGTTTTGACTCAAAACTAGGGCTAGTAAAAACTTAAAAATAAAAGACAAAGTAAAATGCTGAAAAGTAAATGCGGTAAAGTAAATACTGAAAAGTAAAATTACAATAAAATAAAATAAAATACTAGGGTTAAGGGATCTACTTTTACCACTACTATTTTAGATATCTCCCTTAATATAATATATTAACTTGTGATAACTGATGAGCGGAAAATATATCAATATTTACCGCCCCTTTTACTTAATATTTTGTTTAGTTTCTCGGGTTTGATGAACGTTTTGATGTGTTTTAGTTTATTTTGCAGATAAAATAATATTGGGACACAATGAAATCATTTAGGATGAAATGTGGGTCAAATAAGGGCAAAAATTGGACTTGACATATTAATTTTGGAGATTGGAAACTTGAAAGGGCGTTTTAACGAAGTGAAGTTTTGGAAATTCCAATTTTGTGCATCTGTCGTATTTTGAGCATAACTTTTTACTCCGATATCGGATTGAGCTGATTCAAGTTGCAGATTAAATAAGACTCAAGGATATACAACTTTGAAAGACAAACTAAATTCGAATTTTGAAGATTTCATGCCCGAAATTGATGAACCATCCAGAAGTGTGTTGTGTGTAATTATTAAAGTCATTTTCAAACCAAAAAATAAATTAATAAATAAATAATAAAAATTATCAAATCACCACCAAACATGATAAGTAATTAGTGGATCAATTAATAATGGATTTGGTGGAGTAATTAGTAGAGCAATTAGTGGAGCAATTAATAATGGATTTGGTGGATGATTTGATGGAGGCAAAATTTTGCCTATAAATACCAACCATTTCATTTGTAAATTCATACTTTCTTCTAAGGAATTCCTTAAGAATACTAAGAAGATTGTATATTGTTTGTTTATTTACAGCTTTCAGTAATTAATTTCCGTTTTCGCACTTTCTTTCCTTTACTTTTCAGTTTTTACTTTCCGCATTTACTTTTACGGACAGTACTTTTCTTTCTTTAATTTTCAGTTTTTACTTTTCAGTAATGAGGAGGTAACTCCCATTTGCTGGGGTAAAAGGTAAAACTTGTATTACTAATATTTAGATTAATCTCCCTTAATTATAATATATAAACTAGTTAAAACCTGACTTAACGAGGATACCGCCATATTGGTCGGTTGGTAATCATTTAAATTGGTTTTAACCTGACTAAACTGGATACCGCCTGATTGGTCGGTTGGTAATTAATTATTAATTTGACTTAATCTGGATACCGTCTATATGGCTGGTTGGTAATTATCATGTAAAGTTAATATATTATATTAAGAGAGATATCTAAAATAGAAGTAATAAAAGTGGATCATTTTACCCCAGCATTTTCTTTTATTGTACTTTTACTTTATTTACTTTTCAGCAATTTACTTTCAGCATTTACTTTTCAGCAATTTACTTTCAGCATTTACTTTTCAGCAATTTACTTTCAGCATTTACTTTTCAGTAATTTACTTTCAGCATTTACTTTTCAGTAATTTACTTTCAACATTTACTTTTCAGCATTTAATTTTCAGTATTTAATTTCAGCATTTACTTTCCGTCATTTACTTTTCAGCATTTTACTTTTCAGCATTTTACTTTATGTCTTTTTATTTTATTTAAGTTTTTACTACCCGTAAATATGTGTCGTAACTAAGCCAGTTATCTGGGGTTGTGATGGAATCCAATATCACCGGTTTATAAGAGGTTAAATTATAGTTTGGGTAATTTAAATGTTTACTTATTAAGTCTTAAGCTTAATTCGTCTTGTTAACTGTCCACTAATAAGATTGATCTGGTAAATCTAAAATAAACTTGAAAAATGAATTTTAGGTTACAGCCTTAGACTTAATAGCTCACGATCTTCCTTGAGGATAGATAACCCTTTAATATATTTCCTTACAAGATACACATATACATGTCGGGCGGGGGTAACCTTTATTGGAACTTAATCTTAATGAATCCAGGTAATTTGGTTGACATAGACATATGGTTCAATTGGGTTATACTGGGTATTTGCGTCTGACCATCGACAGAGGCTTTCGCATGATTTAATGTTCCAGGTTAGTAAACCGATATATTACACAAACATGAAATAACCACTTCATCTTTTAAAAAGATATTGGAAGGATTCACAACCCTGGATAGTTTTATAAATTTGAATTTTCTTCAATTTACTTTCAAGCAATTTTATTTACTTGTTTTAATTTTAAAGTCACCACCCAATCAAACAATCAATCCATTAGATACTAGTAAACAATTAACTTCATAAATTGATAACAAAAGGTTTTAAGTCCTCGTGGGATCGATACTTTTTATACTACTTGAACAATACGTGCGCTTGCTTTATACGTGTGTGATTACGCACCGGTCAATAACATTACCAACCAGTCATATAGGCGGTAACCTGATTAAGTCAAATTAAGTCCGACCTGCCATAAATGCGGTAAATTACCAACCGACCAACCATGCGGTATCCTTGCTTAGTCAAATTAAAACCAGTTTATAATTGATTACCAACCGACCAATATAGCGGTATCCTTGTTAAGTCAAATTTTAAGTAGTGAATATATTATAATTAATGGAGATTAATCTAAATAGCAGTAATAAAAGTTTTACCTTTCACCCTAGCAGGGGGAATTTACCTCCTCATAGCTGAATAGTAAAAACTGAAAAAGTAAAGAAAGTAAATTACTATTACAGAAAGTAAATAAAAATTAATTACAAAACTGAAATTAAAAGAAAACTAGATACAAACTCCTTATTTATTTAGAGAATTACAGAGAGGAAGGTACATCTGAAACTGAAATTTCGAGCTGAATTTATATGCGTCAATAAGGTCTCCGCGTCGCGACGGGCAAGTTATTCTTAAGTCGTGATGCGAACACGTGTCACGCTCTGATTGGTTCCGCCGAGATTCTTATCCGATGACGTGGCATTTTGGATGATTAATTCAATAATTGAGCTAACGTGGCAGTGACGTGGTGATGATGTGGTAATGACGTGGCGACACGTGGCGATAGCGATTATCGGCACCGTAGGATTGTGACACGTGGCGCGCTTTGATTGGTTTATGATGATGTGGTGGTGACATGGCAAAGTTGACTGGTCTTCTGCTGACATGTCCATGACGTGGCTGACACGTGGCGATGGTGATTGTCGACACCATATGATGATGACACGTGGTACACCGCACGTTAACATGATTGACTGTGATATTGACACGTGGCACGACACATTTTAGCAAAGTCAAACTTCTCAGATTCTGACACGTGTCCCCGGCGCATGTTAGCATGAGGCTGCGCAAATTTCCAAATGACGATTTTGCCATTTTTTCCATTTTTCACTGTTTTGGCCCCAATTCACCTCCAAAGAGTCCTAAAACTTTATTTATATACAAAATGACACAAAAACATCAAAATATTCACAAAACTCAAGAAATATACAAAATATTAGGTCAAATGAGTGGGAAATAATGATATATTACCACTCATCAGGAAGCTCACGCCTTTTGTGTGAGGGAGAGATAGAGCAATTTGTTTTTGTGTATTTGATTTCTAAAAATCAATTACCATTTACCAAATCCAATTAGGTATATGTCATTCCAAATGATTAAAAATACCAAGTGTAATATTCATAAAACTCAAGAAATATACAAAATATTAGGTCAAATGAGTGGGAAATAGTGATATATTTACCACTCATCAGGAAGCTCACGCCTTTTGTGTGAGGGAGAGATAGAGCAATTTTTTTTGTGTATTTGATTTCTAAAAATCAATTACCATTTACCAAATCCAATTTAGGTATATATCATTCCAAATGATTAAAAAATACAAAGTGTAATATTCACAAAACTCAAGAAATATACAAAATATTAGGTCAAATGAGTGGGAAATAGTGATATATTTACCACTCATCAGGAAGCTCACGCCTTTTGTGTGAGGGAGAGATAGAGCAATTTTTTTTGTGTATTTGATTTCTAAAAATCAATTACCATTTACCAAATCCAATTTAGGTATATGTCATTCCAAATGATTAAAAAATACAAAGTGTGTTGAGATTGGTTAGTGTGATTTACAAGCAATCCAAGCTTTTCACTCAACCTTTAACCACTTCCATCACTAGTCAAACTAGTTGATATAAGTCAAGTGGGTCCCACCACTTGTAAATTCCAAATTTAAGTCGAACAATCCAACACACAACTTCGCTCGGCCTGGGTTCGTTTAATTCCGAATTAACCAATTTGTCGTTGCGACATAATAAAATCTAATTTAATTAAATAATTATGTCTTGTAAAATTATTATTAAAGTCGCTTACGAAATAATTCTAAATTAATTCGTTTGCCCGAATTAAAATCCAATTTTAATTCCGCATTGAAATCTAATTTCAATTAATATATCGAATATATTATTTAATCGATTAATTCCAAATTAATCGTTCTCTCTTCTAATCGAATTTTATCCCAGATAAATTCTTGCCACAATTAATCCTAGATTGATTTTCTCTCTCATAATTAATCTTAGATTAATTCTGTTCGAGTCAAATGTAATTGGTGAATCTTTGGGAAGCGACCCATGAGATTCCTGGATATGTTGGCAGTAAATCCGGTCGTCGGACTATCCGAATACGTGCGTACCCCGTACCACATTCTTACCAATTTATAAGACATGGTTGGCTTCTAGCAAAGCATTGTGCCTACCCAATTCTCTAGAAATATTCTTATTTGGAATACATAATCTTATCAAGCGTAGTATACTAATATTGTGTATTACGATCCAATATCGGATGTCACATGCTAGGCCTGAGGCTGGAATTGTGTCTGCCCCGTACGAAGCATATATCGGATTACTAGCAACTAGTCTCTTTAATCGGATAATCATGACCTTGTCATATTATCCCGATAGTTGCAACATATTAGAGTACCAGTTCTGTATCCATGCGTGATCATCATCTCCATATGACTGAAGTGATACTTCCATCTTGACATCACACCCAATACACTACGATTCTCAATAAACCCAGAAGAGGCGTACACAGAACATGTTAAAGCCCCAGACGACCAAAACCAAAGCGTACTGATTTTCGCAAGTATTAGCAATGCAAGTCTCATGTTAAGACCAAATACACCTACCCTGATTCAGATTCCTATAGACACATAGTCATAGTACCAATGGGATCCCGAGGGGTCTATCCAGAGCGAAGCTGTTTCCATACCATCGGCAAACAGAACCTCTTATTACACTTGCATAAGTATCCAATACCCAAATATATGAGAACTATGTCGTTACACTTCCATAACGCGCACAAGTGCAATACTAGTCTATTCCGCATTATCGACGTCCAGTCTCGATAATACTACGACTAGGGATATTTAATGATTAAACCTTTCGTGGATTGATACTGTCTCATATCTTATTAATCCGGAACTAATCATAATGACTTTTATCATTTATATATATTCAAGTAATCTAATTACAAAATGATAAAATAGCAATTTCCTTTGTCACATAGTTAATTTGTACAAAAACCACAATGTCTTTTACAAATAGTGATGCTATGGGTCATAATTGTCCAACAATCTCCCACTTAGCCTATAGCCAATCACTCAAGTATCTAACACCTGAACTATATACATGTCGCTCAAACTTTTGCTGAGAAATAGCCTTCACATCGCCACGATGTATGATCTCACGAATCAGATGGAAACGTCGAAGTACATGCTTGGATCGTTGATGAGACTGTGATTCCTTAGCCTGCATTATAGCCCCGTTATTGTCACAATACAATGGAACGGGGTCAGCTGCTAACGGAACTACTCCTAATCCAATTAGGAATTTAAGGATCCAAACTGCCTCTTTTACTGCCTCAGCTGCAGCGATATATTCCGCTTCTGTTGTTGAATCGGCAACAGTCTATTGCTTAGAAGATTTCCAGCTCACTGTTATTTTATTCAAATAAAATATGTACCCGGATTGCGACTTATAGTCGTCTTTATCGATTTAAAAACTTGCATCGGTAAACCATGTTACCTCAAGTTCTCCATCTCCATATATTAAGAAAACATCATTAGTTCGTCTAAGATACTTAAGGATGTTCTTAACCGCAACCCAGTGGCCATCACCTGGATCTGCCTAATAGCGACTACACATGCTCAAAGCATACGAGACATCAGGTCGCATACATATCATGGCATACATGATCGATCCGACTGCAGAAGCGAACGTGATCCGACTCATTTGTCTCTCTCATCTTGAGTTTTATGACACATGTCCTTAGATAGAGAGACGCCATGTGACACTGACAACAGTCATCTCTTAGACTGATCCATGTTGAATCTCTTCAATACTTTGTCAATGTACGAGCTCTGGGAGAGTTCAAGCAGCTTTCTAGATCTATCTCGGTAGATCCTTATTCCTAGAATAAAAGCCGCTTCTCCCAGATCTTTCATGGAGAATTTTAATGAAAGCCAAGCTTTCACCGATTGTAGCATGGGAATGTCATTGCCAATAAGCAATACATCATCAACGTAAAGGACAATGAATGTCAGTGCGCTCCCACTAACCTTCTTATATACACAATGATCATCATCGTTTTGAACAAAATCATATTCTTTTATGATCTAATCAAAATGTTGGTTCCAAGAACGTGATGCTTGCTTCAATCCATAAATGGATCAATTTAACTTGCAAACCTTGTTTGCATGGTTAGGTACGGCAAAACCGTCAGGCTGTTGCATATAAACATCCTCCAAAAGGTTTCCATTAAGGAAAGCGATTTTGACGTCCAACTGTCATATTTTATAATCACAATATGTAGCAATAGCAAGCATTATCCGAATGGATTTAATCATGGCAACATATGAAAAAGTTTCTTCGTAGTCGACACCATGTCGTTGACGATACCCTTCAAGCCTAGCTTTGTACATTTTTATGTTACCATCCTTGTCAGTCTTCTTCTTGAAGACCCATTTACAACCAATAGACTTTACGTCTTCTGGTGCATCACCCAGCGTCCAAACTTGGTTGGTATACATGGAATCCATTTCGGACTTCATGACTTCTTGCCATAAAGTGGATTCGATACCTTGTATCACTTCCTCATACGTAGTCGGCTCATTATCCTCAATAAGATTAATATCTACGTGAGGTGAGATCAGAAACCCATACCTCTTAGGTTGTTTTCTGACTCTCTCTAACCTACGCGGTTCTTGTGTATTAGAAGATTGTAGTACAATCTCATCCCTGATGAACTGTTCGTGTTCCGTTAAGGAATCGGTGCTAGAAATAGTATCACTCCGATTTTCATCGAGTTCTACTTTCCTCCCACTTACCACTGCATTAGGAATTCATTTTCGAGGAAAACCGCATGTAGAGCAACAAATACCTTGTTCTCTTATGGGTGGTAGAAGTAATATTCTTTGGTTTCCCTAGGATAACCTACAAATAGGCACTTATCCATTTTGGGTTCTATTTTGGTATCATCCAAACGTTTAACGTATGCCCAGCATCCCCAAATCTTCAGGAATGAGAAACCCGATTTCTTTCTTGTCCATATTTCATATGGAGTCTGTTGAACAGACTTTGATGGAATCTTATTCAAAATAAGTATTGCACTGTTCAATGCATATCGCCAGAAGGAAATTGGTAGCTCTGTGCGACTCATCATTGACCTTACCATGTCCAACAAAGTTCGGTTTCTCCGTTCGGACACACCGTTTAATTGAGGTGTTCCGGGAGGAGTCCACTGTGAAAGAATACCATACTCTTTCAAGTAATCTAGAAACTCATTGCTTAAGTATTCTCCACCACGGTCCGACTGTAATATTTTAATACTTTTACCGGTCTGTTTTTCTATTTCGTGTCGAAACTCTTTGAATTTCTCAAAGGTTTCCGACTTGTGTCTCATAAGATACACATATCCATAACGCGATGCATCATCCATAAAGGTTACGAAGTATTCATATCCACCTCTAGCCTGGCTAGACATGGGCCCACATGCGTCACTATGAACGAGGGCTAACAGTTCGGTGGCACGTGCACCTTTACCGCTAAAAGGTGTTTTAAGTATTTACTTAATTTAAGCCTTTTGTTTGTCATGTTATATGTTTGAGATTGATTTATATTCAAAATATAAAGACCATTATTAATATCACCACTACATATCTCAAAATCATTTTTATAAACAAAACACCCAGTGTTTCTGAATACAAAAGTATACCCACATTGGGTTAAACGAGATACATATATAATGTTTCTAGTCAAACTAGGTACATAATAGCAGTCTGATAAATTAAGTACATGCCCCGGGGGAAATTCCAAAATGTAGGTCCCAACAGCCAAAACGGCGACTCTTGTCCCATTTCCAACTCGGAGGTCGATCTCTCCTGAAGCCAGTCTCCTGGTAATCTGCAGATCCTGCACATCAGTACATATATGAGTACTACAACCAGAATCAAAAATCCAATTTTTAAAACTAGAAGTAGACATGTTTATTTCAATAATAAACATACCTGAAGTTGGTGTCTTGCCCGCTTTTACTTCCTTCATGTACACCTTGTACGCACGGCAGTCACGCTTCCAGTGACCCCGTTTGCCACACTGTAGATAGACATCTTGGGATTTGTCTTTTGCCTTCCCAAAAGACTTTGATGATTTGGCCTTGCCCTTTCTCTTCTTCTTCTTCTTCACACCTCCAGAAGCCTTCGGCCAATCCATGGCATTCTGAGATGTCGAAGAGAAGTGCGCCTCACGTTTCTTGCCATTTAAAAGCTCTTTTTCTGCCTCTTTCAGCATCGCCATCAACTCTCCAAGAGTCTTCTCATGGTTCATCATATTGTAGTTTATGATGAACCCGCTCTAGCTGTGAGGAAGAGACTGTAAGATCAAATCTATGGAAGTCTCAGCCTCAAAGGTTATGCCTAGCTGACCCAATTGTTCGATGTCAGTAATCATCTGCGACACATGGTGCTCGACAGATGTACCATCTGACATACGAGAGCGAAATAGCTTATTCTGTAATTCATACTTCTGCGATCTAAGGTTAGATCGATGAAGGTCCCTCAATTTCAACACAATTTCGTGGGGATCCAATCCCTTGTTTTGACGATGAAATTGTGGGATAATTGCAGCAAGCATGACGGATTGAGCAGTTGAGTTGTCATCACTGTGAGTCTTCCAAAGCTCAAGCTCAAGTGGCTGCTCAATTCCGGCTTAGGCCCGAGAGGTCTCTCTATCGTATAGAGCATCTTCTCAGCCCCCAGGACAATCCTGAGGTTCATATCCCAGTTAGGAAAGTTCGCACCATTAAAGATATTTTCTCCCATGATAATGTCCCTAACGTTGATCTTTCTGGCCATCTTAATTGCAATAGTCTAACTATTCAATTAACGATTACGGGTACAATCCAACTGTTAAAAGAAATTAATAAAATATTAGTCCAACTAATATAAATATATAAAATGACGAAAATAATTTGAAAGCGTGTATTTGGAAAATATTTAAACGAAATTGCAAATTCAATACTGGCCTCCCACTATTTTTCGGCGAGCCTCTAACCCTCTGTTGAGTACTCGGGAAACATAGTTTCCTAGTGGGCTAGGATCCCGTTTAATAACACACAACCTTAACTTTGGCCAATAAGCTGTATAAAACTTAACTAGGTAGATCTCTAAGATCAATTGGATCCCATCCAATTCCTAGATCCGGTAGGTGGACCTCCAAGTCCGAAACATATATACAATATATATGTCAATATATCCAATATATTTCCTAACCTTTTCCTCCGAATCAACTAAGCATTGGCTTTTGCTCAACAAGCTTAATGATTCTAGTTAAGTGGGACCCATTGACAGTGGGAAAACTTCGTAATCTATGTCGATGAACAAGAAGGGACCTTGACTTTGGCCAACAAGTCACAACTGCCCAAGAAATGCGATATATAACAAAGCCTTCGTGGTTCAAACACATCCGCGATGGACATTGATCTTGACTTTGGCCAATAAACCAATGCCAATCTTGGATCTTGAGAGAGAACCACTCAATGGAAAGAAATCGCTTAATATTGTATTGATGGTTTTTCGCGTAAATTGGCAACCAATTTATTATCTTTGATTAGGTCTCATCATACACCCTTAAGCATGCATTCTAAAATCATAATAAGGTGCATAATAAATAATAATGATATGCGGATGGATATTTAACAAATTGTTCCTAGAAAAAATCTCTCACTTTCCTCTCTCCCGCTAGCACTATTCTAACTTTTACCCAATTACATTATACAATAAAGAAACCTTATTAACATTGAGGGGAATTGGTGAGAAGAGAAATACAAAGAGTCAAGAGATAAAAGGCTGGACACGCAGGTCCAATTTAATAAATTCTAAATTTATTACAACAATTTTCAAAATTGCCCTCACCCTTCTAATATCCATATGATATACATTATTCATACAATACATCCATGTATTCACTCAAAGCATGTTATTCAATCAATCTAATCCAATTAATTAATCTTTGAATTAATGACCATCCAATGTTCAAACAACGATTTGATTTGCACGAGTCCAACTCGTTTAAGAATAAGTACTCAAAGTGCATATTCTTGAATTATATTGAACTACAATTTTAAATCCAATTTAATTTGTATTCAATACTAATTCTAATTTAATTCCAAATTAAATAATTACACTTATTTATGTGTCTTTTAGACTTAGATTCTAAATCCAATCTAAATGGGTCTCAAATGCCCAATTAACATCCAATGTCAATTTAATTAAAGTCCAATGGACTTTTAATTAATTCTTAAGGCATGGGCTTTGGCCAATATGGATCAAACCCAAATTCCAAGGCCCAATTTAAGAATCACCCTATTTGCCAAAAATCAATTTATGCCCATTATGCCCAATTAAATTATTAAAATGCCCAATTATTATATTTGGACTTTATGGAATGGTTTTAGGCCCAATTTGGATCCAATCCAATTGTCATAAACCAAGCTTGGGCCAACCAAGCCCATTATGCCCAAATACAACAATATTAGCCCAATTCAAAATTAAAGACTAATTTTAATTAATACAAATTCCAAATTTCACTTTAATTTTAATTAAAGTGTAATAGCTAAATTAATTAGTTAAATCGATATTTCCAAAACATCAATTAAACTAATTAATCATGCTTTAATATATTCAATTCATGTCCAACACAATTGAAGCAAAATCAATCAATTTCACATGCTAAGTCTCACGACAATTAGGCTTAAAATTACAATCAATTTGAATTCAATCCAATTAAATCAACAATCAATTTATCTCATGTTTTAAACACATTCAATGGTCTAAAATCAAAAAATCACCATAATACAACTAGGGTCATAGTTTCGGCCAAGCATGGGGAATTAGGGAAATTTCTCAATTCTATATATGCATAAATCCTATTCATCATCATCAAAGCTCAACCAAACAACCAATTTGAAGAAATCATACTCAAAACATAAAAACCCCAAATTAAAATATATAAACCCTAGAACTAAATCATGCTTAGAAAAGACTCTTGATACCATTGTTAGTGTTCCTAGAACATGCCAGGGATATCTAATCATGATTCGGTGTGTGAATATTCAAAGAAGTTGCGGAAGACTTACATTGAACGAATTTGATGGATGTATGAAGTTCAAAACTTTTGTATGTTTGAGAAGATCTCCAAGCCTTTCTTTGTGTTCCAAACTCAAGGGATTAGTTTCCCTAACACCTTGAATGACTCCTTGAAAGTGCTAGCTTGAAGAAAATTTGCAACAAAAAATCTATATGGAGAAAGGAAGCTCACGGCTTTCGTGTGAGGGAGAGAGAGAGCAATTTGTTTTTGTGTATTTAATTTCTAAAAATCAATTACCATTTACCAAATCCAATTTAGGTATATGTCATTCCAAATGGTTAAAAAATACAAAGTGTGTTGAGATTGGTTAGTGTGATTTACAAGCAATCTAAGCTTTTCACTCAACCTTTAACCACTTTTATCACTAGTCAAACTAGTTGATGTAAGTCAAGTTGGTCCCACCACTTGAAAATTCTGAATTTAAGTCGAACAATCCAACACGTAACTTCGCTCGCGTTTAATTCCGAATTAACGAATTTACCGTTGTGACATAATTAAATCCAATTAATTAAATAATTATGCATTGCAAAATTATTATTAAAGTCGCTTACGAATTAATTCTAAATTAATTCGTTTGCCCGAATTAAAATCAAATTTTAATTCCGCATTGAAATCTAATTTCAATTAATATATCGAATATATTATTTAATCGATTAATTACAAATTAATCATTCTCTCTCTTCTAATCAAATTTTATCCCATATAAATTCTTGCCGCAATTAATCCTAGATTGATTTTCTCTCTCTCATAATTAATCCCAGATTAATTCTGTTTGAGTCAAATGTCATCGGTGAATCTTTGGGAAGCGACCCATGAGATTCCTGTATATGTTGGCAGTAAATCTGGTCGTCGGACTATCTGAATATGTGCGTATCCCGTACCATGTTCTTACCGATTTACAAGACATGGTTGGCTTCTAGCAAAGTATCGTGCCTACCCAATTCTCCAGAAATATTCTTTTAAGGAATACATAATCTTTATCAAGCGTAGTATACTAAATATTGTGTATTACGATCCAATATCGGATGTCACATGCTAGGCCTGGGGCTGGAATTGTGTCTGCCCCGTACGAAGCATATATCGAATTACTAGCAACTAGTCTCTTTAATCGGATAATCATGACCTTGTCATATTATCCCGATAGTTACAACGTATTAGAGTACCAGTTCTGTATCCCTGCGTGATCATCATCTCCATATGACTGAAGTGATACTTCCATCTTGACATCACACCCAATACACTACGATTCTCAATAAACCCAGAAGAGGCTTACACAGAACCTGTTAAAGCCCCGGACGACCAAAACCAAAGCGTACTGATTGTCGCAAGTATTAGCAATGCAAGTCTCATGTTAAGACCAAATACACCTACCCTGATTCAGATTCCCATAGACACATAGTCATACTACCAATGAGATTCCGAGGGGTCTATCCAGAGCGAAGCTGTTTCCATACCATCGGCAAACATAACCTCTTATTACACTTGTATGAGTATCCAATACCCAAATATATGAGAACTATGTCGTTACACTTCCATAACGCGCACAAGTGCAATACTAGTCTATTCCGCATTATCGACGTCCAGTCTCGATAATACTACGACTAGGATATTTAATGATTAAACCTTTCGTGGATTGATACTGTCTCATATCTTATTAATCCGGAACTAATCATAATGACTTTTATCATTTATATATATTCAAGTAATCTAATTACAAAATGATAAAATAACAATTTCTTTTGTCACATAGTTAATTTGTACAAAAACCACAATGTCTTTTACAAATAGTGATGCTATGGGTCATAATTGTCCAACAACTCTAGGTCCTCTCATGGTGATATTTTGAATTTAGACTATTGGATGAGTTTAAAGCATGAAATGAATGTTAATTGTTGGTTTAATTGGATTGAAATCAAAATTGAATGTTGTTTCATGTGATTGCTGTGGGATGAAGCATGTTGCAATGAATTGATTTTGCTTCAATTTGTGTTGGACATGAAATGAAATGTTTAGCATGATTAATTGGATTAATTAGTGTTTTGGAAACATTAGATTAATTGATTAATTGTATTAATTACACTTTAATTAAATTAATGTGATATTTGGAATATTATGTTAATATAAATTAGTCTTTAAAATTGGATTGGGCTAATTTGTTGTATTGGGCTAATGGGCTTGGTTGGGCCAAGTTGGTTTTGGACAATTGGGTTGGATCCAATTGGGCCTAAAACCATTTCCATAAAGTCCAAATATGACTTTTGGGCCTTTAAAATTTTAATTGGGCCTAATGGACCTAAATTGATTTTGTGGCATAGGGTGATTCCTAACTTGGGCCTTGGCATCTTGGGTTGGATCCATAATGGCCAAAGCCCATGCCTAAAGAATTAATTGAAAGCCCATTGGACTTTAATTGAATTGGCATTGGATGCTATTTGGGCCTTTGAGACCCAATTGGATTGGATTTGGAATCCAAGTCTAAAAGACACTATTAAAAGTATAATTGTTTAATTTGGAATTAAACACGAATTAATATTGGATACAATTTGAATTGGATTTAAAATTATAGTTTGATATAATTCAAGAATACGTAGTTTTGAGTATTTATTCTTAAACAAGTTGGACTCGCGCAAATCAAATCGTTATATGAACATTGGATGGTCATTAATCAAAGATTAATTAATTGGATTAGATTGATTGACAACATGCTTTGTGTGAATACTTGGATGTATTTGTATGAATAATGTATATCGGATGGATATTAGTTGGGTGGGGGCAATTTTGGAAATTATTGTAATAAATCGGAATTTATTAAATTGGACCTGCGTGTCCACCCTATTATCTCTTTACTCTTTGTATTTCTCTTCTCACCAATTCCCTCAATGTAAATGAGGTTTATTTAATGTATTATGTAATTGGGTAGAAGTATGTAAAGTGCTAGCGGGAGAGAGGAAATGAGGAGATTTGTTCTAGGAACAAATTGTTATATATCCATCCGCATATCATTATTAATTTATCGCGCCTTATTATGCTTTTAGAATGTATGTTTAAGGGTGTATGATGAGACCTAATCAAAGATAATAAATTGGTTGCCAATTTACGCAAAAAACCCTCATTAAATATTAAGTGTTTTTCCTTCCATTGAGTGGTTCTTTCTCAAGATCCAAGATTGGCATTGGTTTGTTGGCCAAAGTCAAGATCATTTTCCATCGCGGATGTGTTTGAACCACGAAAGCTTTGTTATATATCGCATGTCTTGGGCAATTGTGATTTGTTGGCCAAAGTCAAGGTCACTTCTGTACATCGACGTGGATTACGAAGCTTTCCCACTGTCAATGGGTCGCGCTTAACTGGAATCATTAAGCTCGTTGAGCCAAAGCCAAAGCTTAGTTGATTTAGAGGAAAATGTTAGGAAATATATATTGGATATATATCTTGGACTTGGAGGTCCACCTACCGGATATAGGAATTGGATGAGATCCAATTGATCTTAGAGATCTACCTAGTTAAGTTTCATACAACTTATTGGCCAAAGTCAAGGTTGTGTGTTATTTAACGGGATCCTAGCCCACTAGAAAACTGGGTTTCTCGAGTACTCAACAGAGGCTCGCCGAAAAATAGTGGGAGGCCAGTATTAAATTTGCAATTTCGTTTAATACTTGCTAAACACGCTCTTTTATTTTTATTTATCGTCGTTATAAATATATATTAGTTGGACTAATATCTTTTATTGCTTTCATTGAACAGTTGGACTGTTTTCACACTACTCCACTTGTAGTTGGTTATATAGTTAGACTATAGTAACCATTATATTTTGAGTGTACCCGATATCGTTGATTGGATAGTTGGACTATTGCAATCGAGATGGCTGGAAAGATTAGCGTTAGGGACATCATCTTGGGCGATAATGTCTTTAACGGCTCCAATTTTCCAGATTGGGAGATGAATCTCAGGATAGTCCTGGGAGCCGAGAAGTTACTCTATGTCATAGAGAAACCTCTCGGGCCTGAGCCCGGAGTTGAGCAAATAGTAGAGCATGAGCTTTGGAAGATTCATCTTGATGATAACTTTAGTGCTCAATCCGTCATGCTTGCCGCAATGACTCCTCAATTTCGTCGTCAGAACAAAGGATTAGATCCTTATAGTATGATGTTGAAATTGGAGGATCTTCATAGATCTAACCTTAGATCACAGAAGTATGAATTGTAAAAGAAGCTCTTTCACTAGCGTATGTCAAAAGGTACATCTGTCGAGCACTATGTGTCACAGATGATTGCTGACATCGAACAGCTAGGTCAGCTGGGCATAACCTTCGAGGCCGAGACTTCCATAGATTTGATCTTACAATCTATGTCTGACTACTGGGGCGGGTTCGTCATGAACTATAACATGATGAACCGAGAGAAGACTTTTGGAGAGTTAATGGCAATGCTGAAAGAAGCAGAGCTAGAGCTTCTGAAGGGCAAGAAGCGCGAGGCGCACCTTACTTCGACATCCCAGAAGACCAAGGCTTGGCCGAAGGCTTCTGGGGGTGTGAAGAAAATGAAGAAAAAGGGTAAGGCCAAATCATCACAGTCTTCTGGGAAGATTAAGGACATATCCTAAGACGTCTGCCTACATTATGGCAAACGGGGTCACTGGAAGCGTGACTGCCGTGAGTACAAGGCAGAGTTAAAGGAAATGAAGATGAGCAAGGCTCTGGCTTCAGGTATGTTTGTTATAAACATGTCCAATACTAGTTTTAAAATTGGATTTTGATTCTGGATGTGGTACTCACATATGTACTGGTATGCAGTATCTGCTGACTAGCATGATACTAGCTTCAGGCGAGATCGACCTACGAGTCAGAAATGGGATGAGAGTCGCTGTTTTGGCCGTTGGGATCTATGTTTTGTATCTTCCCTTGGGGCATGTAATTACATTAGGTGACTGTTATTTTGTACCTAGTTTGACTAGGAACATCATCTCTGTAATTTGTTTAACCCGTTGCGGGTGTACCTTTGTATTATGGAACACTAGGTGTTTAGTATATAAAGATAACATTTTGATATGTACAGCAGATGTTAATGATGGTCTTTATATTTTGAATATAAATGAATCTCAAACATATAACATGACAAACAAAAGGCTCAAACTAAGTAACACAAATGAAACTTATATGTGGCATTATCGTCTGTGACACATTATCAAGACTCGTATATCCACACTTTCGAAGAGAGGATACTTGGACGGATTTGATCCTAATTCATATGACGTCTGCGAATCTTATTTATTAGACAAAGTGCCTAAAACGCCTTTTAGCGGTAAATATGTACTTGTCACCGAGCTGTTAGATCTCGTTCATTGTGACGTATGTGGGCCCATGTCTAGCCAGGCTAGAGGTGGATATGAATACTTTGTAACCTTACGGATGATGCATCGCGTTATGGTTATGTGTATCTTATGAAACACAAGTCGGAAACTTTTGAGAAATTCAAAGAGTTTCGACACGAAGTAGAAAAACAGACCAGCAAAAGTATTAAAACACTACAGTCGGACCGTGGTGGAGAATACTTAAGCAATGATTTTCAAGGTTACATGAAAGAGTATGGTATTCTTTCACAATAGACTCCTCCCAGAACACCGCATTGAGTGGTGTGTCCGAACGGAGAAACCAAACTTTGTTGGACATGGTAAGGTTAATGATGAGTCGCACAGAGCTACCAATTTCCTTCTGGTGATACGCATTGAACAGTGCAATATTTATTTTGAATAAGGTTTCGTCAAAGTCTGTTGGACAGACTCCATATGAAATATGGACAGGAAAGAAACCGGGTTTCTCATTCCTGATGATTTGGGTATGATGGGCATATATTAAACGTTTGGATGGTGCCAAACTAGAACCCAAATCGGATAAGTGCCTATTTGTAATTGGTTATCCTAGGGAAACCAAATGATATTATTTCCACAACCCGTAAGAGAACAAAATATTTGTTGCTCTCCATGCGGTTTTCCTTAGAGGAATTCCTAAATGCAGTGGTAAGTGGGAGGAAAGTAAAACTCGATGAAAATCGGAGTGATACTGTTCCTGGCACCGACCCCTAACGAAACATGAACAGTTCATCATAGATGAGATTGTTCCATAATCTTCTAATACACAAGAACCGCGTAGGTCGAAGAGAGTCAGAAAACAACCTTAAAGGTATGGGTTTCTGATCTCACCTCATGTAGATATTAATCTCATTGAGGGATATAAATCGACTACGTATGAGGAAGCGATACAAGGTATCAACTCCGTTTTATGGCAAGATGCCATGAAGTCCGAAATGGATTCCATGTATAACAACTAAGTTTGGACACTGGTTGATGTACCATAAGGCATTGTGCCTATTGGTAGCAAATGAATCTTCATGGTGAAGACAGACATGGATGGCAACATACAAAGCTAGGCTTGTAGCGAAAGGGTATCGTCATCAACATGGTGTCGATTACAACGAAACCTTTTACCCATTTTCATGATTAAATCCATTCGGATAATGCTTTCTATTGCTGCATATTTCGATTATGAAATATGGCAGGTGGACGTCAAAACTGATTTTCTTAACGGAAACCTTTTGGAGGATGTTTATATACAACACCGTGACGGTTTTGTCGTGCCAAAACATGCAAACAAGGTTTGCAAGTTAAATCGATCCATTTATAGATTGAAGCAAGCATTGTGTTCTTGGAACAAACGTTTTGATAAGATCATAATGGTATATGGTTTCATTCAAAACGATAATGATTCTTGTGTATATAAGAAGGTTAGTGGGAGCGCACTGACATTGATTGTCCTATACGTTGATGATGTATTGCTTCTTAGCAATGACATTTCCATACTAAAATCGGTGAAAGCTTGGCTTTCATTAAAATTCTCCATGAAATTCTTGGGAGAGACAACCTTTATTCTAGGAATAAGGATCTACTGGGATAGATCTAAAAGTTGTTGGCACTCTCCGAGAACTCGTACATTGACAGTGTTGAAGAGATTCAACATGGATCAGTCCTAGAAGGGACTGCTTCCAGTATAACATGACGTCTCTCTATCTAAGGACAAGTGTCCTGAAACTAAAGATGAGAGAGATGCAATGAATCGGATCTCGTTCGCTTAAGCAGTCGGATCGATCATGTATGCCATGATATGTACGCGACCTGGTGTCTCATAAGCTTTGAGCATATGCAGTCACAATCAGGCCTATCCAGGTGATGGTCACTGAATTGATGTAAAGAACATCCTTGAGTATCTTAGACGAACTAAGGAAGCTTTCTTAGTCTATGGGGAAGGAGAACTTGAGGTGACTGGGTTCACCAATACAAGTTTCCAAACCGATAAAGACGACTGTAAGTCGCAATCTGGGTACAAATTTTGTTTGAACAACGGAACAATGAGCTGGAAATCTTCCTACCAAGATACTGTTGCCGATTCAACAAAAAAAAAACGGAATATATTGTTGTGGCTGAGGCAGCAAAAGAAGCATTTTGGATCTATAAATTCCTAATTGGATTAGGAGTAGTTTTGTTAGCAGCTGAGCTGGGCTACAACACAGGCTAAGGAATTACGGTCTCATCAATGATCTAAGTATGTACTTCGATGGTTTCATCTGATTCGTGAGATCGTACATCGTGGCAATGTAAAGATCGAAAAGATCGTTTCAGATGATAACCTTGCAGATCCGCTGAAGAAAGCTATTTCTCAGCAAAATTTTGAGGGACCCGTACATAGTTCAAGTGTTGGACACTTGAGTGATTGGATATAGGCCAAGTGGGAGATTGTTGGACAATTATGACTCATAGCATCACTATTTGTAAAAGACATGGTGTTTTTGTACAAATTAACTATGTGACAAAGGAAATTGCTCTTTTATCATTTTGTAATTGGATTACTTGGATATATAAATGATAAAAGTCCATATGATTAGTACCAGATTAATAAGATATGGGACAGTATTAATCCATTAAAGATTTAATCATTAAATATCCCTAGTCGTAGTATTATCGAGACTGGACATCGATAATGCGGAATAGGCTAGTATTACACTTGTGCGCGTTATGGAAGCTTAACGGTATAATTCTCATATATTTATGTATTTGATACTTATACAAGTGTGATAAGAGGTTCTGTTAGCCGTTGGACCAGGAACAGCTTCGCTCTGGATAGACCCCTCGGAGTCTCATTGGTAGTATGACTATGTGTCTATGGGAATCCGAATCAGGGTAGATGTATGACTGACTTTTTCACACGCGTATAACGCAAGCGCACATATCGTTCAAGTAGTATAAAAAGTATCGATCCCACGAGAACTTAAAACCTTTTGTTATTAATTTATGAAGTCAAATTTTTACGAGTATCTAATGGATTGGTTATTTGATTGGATGGTGACTTTAAACTTAAAACAAGTAAATGAAATTGCTTGAAAGTAGATTTAGGAAAATTCAATTTTATAAGACTATCCAGGGTTGTGAATCTTTCCAATATCATTTTTAAAGATGAAATGGTTATCTTATGGTTGTGTAATATATCGATTTATTAACCTGGAAACGAAATTATGTAAAAGCCTCTTCCGATGGTCAAATACAAATATCCAGTGTAACCCGATTAATCATATTCCTATGTCAATTAAGTTATCTGAATTCATTAAGATTAAGTTCCAATTATGGCTACCCCCACCCGACAGGTATATTCCTATCATGTAAGGAAATCTATTAAAGGGTTATCTATCATCAAGGAAGATCGTGGGCTATTGAGTCTAAGGTCTTTAACCTAAAATCCCTTTTTCCAAGTTCATTTTAAATTTACTGAATCAATCTTATTAATGGCTAGTTAAGTCAGGTTTATTATATTATAATTAAGGGAGATTAATCTAAATAGCAATAATAAAAGTTTTACCTTTTACCCCAGCAAGGGGGAGTTACCTCTTCATTGCGTAAAAGTAAATTGCGGAAAGTAAAGACTTAAAAGTAAAGAAAAGAAAGTGCGAAAGTGGAAATTAATTACTGAAAGCTGTAAATAAACAAGCAAGATACAATCTTCTTAGTTATTCTTAAGGAATTTCAAAGAAGAAAGTATGAATTTTACAAATGAAATGACTTGGTATTTATAGGCAAAATTTTGCCTCCACCAAATCCTCCACTAATTGCAAGCATGTTTGGTGGAAGTTTGACCATTTTTATTTTTTTATTTATTTATTTATTTATTTGCTTTGAAAATGCTTTAATAATTACACATAACATACTTCCGGATGTTTCATCAGTTTCGGTCATGGAATCTTCATAATTAGAAATTATTTTGTTTTTAAAAGTTGTAGATCTTTGAGTCTTCTTTAATCTGAAACTTGAATCAGCTCAATCCGATATCGGCGTAAACAATTATAGCCAAAATACTAAACTTGCGCAAAATTAGAATTTAGGACTGCACTTCGTGACGCGTATAGTAAATTTCTATTTTCGCCATTTTTTACTCTGAATTTCGTCATTTTAGCCCCGAGTTGATTTCATTAAGTCCCGATACTTTATTTATCTGCAAAACACATCAAAACGTTCATAAAAACCGAGAAACTAAACAAAATATTAGGTAAAAGGGGTGATAAATATTGATATATTTTCCGCTCATCACACCCTCAAACCTAACATTTTGCTAGTTCTCGAGTAAAACAACAAAATAAAATACAAGAAACAATTAAAATTATACTAAGCCACTTTCGTAGGAATCACGGTTGCATTTAGCATATGCAACAAGCCTTTAAACCCCTAGGTGTCCCTTGTGGACAAGTTGTAGTCTCGTGAGGGCTTACAGCAACGATACCCACAAACATTTGATAAAAGTAAAAAGATAGTAAAACTAATGCACAAAAGCAAAAAGACCAGAGAAAAGAGAATAAAGAAGTTTGTGACTAAACAGGTGAAACTTTTTATCCAAGTTAATAATTGTTTTCTTTCATTCTAGATTACTGAATAAGTGAATTCTCTGATTATTTTTATCATTCTCCATATACACAGCCAACAAAATATTAATCAACTCATTTTGCCCAGAATAGTCACAAGTGCAGTGGAGAAGAAAGTAATATTTTTGTCTTAAAGTTTTACAGAATTCGCACCTTTTTTAGCAATGAAATATTTTTCTGATTTTTTTTTGATTTTTTTTTCTTGATTTTTGGTTTTATTTTTTTTATTTATATACAATATTTTCCATCTATATAGCGAGCTTTGGGCCGCGAGCTTTGGCAAACAGGGTCTTTTAAAGTCAGATTCCTGAGACTTTACTGTTGTCTTTCTTTTCGGAATTGTGTATATAACATGTGAATTACATGATACACATATCCACTGGAATGCGTCTCAAGAGTCTTAGATATGTCATCCAAAGACTCCTTACTCAAGACATCCCTAATGAATTTAATTTTATCTTCACGGTTATCTGACACCATTCCTGAAGAACGACAACGATTATTACATATCATACGAGCATATTTATAACAAACACCCATTCTTTTAGCTCTTCTATTTTTGGCATAGGTGTTTCTTCCTAAACCAGGCAGATATGAAATAAAAGAGTCAGAGGACTCACCTGACAATCAGACTCGTGCTTCAATAATCCAACGAATATCATTAGGAATACCTTTGATCATCAGTAGTCTCATCCGTTCCAAGCGAGCTTTGTAGACTTTCAGCTGAATGTTTTGAGGGAGAGAATGAAATTTTTTGTGAAGATTTGCGAGAACTTCTTCCATCCTGAAATGACTTTACCTACACAAATTAAACACACAAAAATAAAACACATCAAATTTGAATATATACACAAATTGCATGGGTTGCCTATCAGCTAGAGCTAAGTTTAAAGTCGTCAGCTAGACATGACTGCCCGAACGTTAGGCTGGATCTGAAAGTGTGACACTTTTTTTTGTCGCTCAATTGATTCTCCATAATAGTGCTTGACACGCTTGTTTTTAACATTGAATGTTTTGTTGGGGTCGGGATCATGTAACTCAACGGCTTTATCTGATAAAACCTTGGTGATTAAGAATGGACCTGACCACTGAGATTTTGGCTTCCATGGGAAGAGTTTCAACATTGATTTGTTTAACAGTACCTTCTGCTCTGGTTCTAGTTGTATGCGCACTAACTTCTCATCATGTCTCAGCTGCAGCAATATTCCACTTTTGTTGTTTATTCGGCAACAGTATCTTACTTGGAAGATTTCCAGCTCACTGTTCCGTTATTCAAGCTATGTAGTACCCTTATTGCGACTTACAGTCGTTATTTTCGGTTTGGAAACTTGCAGCAGTGAACCCAGTCACTTCAAGTTCTCATACTCCATAGCTTAAGAAAGCATCCTTAGTTCCTCTAAGATACTTAAGGATGTTCTTAACATCAATTCAGTGACCATCACTTGGATTGGTCTGATTGTGACTCCATATGCTCAAAACATATGAGACACCAGGTCGCGTACATATCTTTCAATGTATGAGTTCTCGGAGAGTGTCAACAACTTTTAGATCTATCCTAGTAGATCCTTATTCCTAGAATAAAGGTTGTCTCCCCCAAGTATTCTATGGAAAATTTTCATGAAAGCCAAGCTTTCACCGATTGTATTATGAGTATGTCATTTCCAAGAAATGATATGTCATCATTATATAGGACAATCATTGTCAGTGCGC
Organism: Zanthoxylum bungeanum; assembly: GCA_019454045.1. Classification (NCBI taxonomy): domain Eukaryota; kingdom Viridiplantae; phylum Streptophyta; class Magnoliopsida; order Sapindales; family Rutaceae; genus Zanthoxylum; species Zanthoxylum bungeanum. The sequence goes on along the minus strand of SKCR01029701.1, from coordinate 90,849 downwards.
TCCCACTAACCTCCTTATATACACAAGAATCATTTTTGTTTTGAATTAAATCATATGCCATTATGATTACATCAAAACGCTGGTTCCAAGAACGTAATGCTTGCTTCAATCCATAAATGGATCGATTTAACTTGCAAACCTTGTTTGCTAGTTTCGGTACAATAAAACCGTCAGGATGTTGTAAACATCCTCCAAAAGGTTTCCGTTTAAGGGAAAGCGATTTTGACGTTCAGCTGCCATATTTCATAAATGAAACATGCAGCATTAGCAAGCATTATCCAAATGGATTTAATCATGGCAACATGTAAAAGGTTTCGTCGTAATCAACACAATGTTGATAACGATACCTTTTCGCTACAAGCCTAGCTTTGTACGTTTGTATATTGCCATCCATGTTTGTCTTCCTTGAAGACTCATATAGTACCTATAGGCACAATGCCTTTCGGTACATCAACCAGTGTCTAAACTTGGTTGGTATACATGGAATCCATTTCGGACTTCATGGCACTTTGCCATAATAGGGAGTCGATACCTTGTATCACTTCCTCATACGTAACAAGTTCGTATTCCTCAATAAGATTGACATCTACATGAGGTGAGATCAGAAACCCATACCTCCCAGGTTATTTTCTGACTCTCTCCGACTTACGCGGTTATTGTGTATTCGAAGATTGTGGTACAGTTTCATCCATGATGAACTGTTTGTGTTCCATTAAGGAATCGGTGCCTGGAACAGTATTACTTTGATTTTCATCGAGTTTTACTTTCCTCCCACTTACCACTGCATATAGGTATTCCTTTTAGGAAAACCGCATGGAGAGCAACAATTAAATTGTTCTCTTGTGAGTTGTATAAGTACTATACTTTGGTTACCCTAGGATAACCTACAAATTAGGCACTTATCTGATTTGGGTTTTAGTTTGGTATCATCCAAACATATGCCTAGCATTCCCAAATCTTCAGGAATGAGAAAACCCGATTTCTTTCCTGTTCATATCTAATATGAAATCTGTCCAACAGATTTTTATGAAACCTTATTCAAAATAAGTATAACACTGTTTAATGTGTATCCCTATAAGGAAAATGGTAGCTCAGAGCGACTCATAATTAACCTTACTATGTCCAACAAGGTTCAGTTTCTCTGTTCGGACACACCGTCAAATTGAGGTGTTCCGAGAAGAGTCTATATTGAAAGAATACTATACTCTTTCAAGTAATTGAGAAATTTATCGCTTAAGTATTTTCCACTACGGTCTAACCGTGATGGTTTAATACTTTAGCCGATATGTTTGTCTACTTCGTGTCGAAACTCTTTGAATTTATCAAAAGTTTCCGATTTATATTTCAAAAGAAACACATAACCATAACATGATGCTACATCCGTAAAGGTTACGAAGTGTTCATATCCACCTCTAGCCTAGCTAGACATGGCCCCACTTATGTCACTATGAACGAGGGCTAACAGATCAGTAGCACTTACACTTTTACCAAGTAAAAGGTATTTTAGGCACTTTGCCTAATAAACTAGATTCGTAGACATTATTTGAATTGGAATCAAATACGTCCTAATATCCACTCTTCAAAAGTATGGATATATGAGTCTTGTTAATGTGTCCCAGACAACAATGCCACAAATAAGTCCCATCTGATTAATTCAGTTTGAGCTATTTGTTTGTCATGTCATACGTTTGAGATTTATTTATATTCAAAATATAAATACTGTTATTCACATCTAATGTGTTTATCTCAATATCATCTTTATAAAATAAAACACTTAGTGTTCTAGAATATAAAGGTATACCCGCAACGGGTTAAACTTATATATAGAGATAATGTTTCTAGTCAAACTAGGTACATTTTAACAGTTTCATAATTTAGGTACATACCCAAATGGCAGTTCCTAAACTTAGGTTTCTACAATTAAAACAGCGACTTACATCCCGTTTTCGACTCGCAGATAGATCTCAACTAAAGCCAGTCTCCTGCTTATCAGCAGATTCTGCACATCAGTACATGTTTATGTACCACATCTAGTATCAAAATCCAATTTTGAAACTAGTAGTGAACATGATTATGACAAACACGTTTGAAGTCGGAGCCTTGCCCGTCTTCTCTTCCTTCACGTCTGCCTTGTCCATACGGCAGTCATGCTTCAGTGACCCCATTTGCCACATTTTAGGCAAACATCTTTGGGATATGTCCTTTGTCTTCCAAGAAGACTGTGATGATTTTTCCTTTGCCCCTTTTAGAAGCTCTGGCTTTGTCTCATTGAGCATAACAATTAACTCTCCAAGAGTTTACTCTTGGTTCATAATGATCCTGCCCCAGCTTTCGTGAATAGACTATAAGATCAAATCTTTGGTAGTCTAGGCCACGTAGGTAATGCCCAGCTAACCTCGCTAATCGATGTCAGCAATCATCTGTGACACCTTGTGCTCGACAGATGTACCCTCTGACATACACGAGCGAAAGAGCTTCTTTTGCAATTCATACTTCTAAGATCTAAGAATAGATCTACGAAGATCATTTAATTTCAACATCATGGTATAAGGATCTAATTCTAAGTTTTGACGACAAAATTAAAGTGTCATTGCATCAAGCATAAAGGATTGAGTACTAAAGTTATCATCACCATGAGTCTTCCAAAGCTCATGCTCCACTATTTGCTCAACTCTGGGCTTAGGCTCGAGACGTCACTCTATCAAATAAAGTAACTTCTCGGCTCCGAGGACTATCTTGATGTTCTATTCCCAATTTGAAAATTAAAGCCGTTAAAGACATTTTCCCCAGGATTATGTTCTGAATGCTAATCTTTCAGTCATCTTGATTGCTATAGTCGAACTATCCAATCAACGATTTCGGGTACTATTGAATATAATTATTACTATAGTCTAACTATATAATCAACTATAATTTGATTGGTTAAATTCAAATATATATTGATTACTATAATCCAATTATATAATCAACTATAAATGAAGTAGTTTGAATACAGTCTAACTGTTTAATTAAAACAACAATTAAATATTAGTCCAACTAATATATTTATTAATAAATAATGACGAAAAATGAAATGAGCGCATATTGGCGAGTATCTAAACGAAATTGCAAATTTAATACTTGCCTCCCACTATTTTTCGGCGAGCCTCTAACCCTCTGTTGAGTACTCGGGAACCTAGTTTCCTAGTGGACTAGGATCCCGTTAAATAACACACAACCTTGACTTTGGCCAACAAGCTGTATGATATTTAACTAGGTAGATCTCTAAGATCAATTGGATCTCATCCAATTCCTAGATCCAGTAGGTGGACATCCAAGTCCGAAACATATATCTAATATATGCCAATATATCCGATATATTCCCTAACCTTTTTCCTCTGAATCAACTAAGCCTTGGCTTTGGCACAACAAGCTTAATGATTCCAGTTAAGCGGGACCCATTGACTTTGGAAAGCTTCGTAATCGATGTCGATGGATAAGAAGTGATCTTAACTTTGGCCAACAAATCACAACTTGGACAAGACATGCGATATGGAACAAATCCTTCATGATTCAAACACATCTGCGATGGACAAAGGTCTTGACTTTGGCCAACAAGAGAACAATTTAATTGTCAATCTTGGATTACGAAGCTTAATATTTGAGAATGAATAACTCAATGGAAGGAAAACGCTTAATATTTGTTGAGGGTTTTTCGCGTAATTGGCAACCAATTAATTATCTTTGATTAGGTCTCATCATACACCCTTAAACATGCATTCTAAAAAGCATAATAAGGCGTGGTAAATAAATTAATAATGATATGCGGATGGATATTTAAAATATTTTGTTCCTAGAACAAATCTCTCACTTTCCTCTCTCCCGCTAGCACAAATCTTACTTCTACCCAATTACATAACACTTCTAAAGAAACCTCATTTATATTGAGGGGAATAAGTGAGAAGAGAAATACAAAGAATCAATAGGTAATAGGCTGGACACGCAGGTCCAATTTAATAAATTGTAAATTTATTACAAAATTTTCCAAAATTGCCCTCACTCATCTAATATCCATTTGATATACATTATTCATACAACACATCCATGTATTCACACAAATCATGTTATCAATCAATCTAATCCAATTAATTAATCTTTGATTAATGAGCATCCAATGTTCAAACAACGATTTGATTTGCGCGAGTCCAACTCGTTTAAGAATAAGTACTCAAAGTACGAATTCTTGAATTATATCAAAGTACAATATTAAATCCAATTTAATTTGTATTCAATACTAATTCTATATTTAATTCCAAATTAAATAATTACACTTTTAATGTGCCTTTGCGACTTAGATTCTAAATCTAATCTTAATGGGTCTCAAAGCCCAATTAACATCCAATGTCAATTTAATTAAAGTCCAATGGGCTTTCAATTAATTTATAAGGCATGGACTTTGGCAACCAAAGCCCAATAAGGAATCACCCTTTTGCCACAAAAATTAATTTTTGGCCCATTAGGCCCAATTAAATTTTAAAGGCCCATTATATTATATTTGGACTTTATGGAAATGGTTTTAGGCCCAATTGGATCCACCCAAATTCCTAAACCAAACTTGGCCCAACCAAGCCTATTAAACCCAAATACAACTTTATTAGCCAATTCCAAATTAAGCCCAATTAATTAAATTCTAAAATTCCAAATTTCACAATTTAATTAATTAAAGTATATAGCCATAATTAATTAGTTAAATTAATATTTCCAAAACACCAATTACACTAATTAATTATGCTTTAACTAATCAATTTATGTCCAACACAAATTGAAACAAAATCAATTCATTCATGCTCCATTAGCTCACGGCAATTAGGGAGTTTTTATATCAATTTTGATTTCAATCCAATTAAATCACAAACTAATATATCCCATGCATTTTAAACACATCCAATTGTCTAAAATTCAAAAATCACCAAGAGCTAGAGTTCTAGTTACATTCGGCCATCATAAGGAAATATGGAAAAATTTTCTAATCAAATTTTATCCAAATTAATCATGCATAACTCTAAGTTATCATAATCCAAACATAACCAAACACTCAATTTGACAAAATCATGCTCCAAGCAAAATCACACAAATTCAAGTATATAAACTCTAAGTCAATTTCATGCTCAATTATCGCTCTGATACCATTGTTGGGTTTTCTAGGTCAAACCAAGATCAATTAAGCAAATGAAATGTGTGAATATGCAAAGTAAAGTAGCGGAAATACTCACTTTGATCGGCTTGGATTTTGGTGGAGAGTTCAAAACTTTGCCTCCATGGTTGTTGCTCCAAGCTTTCTTTGATGTATGTTGAGCTTCCAAGCTTTGTGAATGAGATTCCAAACTCATGGATAGTTCTCCCTATCACCTCATTTAACTCCTTTGAGTGCTAGCTCACTTGGTTTTGAAACAAAACACAAGAAGATGGAGAAGAAGAAGTTCGGCAGTGAGGAGAGAAGAGAAATGTGTTTGCTGTGAATAGTAACCACATACAACTTCCAAAGTTGACTTAATTTATATATATAGAGTTTGTGTGTTGAAATTGGCTTGTGTGTAAAACAAGTAAAGCAATCCTTACTTCTAATAAATCAAAGCCATAAAATATGCCCAACCACTTCCATCAAATGTCCAACAAGTTGATGTAAGTGAAGTGGGTCCCACCACTTTTAAATTCCAAATTTAAGTCGGCTAATCCAACACGCAACCTCTCTCGGGCCCGGGTTCGTTTAATTCCGAATTAACGAATTTTCCGTTGCGACTTAATTAAATCCAATTTAATTAAATAATGATGTCTTGCAAAATTATTACGGAAGTCGCTCGCGAATTAATTCGTTTGCTTGAATTAAAATCCAATTTTAATTCCGCATTGAAATCTAATTTCAATTAATATATCCGATATATTATTTTTAGCCCAAATAAATAAATTGAATAGTAAAATCCAATTTAATTATTAAATTTACTTTAACGATTAATTCCAAATTAATCGCGTTCTCTATTCTCGACGAATTTAATCTCAGATAAATTCTCGACGCAATTAATCCTAGATTAATTTCTCTCTATGATAATTAATTCCCAGATTAATTATTACCGTAATTAATCCCAGATTAATTTTCTCTCTCTCATAATTAATCCCAGATTAATTCTGTTTGAGTCAAATATCATCGGTGAATCTTTAGGAGACGACCCAAGAGATCCCTGGATATGTTGGCAGTAAATCTGGTCATCGGAGTATCTGAATACGTGCGTACCTAGTACCACGTTCTTACCGATTTACAAGACATGGTTGGCTTCTAGCAAAGCACCGTGCCTACCCAATTCTCCAGAAATATTCTTTTAAGGAATATTAATCTGTGTCAGGCGTAGTATACATAGTATTGTGTATAGCGATCCAGTATCAGATGTCTCATACAAGGCCTAGGGCTGGAATTGTGTCTGCCCCGTACAAAGAATATATCAGATCTCTGGTAACTAGTCTCTATAATCGGATAATCATGACCTAGTCATATTACAAATGATAAAAGAGCAATTTCTTTTGTCACATAGTTAATTTGTACAACAACACCATGTTCTGTACAAATAATGATGCTATGGGTCATAATTGTCCAACAATAATTCACCGTCTCTTTATGTTGGTTTGGCTCTGGTTCTGGTGCTCCACCATATGGTGAATTTGTGGATCCAGCATTAACCTTCATATTAAGAGTTTCAAGATTTTTGCAAATCATATCCAGCTTGGAATTCAGTGCTGTGTTGGCTCCAACTTCATAAATTCCAGCAATTCGTTGGATCAAGCTCCTTTCTATTGGCCACAAAGAATTGTTGTTGGCCATTTCTTCAATTAAGTCCCAGGCCTAATCTTCTCCTTTTGCCATTAGCACTCCTCCAACAGCAGCATCAATTATGGTTCTCATTATTCCAGAAAGTCCAATGTAAAAGGTTTGAACTTGTAGCCATTTTACAATCTCATGGTGATGACATTTCCGAAGTAAATCTTTGAATCTTTTCCAAGCTTCGCAGAGGGATTCTGAATCTTGTTGCACAAAGGATGTGATATCATTCCTCAACTTTGCAGTTCTGGCTGGTGGAAAGTACTTTGCAAGGAATTTGGTGGCTAGAGTATTCCAAGTTGTGATGGAACCTGCTGGTAATGAATGTAGCCAAGCCTTAGCTCTGTCTTTCAAGGAATATGGAAAAACTTGTAGTCTCATTGCTTCTTCCGCTGCTCGGTTGTAATTGAAAGTGCCGCAAACTTCCAGGAAGTTGCTAATGTGGGCATTAGGATCTTCAATTGCATTCCCCCCAAACTGAACTGACTGTTGTATCATCTGGATGCATGTTTTGATGTCACACACATTTGCTGGTAAGGGAGGAAGTACAATACATGAAATGAATCCGTCAACCACCGGAATGGTTCTGTCTCGAATGGGTATTGGTGGTACAACTTCCAAAGGTTCAGGTTCCATATTGACGATTGCTTATTGGCCTTCTCGTCTTTCCATTCTCAACTGTCTAATGGTTTTTTCAATTTCTGGGTCAAGCGGTCGGATTTCAAAGCTTCTGGTTCGTCTCATGTAGTGTTTGAGAACCTGAAACACAAGAAAACAAAATTAATAAGTAAAAAGAAAATTAGATACAAGCGAAGGTATCTAACCCCAAAACTAATAGTGAAAGATAAAAAAGTCACCGGCAACGGCGCCAAAAACTTGACCGGCGTTTTCACATGCGTATAACACAAGCGCACATATCGTTCAAATAGTATAAAAAGTATCGATCCCACGAGGACTTAAAACCTTTTGTTATTAATTTATGAAGTCAATTTTTTACGAGTATCTAATGGATTGGTTATTTGATTGGATGATGACTTTAAACTTAAAACAAGTAAATGAAATTGCTTGAAAGTAGATTTAGGAAAATTCAATTTTATAAAACTATCCAGGGTTGTGAATCTTTCCAATATCATTTTTAAAGATGAAGTGGTTATCTTATGGTTGTGTAATATATCGATTTATTAACCTGGAACACGAAATTATATAAAAGCCTCTTCCGATGGTCAGATACAAATATCCAGTGTAACCCGATTAATCATATTCCTATGTCAATTAAGTTATCTGAATTCATTAAGATTAAGTTCCAATTATGGCTACCCCCGCCCGACAGGTATATTCCTATCATGTAATGAAATCTATTAAAGGGTTATCTATCCTCAAGGAAGATCGTGGGCTATTGAGTCTAAGGTCTTTAACCTAAAATCTCTTTTTCCAAGTTCATTTTAAGTTTACCGAATCAATCTTATTAATGGCCAGTTAACAAGATGCATTAAGACTAAGGCTCAATAAATAAACCTTTATATTACCCAAACCGTAATTTAACCACTTATAAACCGTGATATTGGACTTCATCACAACCCCAGATAACTAACTTAGTCATGACACATAACTAGGGCTGGTAAAAACTTAAATCAAATAAAAGACATAAAGTAAATTGCTGGAAATTAAATAATGAAAAGTAAATTGCTGAAAGTAAATTGCTGAAAAGTAAATTGTTGAAAGTAAATAAAGTAAAAGTACAATAAAAGAAAATGTTGGGGGTTATAAGATCCACTTTTATTACTACTATTTTAGATATCTCCCTTAATATAATATACTAACTTTGCGTGATAATTACCAACCAGCCATATAGGTGGTATCCTGATTAAGTCAAATTAATAATTAATTACCAACCGACCAACCAGGCGGTATCCATGCTTAGTTAGGTTAAAACCAATTTATAATTAATTACCAACCGACCAATATGGCGGTATCCTCATTAAGTCAGGTTTATTATATTATAATTAAGGAAGATTAATCTAAATAGCAATAATAAAAGCTTTACCTTTTACCCCAGTAAGGGGGATTTACCTCCTCATTGCGTAAAAGTAAATTGCGGAAAGTAAAGACTTAAAAGTAAAGAAAAGAAAGTGCGAAAGTGGAAATTAATTACTGAAAGCTGTAAATAAACAAGCAAGATACAATCTTCTTAGTTATTCTTAAGGAATTTCAAAGAAGAAAGTATGAAGTTTACAAATGAAATGGCTTGGTATTTATAGGCAAAATTTTGCCTCCACCAAATGCTCCACTAATTGGTCCACTAATTGCTCAACCAAATCCTCCACTAATTGCAAGCATGTTTGGTGGAAGTTTGAAAATTTTTATTATTTATTTATTTTTATTTTTTTGCTTTGAAAATGACTTTAATAATTACACATAACACACTACCGGATGTTTCATCCGTTTCTGTCATGAAATCTTCATAATTCGAAATTATTTTGTTCTTTAAAGTTGTAGATCTTGGAGTCTTCTTTAATCTGAAACTTGAATCAGCTCAATCCGATATCGGAGTAAAACCTTATGGCCAAAATACCAAACTTGCGCAAAATTGGAATTTAGGACTGCACTTCATGACTCGTATAGTAAATTTCTGTTTTCGCCATTTTTTACTCCGGATTTCATCATTTTAGCCCCGAGTTGATTCCATTAAGTCCCGATACTTTATTTATCTACAAAACACATAAAAAAACATCAAAACGTTCATCAAACCTGAGAAACTAAACAAAATATTAGGTAAAAGGGGCGATAAATATTGATATATTTTCCGCTCATCAGTGTATGTGGTCTTAACCTGAGACTTGCATCGCTAATACTTGCGAAAATCAGTATACTTTGGTTTTGGTCATCCGGAGATTTAACAGGTTCTGTGTATGCCTCTTCTGGGTATACTGAGAATCGTAGTGTATTGGGTGTGATGTCAAGATGGAAGTATCACTTTAGTCATATGGAGATGATGATCACGCAGAGATACAGAACTAGTACTCTTAAATGCTGCAGCTATCGGGATAGTATGACTAGGTCATGATTATCCGATTACAGATACTAGTTGCTAGTGATCCGATATATGTTTCGTACGAGGCAGACACAATTCCAGCCCTAGGCTTAGCATGTGACATCCGATACTGGATCGTAATACGTAATACATAGTATACTACGCCTGATACATATTATATATTCTTCGTTGAATATTTATGGAGAATTGGGTAGGCACGGTGCTTTGCTAGAAGCCAACCATGTATTGTAAATCGGTGAGAATGTGGTACGGGGTACGCACGTGTCGGATAGTCTGAAAACTGTATTTACTGCCGACATATCCAGGGATCTCTTGGGTCGCTTCCCAAAGATTTACCGATGACATTTGACTCGAACAGAATTAATCTGTGGTTAATTATGAGAGCGAAAATTAATTTGGTATTAATTACGGCAAAAATTTTATCTGGGATTAAATTCGTCTAGAAGAGAGAACGCAATTAATTTGGAATTAATCGGAAAAGTAAATTTAATAGTTAAATTGGATTTTACTATTTAATTTATTTAACTGGGCTAAAATAATATATCAGATATATTAATTGAAATTGGATTTCAATACGGAATTAAAATTGGATTTTAATTCATGCGAATGAATTAATTTAGAATTAATTCGTAAGCAACTTCCGTAATAATTTTGCTAGGCATTATTATTTAATTAAATTGGATTTAATTACGTCGCGACGGAAAATTCGTTTAATCGGATTAAACGAACCCGGGCCCAAAGTGTGTTGTGTAAGCTAACTTGAATTTGGAATTTAATTGGGTGGGACCCACAACTTAATCACTAGTCACTTTTAGTGATGGAAGTAGTTGGCATTTAAAAGACATCTTTTGCCAACACACACACACAACTTAAATGTTATGTTTTTTGAAAACAACACACCACCTACCAAGTTTGGAACTTGAAAAACTATTCCTCTCTCTTCTACATCTCATGGCCGAATACTCTCTAGTCTTGGAGACAAAATTTTGTTTCAATTTTTTAGACAAAGCTAGCACTTTGGGAGTCAAAGAAAGGTGATAGGAAAACTCACCCTTGAGTTTGAAACCTCAACAAAGCTTGGATTTTCATCTACATTCAAAGAATTTTTGAAATTCAAAGCCAATCAATGTAAGTATTCCGCAACTTATCTTGATTTTATTCACACTAGAATCATGTTTAGGATCCTTGGCAAGTCTTAGAGTCACTAACAGAATTAACAATAATTCATTTAGGTTGTATGAGATATTGGTCTCGATCATCTAGCAATAGATTAAATAAAGAGTCTCTATCACCTTCATCATCAGTTAAAATGGTAGAGAACTGAAATGAAAATTCACCTGGCCGAGATGAAAATCCAGTTGATCAAGTAGAACATGAGTCTCAGCATGGCGATCTTAATCATCATAGGACACTTAGAGAATTCATGAATCACACTAAGACAGGATCACTATCTTGCATTGCTTTCCCCCAAAGATGCTTCACGTTTCAATTTTAAACCAAATATTAGCCAACTTTTATCCATACTCCACAATCTTGAATCAGAAAATTCTTATCAATACTTGAGAGAATTCGAGGAGGTATTTAATACTTGTACAGACCAAAATTACAACATGAATGTAATTCGACTCAAGTTTTTTCCCTTTTCTTTAAAGGATAAAGCTAAAATTTGGATGCAGAATAGGTTATGATCTATCAAAACATATGATGATTTGCAAGAGTAATTTCATAAAAAAAAATCCCCCACACAAGAAAAACTCCTTTAAGAGGAGAATCACAACTTTCACACAAGAGTCGAGGGAAACACTTTACCAATATTGGGAGAGATTTAAAGAAATATTAAATATTTATCCACGTCACGGGTTTAACACCCCAAAGTAGACAAGTAATGGAAATGATGTGTAATGGTGAGTTTAGAGACAAAAGTCCCGAATATGCATTAGATTACTTAGAACACATAGTAAAGAATGCACAACATGGGGACACAGTTGTGCATTTGTATAGCCAATTTTCTTGAATCAAGTACACAATTAGATTCAGATATTTCTAATGATTTTTCTCTATTTGATTCTACACATGATTTGGAAGACGATGGAGAGAAGCAAAATTTTAAGGAACTATGAATACTGGAAGAAGAAAAACATAAGGAAGCATACAAATTAGAATTAAAGAATTTTCCAAAAGGATTGAAGTATACATTTCTTTGAGATGAACAAACTTATCATGTGGTAATTTTTTCCTCTCTTACAAACGATCAAGAAGGTAAGTTATTTATTTTTAGAGAACATAAACAGAGAATTGGATTGACTTTAAAAGATATAAGAGACATTAATCCTTTAAAATGCACACGCATAATACATTCAAAATACAATGTCAAGACACGTCGACCATCCAAAAAAGTGATAGTTGACTAGATAGTTTACACGCTCAAAAGTGGTTCTTTACTCCCAAATATAATAGTGTCGAAGTAATAAAATAACCCAGTAAGTTCAGGGGCGATCCACAAGGAATAAATTTAATAAGATAAAATAATAAATCAACTAATAAAACAAAAATAATAAAATAAAATAATATGGTTATGGGATCCACTCTTGATATTTCAAATATAAAATAATTTTTACTTTTTATAAAATATAAATTATAATTATTTCCCAATCAAATTATTTCATAATTATCAGGTATTAATTATGTCAACACATGTGATCCGTCATGTCGATAATTAGTCATACCAATGTACTAAATATGTCAAAACATAAAAAATCAGTCATAAAGACAATGATAATATTTATCTATAACAAGTCCAGTTAAGTACTCAATTATGCCAAATATATAAAACCAACCATATAGGCGGTATTGTATTGTCTATAATTAATCCAGATCTTTAATAGTCCAATCTCTCTCATTTGTGAGATTCAAGTATTATATGTGTCAATCGGAGACTGTCTACAGCTAGTCAATAGTCCTAATTAAACTGGAAAGATTATGAATTTTATTTGAGATATTATGATAATTTATAAAATATAATATAAATAAAAATTATATATATATATATTCATATCACTAGCTTCACCCTTTACCCCAACATGATAAAAATTAGCAGAACAAGATATAAATAAAAACACTCATAATTTTATTAATAAAAGAAAAAAATTATAAAAGAAAAAAATACACACAATAGCTTATCCCATAAAGTCTCAGAGAGACCTGTAGAAATTTATAACAAGAGGTGTCACTTCTTGCTTTGAAAATTGCAAGACTTTGCAATTTGCAAGAATGAAAAGAAATATGTCAATCCACTTTCGGTGGATTGATAATTTCTTTTTGTTTTTTGCTTTTGTTTTTATACTTTTTTCTTTTTTTGTTTTTTTTTTTTATATTTTGTTTTCTTATAATAATAATAATAATAATAATAATAATAATACATGTGTGGCTTAATACATTATAAGCTCATTTTGTTGTCAATCTAAACAAGTTGAATGTTTTCTAAGTCCGATTTTAATCTAGCTATCACGCCTTTTTAGGTTTCTGGGTATTGGAATTCAGATTTCATGTTCATTTTCCTGTTGAGCATCAGAAGCAATATTTTACCTACACAATAAATAAAAATCACAATAAAAAAATATAAAACATAAATTTAATTATTATTTCACAAATATGCTTTATTAAGGGGATTAATGAAACTACAAATGTAAAATGATTAATTTTTATTTTAATAAATGTGCACTTTTTAGTTTTCATCACACCCATCAACCAACTTATTAATAGTCACTAGTAATTTAAACGAAAACTAAAAGAAAAAAATTATTATTCAAGTTAGTAATTGTTTTCTTTCTTTCTAAATTATCAAATAAGTAAATCTTCATGTACATTTTACCATTTTTCCATACACATATGAGACAAAGTATCAATTAGTTCATTAATTGACGATTATTTGGTAATATTCAAAGGTCTTGTTGAAGAGAGAGTAATATTTGTATTCTAAAGTTATATCAGAATTCACTCATTTTGGTAATATAAGTTTATTTATAAATACACAAATAATTTTTTTTAATAATAATATATATTCAATCTTGTAGCGAGCTTTGGATCAGTGACTCCGAAACCACTTGGCTTTAGGGCACTAGGTGTTAAGACACCCCTACGGCCTAATAACTTGGGTCTCACGTGTTAAAAAGAAGAAGTGTCTGATTTCCTTAAGATTTCTCTTTAACCCATGTAACGAGTTTTGGGGCAGTGACTCCCAGACCAGTTGGCATTATGGCACTAACTGTTAAAATACCCCTACGGAGTTGATTGCTCGAATTAGAGAGGCTACAAAGCGGAAACACGTTAGGTACCCGTATCGGATTTGAAATTTTTTTCTACCATTCTCTTTGAATGGTCGAATGTTACCAACACCAAGACTGGATTTTTGCTTCTGTTTTGGACAAAATTCCAGCCCCGGAACAACCCCTGAACAGCGACACAAAAAACTGGACTGTTTTGGACCCGAAATGCACCAAATGTGCTGCCCAGTTCAGCCCTTGTATGAATCAGTTTCTGCTATGTTTCAGGTCCAATTTTTCAGCCAAAAATAGCCACAACACAGCCCCAAAATACCCCTTAAAGTTCCTTAAAAATTCTGGATAAAACGTCAAACAAACCGAGCCCCGTTTCACCAATACAAAGTGCAGCATTGAGAAAAAACAATGCTCACTGTCGTGGGTCAAGGAAGAAGGAAAATGATGGATTTTTGTTTGACACCAAAAAGTCTTTCAAGCTATATCTCGTTACCAACAGAACGTGGGGTGGGCTACACTCATAATACGAATCCCTAAACTCTTTAGAGATTCTAAGTCACACAAGTTTTTTCTTTTATTTTCTTCTTGTTTTTGTTTTTGTTTCTCTCAACACTTGAATGAAAGGCTTAGGCAAAAAAAAAATAGAATTGTTTTTATACCTAGGTTTATATGTTTCCAAAACAAACAAACCCTTCTCATTTCCATACATGAAAAATTCGGCCAACATGTGTTTAATATCAACAAAGTTGTAACAAATCATTTACTTTTCATAAAGACAAAGATGTTACAAAAAAAGAAATAATTATCACCTTTAAAATGTGCAACTTCCAAATTAAATCCAAGGGTTTCCAAAACCCAAATTTTGTAAATTATAATTTTAGCCTTATTAAATTATATCATATATAATTTAATATTATGTATTTAATAATTATCATATAATTATTAAAACTATATATTAAATTTTAACATATAGTTTCAAGTGCGACAAATAATATTATTAATCATATTAATAATATTTTTATATATGAGTATATAATTGGACTATCCAATTGTATTTAATCTGTTATAGTATATCGAGCTAGCACGGGGACCAAATGGATCTACAGTTCCGAGCTCCAATAATCCCGGAATATTAATTAAGCTCTTAATTAAATATTCCAATTATTAACTCTGGGTTATTCCACTAAAAATCATAAGTTGCACTCTCGTTGCCGCAGATATATATTAAGCCGAACCACGTCGGTGTCCATCGATATAGTCATTACATACGAATTAACCCTTCACGAGTATCTCGTATTTAGAGCCGGGTCATAATGTCTGTTATACCCCTCCAATTATTTTTACCCTAAGTACCATTGATTCTCTAATGAACGATTTGTTCATAACCATTATGAATGTTAATATTTCTATTCGTAATAGAAAGACTTGAGCGCTCTAACCGTTCAAGTACCGAATCAACCTTTAAGAAGATACTCATCTACTTCTTGCAAGAAGAAGTGAACTTTATATCTATGTAAAACATCCCCAGCTACACACCAAACCATGTCCCCAAAGCACGTAGCTATTGGTCGGAATTGCTACACCAACCTCACCTTTTGTAAATCAAAGGACATAGCCTGCTATGCAAGAGTTCGTAGTACACTCAAGAGTAAGATCAATCCATATATGACCATCTAGTAGATCGAAATGAATTTCTTTATTTAACTGATATTATAAGAAACTCATTTCCATCTGGGTCCAGTCCTATATGATCACATCATACAAGGTGCCTTCATTCTCATGTCTCCATATGGACGATCCCGGATCAAGGTCGCCATACAATTATAGAATGAACTGCAGTTATAGATAAACCACAAACAAAGTACCCGTTTTGTTTGCTCCCTATGGACTATTTTAGATTACTAACTTCAGACTTAAATACTCATGTGTATGACACTTATACACTAAGTCTGAAGGCACATGAGTAATCTAGGGTAAACATGATAATATAGAATATGCGATATTAAATAAACACTTTGATAAATGAATAATGCATCATTTTATTTCATAACATATAAGACCGTTTACATTACATGAAGCTCTAGGGCATATATCCCAACAATCTTCCACCTACACTAGAGTAAATGGGACATGTCACGTAATCCTAGACCATCTAGGTGACCTTCAAATACTTTAGCCGACAAGGTCTTTATAAACGGATCAGTCAGGTTCTCTGCGGATGCAATCTTTGCAACAGAAACGTCTCATCTCTGTACTATCTCCATGATGAGATGATATTTCCTCTCTACATGATTTCCCCTCTTGTGACTTCTTGGTTCCTTTGAATTTGCCACTGCACCACTATTATCGCAATAAAGTGTGAGTGGTTTATCCTTATCTGAAACGACTTCCAGATCTCCTAAGAACTTATGGAGCCAGAATGCTTCTTTAGCTACTACATACTCAGGCTCTATGGTGGAGTCAGCAATACAAGATCGATTTATACTCCGCTATATTATAGCCCTACCACCTAGGGTAAACACTGATCCAGATGTTGATTTCCTAGAATCGACATCCGTCTAAAAATCAGAGTCTGTATATCCTCTTAAGATCATATCCTCACCAGAATACACAAGCATATAATCTCTCGTTCTCTTAAGATACTTGAGAATGTGTTTAACATCCACCCAATGATCCAGTCCTGGATTAGACTGAAACCTACTGACTACTCCCACTGTAAAGTAGATGCCCGGTCTCGTGCATAACATAACATATATTAGACTACCAACTGCTGAGGCATATGAGATATGTCTCATTTCCTTAACTTCTTGAGGTGACTTAGGAGACTGTTCCTTTGACAAGTGAATTCCATATCGATAAGGCAAATTGCCTTTCTTGGAATTCTACATCCCAAATCGCACAAGGATCTTATCGATGTAGGATGTCTGAGACATAGCTAACAGTCATTTCTTGCGAACCCGAAATATCTGGATCCCAAGAACATAATTGGCCTCTCCCAAATATTTTATTTGGAATTGGTTAGCTAGCCAGGTTTTCATGTCCGATAATATCTTTACATCATTCCCAATAAGTAAAATATCATCGAGGTATAAAATAAGAAAAACCACCTTCCAGTCAATGACGCGCTTGTATACACAAGGCTCATCAACATTCTGCTCAAAGTCATAAGACTTGATCGTGGTATCAAATCTTATGTTCCAAGAATGAGATGCTTGCTTGAGTCCATAAATGGACCTTTGCAGTTTGCAAACCTTTTGCTCTTGACCTTGGGCTATAAATCCCTCTGGTTGTACCATATAAATACACTCATCAAGATTTTCATTCGAGAATGCAGTCTTGACGTCCATTTGCCAAATCACATAGTCATAATATGCGGGAATAGATAGAAAAGTGCAGATGAATTTTAGCATGGCTATTGGCGAGAAAGTTTCCTCATAGTCAACTCCCTCTTTCTGGGTATAACCCTTGGCCACTAGTCTACCCTTGAAGGTCTGTACCTTCCCATCTGCTCCTATCTTTCTCTTATAGATCCACTTGCAACCTATAGGTTTTACCCCATCAGGTTGGTCCACAAGTTCCCAGACTAATTTGGAGTATTTAGATTTCATCTCGAGCTTCATGGCTTTGAGTCATTCCTCTTTGTCAGAATCATTCATTGCACTAAGATAGGTCAATAGATCATCTACACCATCGCTGAAGGTGACAACTTGTGCATCTTCAACTCATAGATATCGATCAGGTTGTCGTACAACCCTCCCACTACGTCTAGGTGGCAGATCATTCTGACGAACTTGCATCTGACGCTCAGATGTCAAAGGTGCTATATGTTTGTCAACTGTCGTTGACGATGGTGTGTTGGTCGAACCAACAATTAACTTCTCGAGTAACACTTTACTTCGAGGTTTGAACTCCCTCATATAGTCTTCCTCTATAAATGTAGCGTTTAACGATACAAACAGTTTGTTATCTTCGGGGCTATAAAAGAATCCACCCCTAGTTTCCTTAAGAGAGCCTACAAATAGGCACACTTGTGAACGTGACTCCAACTTAGTAGTCTTATTCTTCAGCACATGTGCTGGACACCCCAATATGCGGAAATATCATAAACTAGTTTTACGACCACTCCACATCTTTAAGGGAGTCTTATGAACAGACTTAGATGGAAGTACATTAAGGATATACATTGTTGTTTGCAATACATACCCCCAGAATGAACTAGGTAGTGAACTATAACTAAATATAGATCTTATCATGTCTAGTAGGGTCTGATTTCTCATCTCTACAACACCATTTTGTTTTGGTGTTCCAGGTGCTGTGAGCTGGGATACTATCTCATGCTCAACTAAGAATTCCTCGAAATCTCTATCAATATATTCTTCTCCACGATCCGATTTTAGAGTTTTGATTGTCTTACCTAACTGGTTCTCAACCTCAGCATGATACTCTTTAAACTTTTCAAAAGTATCTAACTTGTGATGCATTAGGTAAACATACGCATATCTTGAATAATCGTCAATAAATGTGACGAAGTATTCATAACCACCTCGGGCTCTTACATTCATCGGTCCGTAAACATCTGAATATATTAGCTCAAGTGGTTGACTGTCTCTTATACCTTTTCCAGTAAAAGGTCTCTTGGTCATTTTTTTTCTAAACAGGATTCGTAGACTGGTAAAGTTTTGAGCCTTAACTGGTTTAAGGCTCCGTTCTTTATCAACATATCTATCCGATCAAGGCTGATATGACCAAGTCTAAGATGCCACAGATATGTGTCATCGTGAGAAATCTTTTACAGTTTTGTTTTAGGTTTTTCAACCTTAAACATTTCAGTGTTGAGCAGTGACATATGTGTTAACGGTCTTAACACATACAAGTTGTTTTCTAAGTTTCATGTGCATATGGTTAATCCATTTCTACCATTAATAACCAAATTACTATTAAAAGAAACTGAAAAACCAATATCCAAAAATTTGGAAACATAAATCAAATTCCTGTGAAAACAAGGAATGAATAACACATTGTTCAAATTTAAATAATTATTATTTGAAAAACTTAATTTGGAAACTCCCACTGCTATTGTTGAAACGACATCCCCTGTCTCGACCCTCATGGTGTAGTCACTTTCAGCAAGGTCCCTCCATGAGTCAAGTAGCTGCAAAGAAGAACAAGCATGGTTAGTGGCTCCAGAATCAACAATACAAATGGATTTATCATCTTCCACTAATAGAGATTCGATAACAAATAAATCGTATTTACCTGTAGCCTTCTTCTCCTTCAGCTCAGCAAGGTATTTAGGACAATTCCTTTTCCAATGCCCATCCTTGTTGCAGTGGAAATATTTTTCCTTGGACTTGGCATCCTTGGAGCCTTTCTTGTTCTTCGTCATGGGCTTAGCCTTGGCCATCCCAATGTTACTCTTATTCTTCTTTGTAGATTTAGAAGACTCAGCAACATTTGCCTCAGCACTGGGCTTACGAGAATCCACAAGCATAGACTCGTAGTGGGTGAGCTCATTAAGAAATCGGGTCAAAGTAAAAGTCAACTTGTTCATAACATAGTTGCTTTTAAACTGCAGGAAACTCTTCAGAAGAGTTTCCATAATCATGGTCACCTGGCTCCGCTCGTCAATACGAGTACCATGGGCTTCGACAGTGTTGAGATAAGTCAGCATCATCGAGACATGCTCTCGGATTGATGTCTCATCCTCCATCCTAGCAGTCATCGCTGAGACCATAACCTCATGCCGTTGACGCTCCGAAGGTTGCCCGAACATGCCCTGTAACGACTCTATCATCTGAGATGCTGAAGCCATAGGCTCATGCTTTGCGACAAGAACCTCAGACATCTCTACTAGCAAGTAGCAGCGGCCATCTCATTAGCCGCGGCCCATTTTTGGTAGGCATCACGCACAACTTGGCCAGCATTTCTGGTAGGCTCGGGAGGACACTCCTCCGTCAGGACAAACTTTAGGTCTTCACAGAGCAGGATAACGTTCATGTTACTTTTCCAATTAACATAGTTTTCTCCCGTTAAATTATTATTAGAGAGTATGGAAATAACTGGAGAAACCATGACTGAAAAATAAAAATAAACATGTATTTAATATTCATTCATCGCATACTAAAACTATCAAATAATTTTGGCATTAATTTAAACATGATGCATGAACCATGAATAACGAATTAGAAACCTAAGAGAATTACTATGCCACGAAAATCTATCATCCCACAAATAAGTGCCGCCATAGGGCAGGTCAAGTATTTGTATGATAGATTGAGACAATATCAATCGATTAATATATGCAGGAGTAACTCTTATTCCTATATTAATAAACCACTGTTTGATTTGATCAATGAATTTTGATTAATAATTAATCATTCCTTTGTGAGTGTGACCCGTCGTTTCGGAACCCTTGGACTTAACTAGTGAAGTGTTGTCGTATGGTAGGTTAGTTCACCAGATACATCTAGAGTACATATCCTCTCGGAATCCAAACTTGATATTGACCCAAAATGGACACCGTCCGGAGGGGGATGAAAGCAAAGCCGTCTCGAGGCGCCTCTTGAATCTCACATTTTCGGACTAACAACAAAGATCGCGATATATATTGTCGTATGTCCTCCTCCCACTCACTATTTTAAAATTAAGGTTTCTATTTTAAAAATATCTAATAGTTTATATTTACTAGTGTGAATAAATTTATGGCGGCTAAATCATAATTTTTACTAACACTAGTATATTATTAGTGACCTAACCAATTTTAACTCTTAAAATATATCTCACTAATATCATTAGTCTATAATAGTTAATATACTCAATTAAACTAATTTAATTAGTGTAGTATTAGTGACCTATTATATTTTAACTCTAAAAATATTAGAACACTAAATAGTTTAAAATTATTGGAATCCTAAAATGGTCAAGTTTTTAATTAAACTATTTAATTAATCTAAGTACGTTATAAAATCCAAAGGTACGTGGAATTGTATCCCGAGTGCAGACCACATTACCGTTCATTCGGATTAGGCTATGAATTTTATATTCGGGTATCCATCCTATATATCAATGGAATTTATGATGCACTTTTTAAACTCAATATATTAGAATTTCAAATTTTAAGTTATAAAACTAATTAATTCAGTTAATCATTTTCCATGCATACCATATTCCAATTTAACATTTTAAATTACATAAAATCACATTTCAGGTCTAGAATATATATGCATCCAAAAACATGTTATAGCATATGAAATGCAAGAGTAGGCACCCTAAGCTATATGACATGTTATTCAAACATTTCGAATTAAACATACATATAACAAAAAAATATTTGCATTGATCGGACTCTTATTTTTTCCTATATTAATGTAATTAGTACAAAAATATCCCAAGGCATCCTTTGGTCTTCAAATCTCGCTCCAAGGTGGTGTTAGCTCCTTTTGCGACTTTGGTGCTCCAAATTACAACAATTGAAACTTTTACATTGGAAAATTAAATTACAACAATTGTAAACAATGGCCTTATGGTCTTACATCTCAAAACTAAAACCAACACAAAAAATAAGAGCCGGAAAAATTTACGACCAATGCAAAATCCATTCATCACATGAAAAACAATAATCATTCATCTTATGAATATTATTTTCTGCCTACTCATCTAAAAATGCATATCAATATATATAAATCATATAAATATATAAAATAGTAACTTTTAATCAAAAAAGAAGGGTTAAGAACACTTTTCAACCTTTGCTCTGATACCAATTGTGGGAACCACTTTTCTAGCGCAGCGGAAACAAGTTAGGCACCCGGATCAGACTTGAAATTTTTTTCTACCCTACTATTTGAATGGCCGAATGTTACCAACACCAAGACTGAATTTTTGCTTCTATTTTGGACAAAATTTCTGCCCTGGAACAGCCTCCGAATAGCGACATAAAAAATTGGACTGTTTTAGACCCGAAATGCACAAAATTCGCTGCACAGTTCAGCCCTTGTATGGATCAGTTTCTATTATGTTTCAGGTCTGATTTTTCAGCCAAAAACTTGATGGAGTTGGTGCTTAGAGTTACAATCCGAATTGTACATTTTATTATTTATTAATAAAATTACTACATTTTTTTTCATTTCATACCTTATAATGGTATTGTTATTACGCATATTAAATTGATGTATAGATATGCTAAGAATGACACCGACCTTAGAATAGTTTTGACACTAGGTGTAAAATATTCTTAAAGTAAATATTCATAGTCGTTGGTTTTGGAATACGGTCGAATTCCTATTACCTAGAAGACTGGCACATGTCGTATGTTAGAATTGGAGTTCCAATGGTTTAACGTGATGTACCATGAGTTTTGGAAACCCGTATAGACATATGGGTATTCGTTGAAGCGAATACTGAATGACTCAGAGGCGATTCCTAATAGTTGGAAGTACACACCATCGTCAATAGAAATCTCCTCGAGTCGAGTAGCATATGTAATCCTTTGACCATAGGATAACATTGATTTTGTGTGAGATTCTCCACACTTTGATGTCATGTATGCCAGAATCCGTTCATGGTCTGGCCTCTAGATGTTCGTTAGGTGTGGACCGATGCACTCAGTAATCAAGTGCGAAGCAAGATAGGATCTGTCGACCCATATGTGTACCATAAGGGGTTTTAGGTATCCATGTGAGTAAAGTCATGATTCTTAAATACTTTGGCCAAAGCCGATCACCAAGGGTGGATCGCATCAGTTGTAAAGAATCGTGGACATGTCCATGAGATGTGCGCCTCGAAAACTTGACGGTATATTCTATATTTCCTAAGCACAACTCGGATAGCCTACGACGGTTGGATTGTTAAACATATGTGATAACCTCGACTTGTATAGTTCAGAAATGTCGTTCGTGTTCTTCGCGAATTCGGAGGTGGCCGAATTGCGTACATATTAGCTAGACTTATATGACGAACATGTCTGAACTTAGAGAGTCCCAATATGAAGTGTACTCATTGAGCACTTGGGTAGCCGGTTATTTTTTATAAAAGATAATATTCGATATTATAATTATCAACTAAGATAATCAAGTGTTATTAGATAACATTGATTATTTACTTTGACAATTGGATTAATTGGATTAATTCAATAATTACACAAGGGCTTAATTGTAAAATCATAATTATCTCTACCATTTGAGGATAGTAAGGTAATTGTAAGTATGTAATAATAGGTGGTTTTGGCTTGATTTAATTGGATTAAATCAAGGTGGCAAACATTTAACTAATCCATTTCATAATCATTGGCTTGATTTAATTCGATTAAATTAATGTGGGAGGCAATGGGGATTAATCACACCTAATTATACACATTTGGACAAATTAGATTAAGCCCACTTAAAATTTGATTACAACTTTTATTAATTAAAAATTGCCTAAGTTTTGCTATAAATAGCAAACATTAAGAAGGTTTTAATTACAAGAAAATTAATAAGCATAAGCAAATTCTTAGAGAGATTAACATAAGTTAGAGAAGTGTTTAGATAAGCTTGTGAGGTCCCTACAACATTTCATCTAGTCGAAATCAAGATTGGATCTTGAAGTGAAGCTTGGAAGAATTGGAAACAAGATTGGATCTTGAAGTCAAGCTTGCACATCATGGAGGTTCTCTAACAATTTCACAAAGGAGAGGTAGATTGGATCTTGCATCAAGCTTACTAGGTAAAGTTTGATCTTCTCCTAAGCTATGTTTATTTGTGTATTAGATGCATGATCATATAGCTTAATGTTAAATAAGGCTAATCAATTGTGTTATGATACTTTAGAAGTATAAACACAACTGCTTATAATTAGGTCAAAGATGTTCATATTGGACATGGAACAATTAATAAGAGTTTGGAACTCTAGATTAAAGCTTAGAGCTATGGCTACCATTCTAGATTCACTTGACCACCTTTAGGTGAACTAGAATTGTTCATGAGACATTTCTAATTGGGATTCTAAAATGGTTTGTGTATTGGATTCAAAATTTACGCAAATGTGTATTTAGAATAAATTTATGTTTTTGGAAAAATATTTGATATTTTGAAAAACTTGATTTTTATTCTATAACATGTGTTGATGTTGGTTTTGAAATTAAAAATTAATTTTGGGTATTTTTGAAGTGTTTAAGGAAGACCAGAAACAATTAGGGTAAAATACCCTATTTGCTTCAGCTCACTGGAAAGTGAGCTGAAGCATTTGAGAAAAGGAAAAAAAGGTTCAGAACAATGCGCACAATACAGTAGCGCACAGTGCGCGTGGCACTGTAGCGCGCAGTGCGCGCGCGTACGCGCTGCGCACGTGGGAATTTTATTTTCGCTCGCTCTGGAGTTTCCGGACTCCGATTCAGTCCTAGTTTTTTCCTATACACTCGTAATGGAATATAGTATTTCATTAAATAATTTCAAATTACACCCATACTTGATTTCCATGGGTTAGACCCATTTCCACTGCCCGGGGCACCGATCCGACCCTAGGGGTTCCACAACTGCCCCAATAAAACAGTCTCAACACATCCCCAAAATACCACTTAAAGGTTCCCTAAAAATTCTGGATCAAACGCAAAACAAACCGAGCCCCGTTTCACCAATACAACGTGCGGCAGTGAGCAAAAACAATGCTCACTATCGTGGGTCAAGGAAGAAGGAAGAGGATGAATTTTTGTTCGACATCAAAAAGTCTTCCGAGATATATCTCGTTACCAATAGAACGTAGGGTGGGCTACACTCACAATATGAATCCCTAAACTCTTTAAAGACTCTAACTCACACAAGTTTTTTCTTTTATTTTCTTCTTGTTTTTGTTTTTGTTTTTGTTTCTCTCAACACTTGAGAGAGTTTTGGAAGAAGAAAAAGTGGCTAGGGTTAGAAGGAGATGCTTAGGCAAAAAAAGAAAATTAGAATTCTTTTTATACATAGGGTTATTTATTTCCAAAACAAACAAACTTTTCCCCTTTCCACATATGCAAAATTCGGCCAACATGAGTTTTATTTCAAAAATTTTATAACAAATCATTTACTTTCCATAAAGACAAAAATGTTACAAAAAAAAGAAATAATTATCACCTTTAAAAGGTGTAACTTCCAAATTGAATCCAAGGGTTTCCAAAACCCAAAATTTGGAAATTATAATTTTAGCCTTATTAAATTATATCATATATAATTTAATATTATGTATTTAATAATTATCATATAATTATTAAAACCATATATTAAATTTTAACATATAGTTTCAAGTGTGACAAAATAATATTATTAATCATATTAATAATATTTTCATATGTGAGTATATAATTGGACTATCGAATTATATTTAATCTACTATAGTATATCGAGCTAGTAAGGAGACTAAATGGATCTACGGTTCCGAGCTCCTATAATCCCAAAATATTAATTAAGCTTTTAATTAAATATTTCGAATTACTAACTCTGGGTTATTCCACTAAAAACCCAAAGCTACACTCTCGTTGCCACAGATAGATATATTAAGCCGAACCACGTCGGTGTCCATCGATATAGTCATTACATACGGATTAACCCTTCACGAGTATCTCATAATTAGATTCGGGTCATAATATTCGTTATACCCCTCTAATTATTTTTACCTTAAGTACCATTGATTCTCTAATGAATGATTTATTTATAACTATTATGAATGTTAATCTTTCTATTCGTAATAGAAAGACTTTAGAGCTCTAACCGTTCAATTACCGAATCAACCCTTAGGAAAGATACTCTTCTAATTCTCGCAAGAAGAAGTGAACTTCATATCTATGTAAAATGTCCCCATCTACACACCAAACCATGTCCCCAAAGTACGTAGCTATTGGTCGAGATTGCTACACCAACCTCACCTTTGTAAATCAAAGTACATAGCCTGACATGCAGGAGTTCGTAGTACATTCAGGATTAAGATCAATCATATATAACCATCTAGTAGATCGAAATGAATTTCTTTATTTAACGGATATTATAATAAACTCATTTCTATTTAGGTCCAGTCCTTTATGATCACATCATACATGGTGCCTTCATTTTCATGTCTTCACATGGACGATCCCGGATCAAGGTCGCCACGCAACTATAGATAAACCACAAATAAAGTACCTGATTTGTTTGCTCTCTATAGACTATTTTAGATTACTAACTTCAGACTTAAATCCTCATATATATGACACTCATACACTAAGTCTGAAGGCACATGAGTAATCTAGGGTAAACATGATAATATACAATATGCAATATTAAACAAACACTTTGATAAATGATAATGTATCATTTTATTTCATAATATATAAGACTGTTTACATTACATGAAGCTCTATGGCATATATCCCAACAGAAGCTTTGTTAGTTATTATTTTATTTTATTGGCTTTTTTTTTTGAAATAAAAACACAAACCCCTTTGTTTTTAGGCGCTACCTCCAACAAACTAGAAAACTGAATATTACAAAATGTTCACTTTCAACCCATGATTATATGTTACCATGTATGTTGATAATACTCGTCAAGTGAGCATGTGAAAATCAAGTTTAAATAATTTCATGGAGAATTCACAAATTTAAATAATTAAAAATGAAAGAAACAAATATAACTTGTTACAAATTACATTAAAAACAAAGATAAAATTACATTAAAAACAAAGATAATTTTTTTTACACGCAAAATAAAATATTTTTTAAAAAATAAAAATAAAAGCATTATAGTCAATTATCCTCTCCCCCAACCAAATTAAGACATGTTCTCCAATGTCTGAATAAGAAGAAGTAAAGTTTAGAAGACTCCACTTCTTAAAGAGTTTCATGTTTACCGAAAGACGAGTTGAAAAGAGTTTCTTGTTTACTGAAAGACAAGTGTGATTATAAGTAAAAATAAGGTAATTAAAGTTCTGTTATAAAAAGTTATATTATTTTTCAAATAGCCTTGAATTTTTATGTTTCAATATGCTTAGGTGAATTATTTTAAAAGTTATTCGGTCAAGAAATACACACAACTATAATATGTTCAAATTCTATTTTTTTAGTCTTTCGTGGTATGATGTTTAACTACTTACTAAGTTTTATAACTCACACCACAATAGTTTCCTAGTTTTGCAGGTTGACAACCAAAATGGTCAACAATCAAGCTTTGGTAACTTATGCTTGAGACAATGGATCACTCAAGTTGCAGTTAGTAATTCTAGAGTCCTGAAAGATGTCGTAAAAGTCTACGAGTTATGTTAGTTATATTTTGAATCGTGCAATGCACACTATTTTATGTATGTAAATAAAATTTTGATTTGTATAAGTAATTATGGGCACGGAGCCCTTGAGTATTCATGTTGAGAATTGATATATCTTGGGTTAAGGCTGAAGGTCCTTTTTACATATTTGATGTTTATTTCAGGTCATTTTGGTACTGTACTGTGCTTCAGGTTGTCTAATTTTAGGGTGCGTCGTGTTTGTTTTGTTAGGGTATGTGCTCAGAGCGCCAATTTTCTTATGTATTTCCTTGTAAATATTTATATAACATTTTATTATGAATAAAATAAACAGTTTATATTATATAAGATCTCTTTATAAATGGTAAATATGTAATTGACCTTAGAATGATTAGTTATGATACTGTTGCAAAAGCGTCGCAACTGACATTGAGTTGTATCATAACAGTATCAATTCTTTAATTGTTCATGGTTAAGGTTTACACTACTTGGTCAGTAAAGTAAACTCGTTGAGACTGGTACATGTCATATACTGGAATCTTGGATTCCAATGGTATCTCAATGAAACATGAGTCTTGGAGACTCGTATAGACGTGTAGGTGTTTATAGCGGATAAATACTGAACGACATACCGAAAATTCTTAATAGATGTTACACCAACGTCAATAAGAATCTTCTCGGGTTGAGTAGCATAATGATTCTTTGACTTGAGATACCACTGTGGATATGTGAGATATCCTTCAAACTTTGATGGCAATCACGTCACCGACTTATTAAGGTCAGACCTCCGCCTGTCCGTTGGGTTTGGACTGATCATCACGATTTCCTCTGTGTGTTAAGATAGAATCGGTTAGCTCTGTGTATAGGGCATAAGTATTCAATATGGAATTAATAGTCTGTTAAATCCATGGGCCCGTGGTACACTGTAAAAGCGAGTTCTAAGTGTTATTAAGAGATTGGTAATAGAAATATCGACATGATTATATCTATAGAGATTTGACGTTTATATCTATATCTCTGGAATAATCCAGATACATGTGACAGAGAGATTATAAGTATGCAATGACCTTGACATATATGGTTCAGTGAGTTTATCCATGCTCGCCGCAATTTACAGGTGGGTAGATTATGGAAACAAAATTGGATTTCGTAACGGATATGCCTGAACCTAGAGAGTCTCACTAATAAAATATACTCGTAGAGCACTAGGGAAACTTTTATTAATAATATTGATTATTTATAAATCATTTAACTGTTAAACGAAAAATACACATAAATGGACCTAATGGTCATTTCCTAATTAATGTGTATTTGTATTTAATGTATGATTTTATTAAATACACATTAATTAAATGTCAAATTGTGATATTTGACATATATCATTAATATATGTATTTGGATTATTTAAAGTAAATATAATACATATATTTAAGATATTTGTATTTATTTAATTATTTAATTGTTAAAGGATTCAAATAATTAAAATATAAATATCTAAGGTTATGATTAAGTTAGGAAATGGCTTAATATGATTGGTTTAACTTGTTGTAATACATTTAAAGTTGTATTGTACAATTTGAACAAGTAAACTAATTCTTATTTAATTAATAAAATTGAAACAAAAAATCTAGATATTTATTCCCTAAAATTTCGGCCATGGGGGGAGTATATATTATTATTTTTTTCATTTTTCTTTTATTAGGTTAAGCCTCCAAAATACACAAATCAATATACTTGAGAGAAAAAGAGAAAGTGCTAAAGAAAAACAAAGAAAATCTTGAAGATTTGTAAGTATTTTCAACTTTTCTTTAAATAGAAAAACGTTTCTATTGTTCTAAGCTATAACATATGATGTCTACATGTTTTTATACTCTCTTGTTTTTGTGTTAAGAAGTTTGGAATCTTGAATGAAGGATGTAAGCATGTTTGTAAATAAAGAAAGCTTGAAATGTGTTTATAAGCTATCTTTTGGTCATTTGATGATCTTGTTGTCATTCTAGAGTTGTTTGAACACTCATTGATGACCTAGAATTATTCTAGAGTTATTTCAAAGTGGTGAGAGTTGTTTGGTGTGGTAGAGACTTGATTAAAGTATTGGATTTGTTAATTTTTTGTTAATTTATTAATTGGACTAATTTGAGAAATTAGGGTTCTTAACCTATTTCAAATTTGGGGCTTTTTATATATGTGTCGTGTAATGATGTATATTTAATTTGGTATTGATTTGATATCATCTAATGTTGTTTTGAACAAGATTGGACCAAAATGCAAATCTGAAAATTCTGGGTACCTCTCGGCAATTTGGAAAAAATGGTATTTTTGTTGCAACTTGTATTCTGATGTATTGGATATGTATAAATAATTTTGGGAGTGTTTTGAAATCACTTAAATTTGTATTTGACAAATTAGTACTAAAATGATCAAAATACAAAAATTTGGGGTCTCACGGCAATTAAGTTAAAATCTGATTTTTGGGTAAAAATTTCAGTTTTTAAGTATTGAGTAATTAGAATAAATAAGTTTATTTTAATTGCCCAAGAAAAATTATTGAAATTGGAAAATTTTGATTTTCCACGTTCCGCTGCGTTACCCAGATTTGCCCCATAAAACCCCAACAAAATGGTATCAGAGCGAGTCTGATTCTAAACACATGATATGATTATGCCATTAAATTTAATGTTTAATCTAATCTTTACTTGGTTTAATCTAATCTTTACTTTATGTATGCATGTGTTTATTTAATTTGATTAAATAAAGTAAATATCATCTTTTGCGGAAAATCCCTATTTGTAAATAAGGTTTTATATTTAATATGTATTTGATGCATGTTGATTGGTCCGTCTTTTCAATACCACTTATGGATAAATAATCTACGACTATATCCGATAACGTGCCAAAGTTGTGAGGATATAGCCCGTAGGAATTTATCTTTACCGAATATATTTATGATATTAAGTAAATTCAAGCGAAAGAGAATCCTGAATGTGCCAAAGCTGTCAGGGTTATGCAAGTATCTTGAATTTATCATTGACAAGTTTAACCATGATAGGCCTCCTTGTGAACATGCCAAAGCTGTCACAACGAGAAACGATCAGGACCGGAACCTAGGAGTCACTGGTGAGTGATTGACAATGAGTTGTCTACCTAATGAATATACATAAGTGAGAACATGCCAAAGTTGTGAGCTGAAATATATTCATGGGGTCCAATTTTCACTATTATATTTAATTTGATTTTTGGTTTTTATATATTTTATTTGGGGATTACAGTTTTGCATGAAATAGTAGGATGAGCATTTTTAGATTAAAAATCCATGATCTATTTAATGTTTTTGATATTATATGAAATTGTTTTTGTCTCCTAACCGTTTATTCGCTATCTATTTGATAGATCTGCGATGGTGGCTCCTTCGAACAACTTTTTTGCTTGTATGCTTGATACGAATAAGCCCAAAGGCACTGAGAACTTTGCAGACTGGGATATGGTATTGAGGATTGTCCTCGGATCCGAGAAGCCGAGATATATTTTGGAAGGTCCATTACCCCTTGCTATATCTGAAGATGCATCATCAGAAGAGATTGAGACTTTCCAGAAATTGAAAGATGATGATTTAAGGGTTAAATCATTTATTCTCAGTTCTCTATCTTTTGAACTGAAGAGGCAATATTTTGAGATGCATGATGCTTATAACATGATGACACAACTTCGAGAATCGGTAATGAACCAAGAACAGGTCGTGGTTCATAGAGTAGCAATGGAACTGTTCCATTCTAAACTTGACGATAGACAGGCTATGAGCACACATGTGCTTCATTTGATCAATTTGATCGAGCAATTGGGGCGCAATGATTTCCCTCTCAATGATACTATGGGACGGAGTGTCATACTTGGTTCACTCGCGTCGTCGTATCGCCAGTTTGTCATGTATTTCAACATAAATGGGATTCAATGCACTTACCGTGAGTTGCATAGGATGCTTCTCACAGCGGAGGAGGATTTGAAGAATGGAGTGCCGACTCACCTTCTGAAACCCACTTCACTTTCCGCTTCTTCCCACTCCAAGTCGAAGGGGAAGAAAACGAAAGGAAATAAGAATAAAGGTTTCAATATTCCTCCGCAAGCTAAAGTAGCGAAGCTCAAGACAACTTTTGAAGATAAATGGCATCACTGCCAGAAGGTTGGACACATGAAGAGGAACTGTCCTGACTACCTTGCCCATATAAGGAGGGAAATAACATCAACATCATGTACTTTTATTTTTCCAATTATTGATATCCCATTAGCTTGCGAAGCTGTCACATCTAGTTGGATTTTAGATTATGATTATCCTGTTCACATTTACAATTCGTTGCAGGTGTTGAAGAAAAATATACAGTTGAAATCTGTAGAGATGCAATTGCGGTTCAGGAGTGGTGACTCTCTGGATGCGATTGCAGTGGGCTTATGCGAGATTCCCTTACATAGTGGGAGACTTTTGCTGCATGACTTCTATATTGTACTGGGATACGTAGTAAATATTATATCACTTTTTTGTATTAGATACAGAGGGATATCATGTAAATATTAAAAATTGTTCCTTGTATTTATATGATCGAAATAATATTCAGATCTTTTGTTGTCCAAATGAGCATGGTCATTATATTTTACACAGCTCTCGAGATATTTTGAATACTGTAATTAATAAAAGTAAATTATCTGAAATAAATAATACTGAACTTTGGCATACCAGTTGGTTAGGAATGATTTGATTCCAAATCTCACCATTGAACCTTATCCAACCTGTGAATCTTGTATTCGGGGTAAAATGACCAAAGCCCCATTTTCGGGTGTTGGACACCAAGCCACTGACTTATTGGAACTCGTACATTCTGATGTATGTGGTCCTATGAGCCATATTGCTCACAGTGGTTTTTCATACTTCATTACCTTTACCGATGATGTGTCACGGTACAGTTATATTTATCTGATGAAACATAAATCGGAAACCTTTGAAAAGTTCAAAGAATTCTGAAACAAAGTGGAAAAATAAACTGAACAATATATTAAATGTCTTTGATCTGATCGAGACGGTGAATATATGAGTGGAGAGTGTTGGGGTTGGTGCTCAGAGCGCCAATCCGGGCCGTATTTATGTCTGATTCATGAATACGAACATCCCCTTATTCCATAATATTACTTATTTATGGTTGCACCTCTTGTTCTTATATACGTATTCGATCTGATTACGATTAGATTGAAACTAAATGTGGTTTAGTGATATGTATATATTAGACAAAGGCCCGATAATATATAATGCAGTACACAGTTACAAAGTTAGTTTGTAATTGACATTGGGAAGTGTCACTGCTATATGAATATTATCAAACATAGTTCCTGGTCAAGATTTGCTAACACGGGTCGATTAGTCAAATCCGTTGAGACCAGTACATGTCGTATATCGAGACTTGGTCTGATGGTTTATCCCAATGAACCATGAGTCTAGGGAGACTCGTATAGACGTGTAGGTGTTTATAATGGATAAACACTGAACGACTCACCGAAGATTCTTAATGGATGGTACACCAACGTCAATAAGAATCTTCTCGAGTTGAGTAGCATAGTGGTCCTTCGACTTGAGACACCACTGTGGATGTATGAGACATCCTCCATACTTAGATGGCAGTCACGTCACCGATCTATTTAGATCAGACCTCCGCCTGTTCGTTGGGTGTGGATCGATCCTCAGGATATCCTGTGTGTGTCAAGATAGGATCCGTCAGTTCTGTGTACAGAGCATAGGTAGTCCATATATATTTAGCAGTCTGTTAAATCTGTGGCCACAGTATACATCGGAAGTAAGTTCCGAGTGTTTTTTTAGAGATTGCTAATAGATACGTCGACGAGATAATACCTATAGAGATTTGACGTTCACATATATATCTCTGGGATTATCTGGATACCTGTGACGGAGGGATTATACGTATGCAATGACCTCGACCTGTATGATTCAGCTAATTTATCTGTGATCGTCATAATCTACGGGTGGATAGATTATGCACATGAAATTGGATTTCGTGACGGATATACCTGAATCTAGAGAGTCTCAATAATGAAACATACTCGTAGAGCACTAGAGCAACATTTATGAATAATGATGATTATTTATAAATCGTTTAATCGTTAAACGAAAAATACATGCGAACGGGCCGAACCGTCATTTCCTAATTAATGTGTATTTGTATTTAATATATGATATTATTAAATACACATTAATAAATAGTCAAATAAAGGTATTTGACATATATCATTAATATATGTATTTTAGATATAAAAAAGTAAATATAATACATATATTTGATATATTTGTATTTAATTAATTATTTAATTATTTAATTGTTAAATGATTAATATAATTAAAATATAAATATCTCACCAAATGATAAAGTTAGGAAATGATTATAAGTTGCAATTGTTGACTTATACATTAAAGGAAAAGGTTGTCAAATTGATTTTGACTTCTTAAGATATTTGTTCAAAATTGTTTGAAAAATTAAAATGTCTTTCTCCTTTATTTTTGATTAAATTCGGCCATGACCTTGAAAATATATAAGAGATATATTTCTTAGTTGCATTTGTTGACTTTATATAATATCTTTAAAAGGTTTTAGATATTTATTAAAGTTGATCAAATGAAAATGAAATGGAAATGAAATTTATAAACTTGTACAAGTCTAGGTGAATTTCGGCCAAGGCATTGTTTGTGCAAGTATATATTGTTTTTCATTTCATTTCATTCTTAACCTAATACACTTTAAAAGAAAACTCCATTAATGGAAACCAATGAAAGCTTGTGAGAAAGAAAGAAGAAACCAAAGAAAGCTTGGATTTTAGTAAGTTTTTCCAACTTGCTATTAGAAAGGAAAATGTTCCTTAGGATCTAGGCTTTAACATATGATGTTCTTAGGTTATTTCTTTCTTTATTCCTCGTGTTTTTGTTGATGGAAGTTTTGATGGAAGTGTTGAGCATGTATGATGAAGGAAGGTTGTGACTATTGTAGTTATAAGCTTTCTTTTAAGGTTTTGGAAATCATGTTGCTAATATAGAGTTGTTGACCCAATCTTAGATGACCTAGATTTGATCTTGAGTTGTTTCATTGTGTTGAGACTTTGATTGGATGGAAGAAACATGATTGAAGTATTGGATTTAACCAATTTGGTCTAATTTGTCCAATTTGATGAAATTGAAAAATTAGGGTTCATGACCAATTCCAAATTTGGGGCTTTTCATATATGTTGTGTATTTGGATGTGTATATGATGCATATAAAGTTTCATGTTGATTGGATTACATCTTGATGTGTTTTGAAGCATGAAATGACAAAGTGCACAAATGGCACCCCATTGGGAGCATTCGGCCAAGTGAGTGAAATTTGGGGATTTGGTTGCTTTTGGTGTTTTGATGTTTTGAACATACTAAGTTCATCTTAGAAATGATTTAGAATCATTCAAAATTGATTTGATCAATTTCGGACTAAAATGGACAAAATACCAATGTAAGGGCATTTCGGTAAATTCACTTGAATATGATTCATTTGAATTTTATTTCATAATTTGATTATTGGATAATTAAATAAATATGTTTATTTAATTAATCTGAGAAAAATTTTTGAAATCGGAAAATACGATTTTCCACCGCTTCCGTTGCGTTAACGGATTTAGCCCCTAAAACCCCTATAGAGAGTTCATTGATTATTTAAATGAGAATGAGGTTCTCGCTCAATATACTCCTCCTGGTACTCCACAACATAATGGAGTGTCATAGAGAAAAAATCAGACATTATTGGATATGGTTCGATCTATGTTGATTTTTAAAGATTTGCCTTATTTCTTATGGGGTTATGCTTTTTTAACTACCGCACATCTTTTGAATAAGATTCCTTCCAAAGCTGTTCCTACGACTCCGTATGAGATATGGACATGTAGGAAACTGAATCTTAATTATATTAAGGTTTGGGGCTGTTCTGCATACGTCAGGGTGGCTCAGCAGAATAAGCTTTTGCCTCGAGGGCAAAAGTTTAGGTTTGTTGGATATCCTTCAAATACGAAAGGATATTTGTTCTATGATATCGAGCATCGAAATATGTTCGTAGCTCGCTTCGGAAAATTTCTAGAAGTATAATTTTTGTCTGAAGGAGGTAATCATAGACAGGTTGAACTTGATGAAGTACAACCTGAGACCAACGAACCAATGAAGGGACCTTAAGTTCAAGAAGATGAATAACCTTCATTACCCATACTCGTGTAGGTCACAAAAGGTATATAGACCTCCTGAATGCTTGTATTTGATACAAGAAAATAGTCTAGATGTTCTCTTAGTTGAAGAGACTGGCCATTTTACCTATAGAGAATCGATGTTGGACATCGACTTATTGAAGTGGCAAGAGGCCATTAAATCCGATTTAGACTCAATGCATGAGAATCAAGTTTGGGACTTGGTTCCGCTGCCTGAAGGAATTGTTCCTATCGATTGTAAATGGGTTTACAAAAGAAAGCACGGGCCTGACGGAAAGGTTGAAACCTTTAAGGCCCGACCGGTAGCTAAAGGTTACACACAGTGACCTGGTGTCGACTACGATGAAACTTTTTCGCTAGTTACGTTGTTAAAGTCTATAAGGATTTTATTGTCTATTACCGCTTACCATGATTACGAGATTTGGCAAATGGATGTCAAAACGGCTTTTCTAAATGGATTTCTTGATAAAGAAATCTATATGGAACAGCCAAAAGGTTTTGCATCCAGCGAGAACTCGGGCATGATATGTAAGCTTAAGAAGTCCATTTATGGACTTAAACAAGATTCACGAAGTTGGAATCTTCGATTCAACGAGATAATCAGATTGTTTGGTTTTCTCAAGAATTTGGAAGAATCATGTGTGTATAAGAAAGCCAGTGGGAGTATGGTGGTATTTTTAGTTTTCTATGTTGACGACATCCTGATTATGGGGTTATGCTTTTTTAACTACCGCACATCTTTTGAATAAGATTCCTTCCAAAGCTGTTCCTACGACTCCGTATGAGATATGGACATGTAGGAAACTGAATCTTAATTATATTAAGGTTTGGGGCTGTTTTGCATACGTCAGGGTGGCTCAGCAGAATAAGCTTTTGCCTCGAGGGCAAAAGTTTAGGTTTGTTGGATATCCTTCAAACACGAAAGGATATTTGTTCTATGATATCGAGCATCGAAATATGTTCGTAGCTCGCTTCGGAAAATTTCTAGAATTATAATTTTTGTCTGAAGGAGGTAATCATAGACATGTTGAACTTGATGAAGTACAACCTGAGACCAACGAACCAATGAAGGGACCTTAAGTTCAAGAAGATGAATAACCTTCATTACCCATACTCGTGTAGGTCACAAAAGGTATATAGACCTCCTGAATGCTTGTATTTGATACAAGAAAATAGTCTAGATGTTCTCTTAGTTGAAGAGAGTGGCCCTTTTACCTATAGAGAATCGATGTTGGACATCGACTCATTGAAGTGGCAAGAGGCCATTAAATTCGAGTTAGACTCAATTCATGAGAATCAAGTTTGGGACTTAGTTCCGCTGCCTGAAGGAATTGTTCCTATCGATTGTAAATGGGTTTACAAAAGAAAGCACTTGCCTGACAGAAAGGTTGAAACCTTTAAGGCCCGACCGGTAGCTAAAGGTTACACACAGTGACCTGGTGTCGACTACGATGAAACTTTTTCGCCAGTTGCGATGTTAAAGTCTATAAGGATTTTATTGTCTATTGCCGCTTACCATGATTACGAGATTTGGCAAATGGATGTCAAAACGGCTTTTCTAAATGGATTTCTTGATGAAGAAATCTATATGGAACAGCCAGAAGGTTTTGCATCCAACGAGAACTCGGGCATGATATGTAAGCTTAAGAAGTCCATTTATGGACTTAAACAAGATTCACGAAGTTGGAATCTTCGATTCAATGAGATAATCAGATTGTCTGGTTTTCTCAAGAATTTGGAAGAATCTTGTGTGTATAAGAAAACCACTAGGAGTTTGGTGGTATTTTTAATTTTCTATGTTGACGACATCCCGATCATTGGGAATAATATCGGAATGATGCAAGGCGTCAAAGCTTACCTCTGTAAGAATTTCTCCACGAAAGACCTGGGTGAAGCTTCTTATGTCTTAGGCATAAAACTCTATAGAGATAGAGAAATTATGTTTATTGGTTTATCATTATCAACGTACATAGATAAAATCTTAGAATGGTACAATTTTGGTAACTGTAAGACATCAAATATACCGTTCAGAAATGACCTATATCTTTCGAAGAAGATGTGTCATCAAACAGAAGATGAGAAGATTAGAATGTCTAACCAGCCTTATACTTCGTGTTTGGGCAGCACATGTATGCCATGTTATGTACTAGGATTGATATCAGCTTCGTAGTTAGTGTGACCAGCAGGTATCAGTCCAATCCAAGCAATGACCATTGGATGACCATTAAACATATCTTAAAGTATCTTAAATGTACTAAGAATAAGTTTATAATATATGGAGGAAATGAACTGCAAGTTAATAGGTATACAGATTCCGATTTTCAATCGGATCCCGATGATAGAAAGTCTACATCAGGATTCGTCTTTACCCTTAATGGAGGTGCAATTTGTTGGAAGAGTTCCAAACAGGGATCAACAACTGATTCCACCACAGAGGCAGAATATATTGCAGCTTCTGAAGCTGTAAAACAAGTTGTATGGGTTAGGAACTTTATCACAGAATTGGGAGTAGTCCCAAATATCGAGAATCTGATTTTGTTATATTATGATAATATTGGAGCCATTGTACAAGCAAAGGAATCGATGGCGCATCAGAAGTCAAAGCATGTGGAACGAAAATACCACATCATTTAAGAGATTGTGTCGCGATGGGATATTTTCGTGTGTAAGGTACCGAGTGAAGATAATGTAACAGACCCGCTTACCAAGGCCATTCCTCTGAAGTTGTTTGATAAACATGTGGAGTCGATGAGTATGAGATACAATCGATATTGACACTAGAGCAAGTGGGAGAATTTGTTAGGGTTGGTGCTCGGAGCGCCAATTTTTTTATGTATTTCCCTGTAAATACTTATGTAACATTTTATTATAAATAAAATAAACAGTTTCTATTATATAACATCTCTTTATAAATAGTAAAGACGTAATTGACCTTAGAATGATTAGTTATGATACAGTTGTAAAAGCGTCGCAACTGACAATCAGTTGTATCATAACAGTATCAATTCTTTAACTTTTACTGGTCAAGTTTTACACTACTTGGTCAGTAAAGTAAACCCTTTGAGACTGGTACATGTTGTATACTGGAATATTGGATTCCAATGGTATCTCAATGAAACATGAGTCTTGGAGACTCGTATAAACGTGTAGGTGTTTATAGCGGATAAACACTGAACCACTCACCGAAAATTCCTAATATATGCTACACCAACGTCAATAAGAATTTTCTCGGGTTGAGTAGCATAGTGATTCTTTGACTTGAGATACCACTGTGGATATATAAGATATCCTTCATACTTTGATGGCAGTCACATCACCAATCTATTAAGGTCATACCTTCGCTTTTCCATTGGGTGTGGACTGATCCTCAGGATATCCTATGTGTGTCAAGCTAGAATCCCCCAGCTCTGTGTACAGAGCATATTTATTCAATATGGAATTAGCAGTCTGTTAAATCCACGGGCCCGTAGTATACTGTAGAAGCGAGTTCTAAGTGTTATTAAGAGATTGCTAATAGAAACGTCGACGTGATTATATCTATAGAGATTTGACGTTTATATCTATATCTCTGGGATAATCTGGATATCTGTGATAGAGGGATTATACGTATGCAATGATCTCGACATGTATGGTTCAGTGAGTTTATCCATGTTCGTCGTAATTTACGGATGGGTAGATTATAGACACAAAATTGGATTTTAAGACGGATATGTCTGAACCTAGAGAGTCTCACTAATAAAATATACTCGTAGAGCACTAGGGCAACTTTTAAGAATAATATTGATTTTTTATAAATCGTTTAACGACTAAACGAAAAATACGTGCAAATGGACCTAATGGTCATTTCCTAATAAATGTGTATTTGTATTTAATGTATGATTTTATTAAATACAGATTAATTAAATGTCAAATTGTGATATTTGACATATATCATTATTATATGTATTTGGATTATTTAAAGTAAATATAATACTTATATTTAAGATATTTGTATTTATTTAATTATTTAATTGTTAAATGATTAAAATAATTAAAATATAAATATTTAAGGTTATGATTAAGTTAGGAAATGGCTTAATATGATTGGTTTAACTTGTTGTAATACATTTAAAGTTGTAGTGTACAATTTGAACAAGTAAACTAATTCTTATTTCATTAATAAAATTGAAACAAAAAATCTAGATATTCATTCCCTAAAATTTCGGCCATGAAGGGGGGGGAGTATATATTATTTTGTTTCATTTTTCTTGTTGGGTTTCTAATTAGTCCCAAGATCGATTTCAAGCAAGAAACATGTGTGAAATACAACAATGAAGAATGGTGGAATCATACTTACATTGAACGGTTATGCGATGCGAGGAACGACAAAAATTCCTTCATGTCTGCCTTGTCCACACGGCAGTCACGCTTCAGTGACCCCGTTTGCCACAATTTAGGCAGACATCTTGGGATATGTCCTTTGTCTTCCTAGAAGATTATAATGACTTTGCCTTTACCCTTTCCCACACCCAAAAAGCCTTTGGCCAAGCCTTGGCCTTCTAGAATATTGAATTAAGATGCGTCTTGCGCTTCTTGCCTTATTGCAAACTCTGGCTTTGTCTCCTTGAGTATAGCCATTAACTCTCCAAGAGTTTACTATTGCAATTTAGTACTTCTAAGATCTAAGAATAGATCTATGAAGATCCTTCAATTTCATTATCATACTATAAGGATCTAATCCTTAGTTCTGATTAAGAAATTAAGGAATCTATTTGGCAAGCTTAATGGATTAAGCACTAAAGTTATCATCACATGAATATCATGTTCTACTATTTGCTCAACTCCGGGCTTAGGCTCGAGACGTCATTATATCAAATAAAGTAA
Organism: Zanthoxylum bungeanum; assembly: GCA_019454045.1. NCBI lineage: Eukaryota > Viridiplantae > Streptophyta > Magnoliopsida > Sapindales > Rutaceae > Zanthoxylum > Zanthoxylum bungeanum. Next base: position 50,318 of record SKCR01029701.1, on the reverse strand, counting down.
CTTCTCGGTTTCCAAGACTATCCTAAGATTTTATTCCCAATCTGAAAATTAAAGCCGTTTAAAATATTTTTACCCAGGTTGATATTTTAAACGCTAATCTTTCAGTTATCTTGATTCCAATAGTCCAACTATTCAATCAACGATTTTAGGTACTATTTAATATAATGATTACTATAGTCTAACTATATAATCAACTATAATTTAAATTAGTTAAATTCAATTATATTGATTACTATAATCCAATTATAAAATCAACTATTAATTGAAATTAGTTAATTCAAATATATTGATTACTATAATCCAATTATATAATCAACTATAAATGAAATAGTTTGAATACAGTCCAACTGTTTTATTTAAAACAACGATTAAATATTAGTCCAACTAATATATTAACTATTTGACGAAAAATTTGAAATGAGCGCGTATGGCAAGTAACTAAACGAATATTGTAAATTTAATACTTGCCTCCCACTATTTTTCGGCGAGCCTCTAACCCTCCGTTGAGTACTCGGGAAACCTTGTTTCCTAGTGGTCTAGGATCTAGTTAAATAACACACAATCTTGACTTTGGCCAACAAATTGTATGATAATTAACTAGGTAGATCTCTAAGATCAATTGGATCTCATCCAATTCCTAGATCCAGTAGGTGGACATCCAAGTCCGAAACATATATCTTATATATGCCAATATATCCAATATATTGCCTAACTTTTTTCCTCTGAATCAACTAAGCCTTGGCTTTGGCACAACAAACTTAGTGATCCCAGTTAAGCGAAACCCATTGACCTTGGAAAGCTTCGTAATCGATGTCGATGGACAAGAAGTGATCTTGAATTTGGCCAACAAATCACAACTTGGTCAAGACACCGATATGGAACAAAGCCTTCATGATTCAAACACATCCGCGACGGACAAAGGTCTTGACTTTAGCCAACAAACCAGTGCCAGTCTTGGATATTGAGTAAGAATCACTCAATGGAAGGAAAAACGCTTAATATGTGTTGAAGGTTTTTTCGCGTAATTGTCAACCAATTAATTATCTTTGTTAAGGTCTCATCATCATACACCCTTAAACATGCATTCTAAATACATAATAAGGCGCATATAAATAAATATAATAATGATATGCAGATGGATATTTAAACACATTATTCCTAGAACAAATCTCTTCATTTCCTCTCTCCCGCTAGCACAAGTATTACTTCTACCCAATTACATAACACTTCTAAAGAAACCTCATTTACATTGAGGGGAATAGGTGAGAAGAGAAATACACAGAGTCAAGAGGTAATAGGCTGGACACGCAGGTCCAATTTAATAAATTCTAAATTTATTACAACAATTTCCAAAATTGCCATCACCCATCTAATATCCATCCGATATACATTATTCATACATCGCATCCATGTATTCACACAAAGCATGTTATCAATCAATCTAATCCAATTAATTAATCTGAAAATTAATGACCATCCAATGTTCAAACAACGATTTGATTTTGCGCGAGTCCGACTCGTTTTGCGAATAAGTACTCAAAGTACAAATTCTTGAATTATATTAACTACAATATTAAATCCAATTCAATTTGTATTTAATACTAATTCATTATTTAATTCCAAATTAAATATTACACTTTATTAATGAACCTTTACGACTTAGATTCTAAATCTAATCGTTACGGGTCTCAAAGCCCGATTAACATCCAATGTCAATTTAATTTAAAGTCCAATGGGTTTTTAATTAATTTCTTAAGGCATGGACTTTTGGTCAATATGGGTCAAACCCAAATACCAAAGCCCATTTAAGGAATCACCTTTATTTGCCAAGAAACCAATTTAGGCCCAATTAAAATTAATGGTCCATTAAGTCATAATTGGACTTTATGAATATGGTTTTGGGCCCAATTGGATCCAACCAATTAGCCTAAACCATACTTGGACCAACCAAGCCCATTAAGCCCAATTACAACTTTACAAGCCCAATTCCAAATTTGGCCCAATTAATTAAATTACCAAAATTCCAAATTTCATAATTTAATTAACCTAAAGTGTATGCCATAATTAATTAACCAAATTAACATTTCCAAAATACTAATTCACTCAATTAATTATGCTCATTATCATCAACACATGTCCAACACATTTGAATCAAAAAATCAACCATTTTCATGCTTCACATGTCACGGCATTTTAGGGTAATTTATGTCCGATTTCGTTTTCAATCCAATTGAATTACAAATCAACATTTCTCAATTGTTTCAAGTCATCCAATGATCAAAGGAACAAAAATACCATGACTTTAGGGCATTGCTAGTTTCGGCCAAGCCTCAAATTTGGGGAAAAATCGATCCAATCAATATTTCATGAAATTGATCATATACAACTTCAATACATCATCATTCAAGCATACTCAATCAATCAATTTTATCAAATCATGCTCAAATTGATTTTACCCAAATTTAACCCTAAATTCATTTCATGCTCAAAATGGCTCTGATACCATTGTTGGGTTTCTAATTAGTCCCAAGATCGATTTCGAGCAAGAAACATGTGTGAAATACAACAATGAAGAATGGTGGAATCATACTTACATTGAACGGTTATGCGATGCGAGGAACGATAAAAATCTTCAAGCTTTTGCTCCATGATGCTCACGGTTTTGGGCTCCATTTTTGTCCTCCATTTTCGGTCCTTCAAGCTCCAAGCTTGGTGTGCATTCCATGCCCACGGGTGAGTTTCCCTATCACCTTCGCAAGACTCCGGAAGTGTGCTAGCACCTTTGAAATTTTGCCACAAAATTCCCTTTGCTTCTCCTTGTGTTCTCGGCATATGCAGATTTTGAGAGCAAAAATGGCCCTTGGCCGAGAGTTGTAGGAGAGGAAAGAGAGAAGAAAAAGTGTTGTGTTGGTTGTATGGATTTGTGTATCTAATACACTAATTCAAAAGGTCAAATACCAATAATCAAATAAATGGTAAATGGCTTTTAATTCAACCAACCACCACCATCAATCAATATTGACATGTTGTCAATCACTCAAAGTGACTAGACATCACATCAATCAATTGACTAGTGATTTGACGTTTGATGTGACTTATGGGCCACACTTGAATTCGAAATACGAGTGGGCCCGCAAACACTCCCGGGCTCGGGTTCGCTAATTCCAAATTAACGAATTTTCCGTTGCGACGTAATTATATCTAATTTAATTAAATAATTATGCCTAGCAAAATTACTATTCACGTAGCTAACAAATTAATTCTAAATTAACTCGTTCGCCCGAATTAAAATCTAATTTCAATTCCGCGTCGAAATCCAATTTCGTATAATATATCGAATATATTATTTTATCGATTAATTCCAAATTAATCGTTCTCTCTCTTTTAAATAATATTTTATCCTAGATAAAATATCTCCGTAATTAATCTCAGATTAATTTTCTCTCTCTTATAATTAATCCCAGATTAATAAAGTGTGAGTCATACGTCATCGGTGAATCTTCGGGAAGCGACCCATGAGATCCCCGGATATGTTGGCAGTAAATCTGGTCGTCGGACTATCCGAACACGTACGTACCTAGTACTACGTTTTTACCGATTTACAAGACATGGTTGGCTTCTAGCAAAGCACCGTGCCTACCCAATTCTCCAGAAATATTCTTACTGGAATATGTGATCTATATCAGGTGTAGTATACGTAGTATTGCGTATTACGATCCAGTATCGGATGTCACGTGCTAGGCCTGGGGCTTGAATTGTGTCTGCCCCGTACGAAGCATATATCGGATCTCTGGTAACTAGTCTCCATAATCGGATAATCACGACCTAGTCATATTATCCCGATGACTGCAGTACATAAGAGCACCAGTTCCGTATCCTACGTGACATCATCTCCACTATGACTGGAGTGATACTTCCATCTCGACATCACACCCAATACACTACGATTCTCAATATACCCAGAATAGGCGTACACATAACCTGTTAAAGCCCTGGATGACCAAAACCAAAGTATATTGATTGTGGCAAGTATTAGCGGTGTAAGTCTCAGGTTAAGCCAAATACACCTACCCTGATTCGGACTTCCATAGACACATAGTCATACTACCAATGAAATTCCGAGAGGTCTATCTAGAGCGAAGCTGTTTCCGTACCATCGGTAAACACAACCTCCTATTACACTTGCATGAGTATCATATACCCAAATATATGAGAACTATGCCGTTATGCTCCCACAACGCGCACAAGTGTAATACTAGTCTTACGTATTATCGATGTCCAATCTCGATAATACTCTGACTATGGATATTTAATGATTAAACCTTCGTGGATTGATACTGTCTCATATCATCTCAAATCGGAACTAATCATAAGGACCTTTTATCATTTATACATCTTGGTAATCTAATTACAAATGATAAAAGAGCAACTTCACAGTTAATTTGTACAACAACACACCATGATCTGTACAAATAGTGATGCTTTGGGCCATAATTGTCCAACATTTCTTTCATTAGGTTAAGCCTCCAAAATACACAAATCTATATACTTGAGAGAAAAAGAGAAAGTGCTAAAGAAAAACAAAGAAAATCTTGAAGATTTATAAGTATTTTCAACTTTTCTTTAAGAAGAAAAATGTTTCTATTGTTCTAAGCTATAACATATGATGTCAACATGTTTTTATACTCTCTTGTTTTTGTGTTGAGAAGTTTGGAAGCTTGAATGAAGGATGTAAGCATGTTTGTAAATAAAGAAAGCTTGAAATGTATTTATAAGCTCTCTTTTGGTCATTTGATGATCTTGTTGCCATTTTAGAGTTGTTAGGTCACTCATTGATGACCTAGAATTATGCTAGAGTTATTTCAAAGTGGCGAGACTTGTTTGGTGTGGTAGAGACTTGATTAAGGTATTGGATTTGTTAATTTTTGTTTAATTTATTAATTGGACTAATTTGAGAAATTAGAGTTCTTAACCTATTCCAAATTTGGGGCTTTTTATATATGTGTTGTGTAATGTATATATGATGTATAATTAATTTGGTATTGATTTGATATCATCTAATATTGTTTTGAACAAGATTGGACCAAAATTCAAAATCTGAAAAATCTGGGTACCTCTCGGCAATTTGAAAAAAAAATGGGATTTTTGTTGTAACTTGTATTTTGATGTATTGGACATGTATAAATCATTTTGGGAGTGATTTGAAATCCCTTAAATTTGTATTTGACAAATTAGGACTAAAATGATCAAAATGTAAAAGTTTGGGGTCTCACGACAATTAAGTCTGATTTTTGGGTAAAAATTTCAGTTTTTAAGTATTGAGTAATTAGAATAAATAATTTTATTTTAATTGCCCAAGAAAAATTATTGAAATCGGAAAATTTTGATTTTCCACGTTCCGCTGCGTTACCCGGATTTGGCCCCTAAAACCCCAACATGTTTTGCGTTAGAATTGAGGCTCAGAGAGAATGATTATTTATATCTTTTGTCGATGGCATCCTGCCTCTGGCGAGATGTTATAAGTATATATCGATGACATGAACTTAATTGGAACTCGAAGAGATTCTAAAATCTGTTGAATATTTGAAAAAAAGAATTTGAGTTGAAAGACTTGGGGAAAATAAAATATTATTTTGGCTACAGATCGAGCATAAAATTAACGGAGTGTTTATCCATAAGTTTACAAATATTGAGAAGATTTTCAAATGTTTCAATATGGATAATGCTAATTCATTCAGTACTCCCATGGTAGTCCGATCTCTCGATCCAAAAAAAGATCCATTCCATCCTAAAGAAGATAATAAATAGATATTTGGTCCAGAAGTACCATATCTTAATGCTATTGGTGCCTTGTTATATTTAACTCAATGCACCAGGTCAGACATTACATTCTTAGTAAATTTATTGGCCAGATTTAGCTCTGTACTAACTCGGCGACATTGGAATGACGTCAAACATATTTTACGTTATCTTCATGGGACAAAAGACTTGAGATTATTATTTTCAAATGAGCTAACACAAAATCCAGGTCTTGTTGGTATACTGATGCAGGATATCTCTTTGACCCTCATAAAGCACGTTCACAGACATGATATATTTTATCTATAATAACATTTCATGGTGATCTACAAAATAATTATTTGTTGCAACATTTTCCAATCACTCAGAGATACTTGCACTACATGAAGCAAGCTGATAATGTATATGGTTAAGGTAACTTATCCATCACATTCAGAGCACATGCAACTTAAACTCTGCTATAAATATTCCAACAGTGATATATGAAGATAATACTGCATGTATTGTACAAATTAGAGGAGAGTACATCAAGGGAGACAGAACCAAACACATCTCACATAAATTCTTCTACACTCATGAACTTCATTAAAGTCAGCAAATTGATGTCAATCAAATACGTTTAATTCATAACTTGTAGACTTATTTACGAAAGCTTTATTAACATCAACATTTGATAAGCTTATACATAGTATTGCGTAGACTTAGTAAGTTATCCTAATGATATATTTTGAGGGGGAGCATTTCATCAGGGGAGCATATTTATTGACGTGATGAACTACAGTTAGATGGAAGTGCACTGTACTCTTTTTCCTTCGACCAAGTTTTGCCCCACTAGGTTTTACCCGTAAGGTCTTAATGAGACAATATTAGGTTAAACAGATAGTTTAAAATTAATGTGATAGGTCCCAATGGGGAGTGTTGTAAATTATGTGGTCTCTCACTTTAATATTTACACTTGTAGTTTTATCCCACATTGATTGAAGATAATTATTTTAGTATTTTATCTCACATTATTTAGGGATAATGATTTTAGTAGTTTATCCCACATTACTTAGTGATAATAATTTTACCCTAAGCTCTCCGTATAAATAGAGAGTAACTCTTATAATTTTTATTCATTCAGAAATAAAAATAAAACCTGTAGTTTTATAAGATTATTTACTCTTTTTTTTCTCTTCTTTTGTAACAAACCTAACAAAAAACTAATAATTTTGGGCTTGAAAAATACCTTTTGAATTAAACTCATTTAGCAAGAAAAATAATGAACCTAAAAAATTAAAAGCCAAAATATCCAATAATTGGAGAAGAAATTAAGGAAAATTTACACTAGAGTTATTCCCAAAATTGATAAATTTCTATAAAAAAAAGATAAGTAGTAAATTTTAAGTACTGAAATGGAAAAACATATATACTTGTATATTATACTATAATAGTTTGTAAAAAGTTTAAATATTACAAAATAAAACAAAGAAATTTAAATTTTTGAATGGGCTATATAGCATATACGAAGTCTCACCACTAGCGATGGAAACAGGTTGAGTATGATACGAGGATACCAATACCCGTATTCAGACAGTCTTAGGATTGAATTTGCGAAATTGAGGTTATTTAGACCTTAGAATTTTTAATTCCCAATTCGTCCCTGCTTAGGTTATTTAGGTCATAAAGTACAATTTTCTATATATGTTGATTGTATTGGTAAAGTAAAACTATTGACATTCTCATTCTACTAAAGAAAAAAATCTATATGTGAATATGGACCCACACAACCTGATATATTATGATCAGATACATGTATATTTTTGTAAGCGCCATTGCATCCGATGAAGGTTTTGATGATGCAAAGTTAGGACTTCGACATGCATTCGCGAGTATTACAAAAAGATGTCGAAGCAAAATAGATGTGAAGACTCAAGAGCTTAAATGAAGAAATCAAATGAAATCTTATAGCTTATGGCTCTCAATGTAAGTGAGTTTGTAATTCAAGTATTTTAAGCTCATATGACTCATACACATTCATAAAATGCATTTAGGTCATGTGCATGATGTTTTAATCTTCAAAACCTGTGTTTTTACATTGTTACCGGCACACCGGCCCCTAAATCGGCATATCGGTGTCCCTGCTCTTCTTTGGGCAGTTTTGCATGCTCTCTGGAGCTGGGCTACTCCATATCAATCTACCATACCGGTCAGACTGGCATTTACATAGCTATTGAAACCGGTCCAGTCCATACTGGTCTCTATACTGGTCGGTAATTTGGTAGGTCATGCAATTTATGCTCAATGGCCATATTGGATGAAGCCTTTTGAATTCGCAAGACCGACATACTTGCCACTGTAGATTGGAAAGAGGTATGACAGTTTTCACTTTCATTATAAATCAAATGCCCATTTCGTTTTTACAGTGTTCTACAACCTTTATACATTTTCTAAGAAGCAAAAACATAGAGTTTTCTTTAACCTTCATAATCAAACACTCTTTTGATCATCAAAGCTCACACATTACATCTTCATATATATTTAGTGGGCTTGGAGTTACTTGGGTTAACAACTCACACTTTTAATATTCTTTATCTTTTGTGAGTACCCAAGTTGATTTGTAAATCTTTTTATTTGAAATACTTGTGGTTGTGGAAATCCCCTATTGAGTGAGGATACTCAAAAGAGTGGATTTGTGTAAAAGTTTAAGAGTGAACATATGGATAAAACTTTTGGCTTTGTGTAAAGGTTTAGAGTGAATCTAAAAAAAAACTCTTGGTTTGTGAGTGAGCCACAGAAAACTCATGGTGTAATGTGTGAATTCACTGTTGCATGGTGGAAAGCTTTAAGCACGACTTGGAGGAGTGAACGTATGCATTGTTGGCCGAACCACTATAAATTACGGTGTCGAATTTCTCTATCCCTTAACTCTTTTATTTATCGCAAGTTTATTGTATATCTACATATTATTTAGTAACTTGCTTTTGGGAAATATATTGATTGAGAAAATTGTACATTAAGCTTAATCGGTAAAGTTACTAATTAAGTGACTTAAAATTGATAATATTTTTAATTCCGCATTAGTCTGTCACATACCCAATTCACCTCTTCCTATTGGATATAATTATTGTTTTAGTATGCTGGTAGACAATTTCAATTTTTCATACCTATAAATTAAAAAATCAAATATGAATATTAACATTCTCATACCATACTTCACCCATTATCATCCATCCAATATCCATAACTCTAGCTATAAATCTCCTTTCATTTCATGGATCGTCAACCAAATTGCATTTCCAAGGTCCAAACCTCTTAATCAACTATCAGGGCGCCTATTTGGAAATTGCAGATCATTAATTTTTAAAATTTAAAATAAGTAATTCAGGTTGGGTACCCCAAGGCGATTCAGATCTTGGTTGAAATTGGGCCCAAAACCAAAATCCGATTTTTTTTTTGGATCCCGAAAGTTGGCCCCGTAGAAACGGATCCCTCCGATTCGTGGGTGCACTATTACGTTATGCTTAAGCCTTAACGAGGAAGGCAAGTCTGCATAAGTTCTGTTGAAAATAGACCCCATTTGTAGAAAACCTAAAACTATAGCTTATCTTAATTGAAATGACAAATAGGCCATTGATGATGAGATAAATTTCCTTGTGTGGTAGGCATTTCAATATTTGGTTTTCATTTTCAAAATTCTTCTGTCCTCGCTAATTTTTCGCTCCAAATCCAGAGGAAAGATTCCGTTTGTTTGTAAAACCTGCAGGCAACATTGTCATTTAGTTAAAAATAAAAAGTAAAACCGTTAACGCAGATCGTAGCCGAAAGGAGAAATGACAAGTCGGATCGGGTCCCAATCATGTAGAGCAACGACCATGATCGTGATCAACACACCAGGTGCAGATCTCGCCCTCACCAATCTCGCCTACTGCTCGCCCTCCGATCTCCAAAACTTCCGCGTCCCTAACTCCAATCTCTTCCTAGCTTCCGTCACCGGCGACTCCTTCGTCCTATCACTTGCATATCCTTTTTTTTTTAATTTAATTATTTTATTGGATTATAAAATTGATCGTTATCGTTAAATATGTGATCTTAACTGAAGATTACTTCTCATCCAAGCGTAAGCAATGGCCATATTGCCTTGAATTCAGTTCAGCGTCGACAAGCTAGGGTTTCCACTGGGGATTCTGTATCACTGAACAGGTTTTTTCTTTCTTTTTCCTGTTGTATATTTGTTAATCAGTTTCTTACTTGACATAATTTTCTTTTCTTTTTGGTTATAGATTTGTTCCTCCAGACGATTTTAGCCTGGCGTTGCTCACAGTTGAATTGGAATTTGTGAAAAAAGGCTCCAAAAGTGAACAGGTTTGGACATTTACTTCATTTTCTGCTATTTTATTTGCTCCACTTTTTTTTTTCCCGTTTTTTCCTTTTTTTAATATGAAACCATTTGTTTTGTATTAGGTTGATGCTGTTCTTCTGGCAAACCAACTCAGAAAAAGATTTATCAATCAGGTATGTTCTTACATGTGTTATGATAACTTCGAAAATTCTTTGGCGAGAAGTTTTAAAAAGCTGGACCAAAGAAACAAATAATAACCCTATGCGCAAAGAGTTGTATTGCGGGTCTATTTTTTAACAAAACACTCAAATCTTCTGGAAAGAAGACTCATGAAAATGGGAATGGTGTTTAGTTGACATGTATTCTTTGGATAACATTGATGGAATTCTTTCCAGGTTATGACAACTGGGCAGAGGGTTATATTCGAGTATCACGGAAATAACTATGTATTTACAGTAAATGGAGCAGCGGTAGAGGGGCAAGAAAAATCTAATGGAATTGAAAGAGGGATAATTTCCAATGACACTTTTTTTGTCTTTGAAGCTAGTAATGACACTGGAATTAAGGTCTTATTTCAATACTTTATAAGTCAAAATCTATTGATTCGATTATGATTTGATTAACTTCGTGAATGTTCAGTCATTGGTTAGCTTGTGTTTTTGAAATGCAGATTGTTAACCAGCGAGAAGGTGCAAGTAGCAATATCTTTAGGCATAAGGAGTTTAATCTTCAGTCATTGGGTATAGGTGGTCTAAGTGCGGAGTTTGCTGATATCTTTCGAAGAGCTTTTGCATCCCGTGTTTTTCCTCCTCATGTGACCTCTAAGTAAGATAAATTATTCTTCAAGTAGTATGGATATGGTTTATTGATAATTTTGTGATCCTAATTTAAAAGCTTATCCAGATTGGGGATTAAGCATGTAAAGGGCATGCTACTATATGGGCCTCCTGGTACTGGAAAGACTCTTATGGCTCGTCAAATTGGAAAAATGTTGAATGGAAGGGAACCGAAGGTTTGAATTTGAATGCACGATCTATTATTCTATATCTATCAGGATTGTGATTTTGTGCAACTGTGTCTCTGGCGAGAATCTTGTGATCTTTTTTTCAAAGACTTGATTAAATGCTTCATTTCTGGAATGGAACAATAGTGAATACTATGCTGTGGCTGAGTATTGATGTGTTCTAGCAACTGATGGAATATATTTTTTTCATTTCTTGGTGAATTTACTAGATTGTTAATGGTCCTGAAGTTCTGAGCAAATTTGTTGGTGAAACTGAAAAGAACATTAGGGATCTGTTCGCTGATGCTGAGAATGATCAAAGGACTCGCGGTAAGGGAAAAATAAATTGCCAGGTTTACTTCTAGATTTGTCTCTTGATCAAAAACTAATTCTCAACATTCCCTTTCACTTTTCAGGGGACCAAAGTGATTTGCATGTTATAATATTTGATGAAATTGATGCTATTTGCAAGGTAAGAGATTTTGGATGCTCTATACAGCTCTTTCTTGTCCTTCAGATTAAAAGTGCCATCAGTTTATTTCCTACTAACTGGATGTTGTTGATAAAATCTGTCATTTTTTCAAATTTTTATTTTTACATGCTATGAAGAAATGATTGATTATTTTCATGATGTAGGATAACTATTTTTGTTATGTTGATTCTTATTCTGTTGTTGTTTTTCGAATAGGAACGCGCTCCATTGTTTATTCTATACAATTTTCTTCCCAATATATAGTCATTGTAAGAGGATGCATCATGCATGTCTTTGCTTAGAGATTCCGTCATCGTTTCATTTTGATCAAATGTAATCTTTCCAAATTTCCAACAAAGCTGCCAAACTTATATGACGCAATGACTTCCGAATTTCCAACAAAGTCTACATAAGTCGCAATGATTTCTAAAGCAAACACTTCAACTTCCAAATTTCCAACAAAGCTGCCAAACCTGTAATATCAAATAATATTATTATTACTCATCAATTATATGAAATTGTAAACACACTTGAATCAAATGAATTAAATTTCATTTTCAATATAGAAATTAGAAATAAGATGCGGAGAAATAAAAAGTAAGAGAAACCTTATATGAATTCATCAGCAGAATCAACATCATCGTTCATATCATCAAGCAAGCTACGCTCAATCGTATAAGTAGAACTTGATCCCAATAATTCTACAATAATAACATAACAATGAAATAAGAAAACAATCCAAATAATTAGAAACCATATTCTACAATAATAACATAACAATACCCAATTAAGTCTTAGATAATTTCAATAAATTTAAGAGTAACAATACCTGAAGCAAATTCCTCAAAATTTTCCACATCATCCATAGCAGCTTGAAGATCAATTTGAGTCTGCATATTTTGAGCACAAATTAAAGCTTCTACCGTCGTAGGAGCTAATGAACTTCTAAATGGATCAATTACCCTACCACCCGTGTTAAAAGCCAACTCAGAAGCAACTGCAGAGATCGGAATCGCCAAAACAGTCCTTGCTACCTTAGATAGAGTTGGATATTTGGAAGAATTCACTTTCCACCAATTCAACAAATCAGAAGTTTCTGAATGTTCTTCACACCCATATGACAAATATCTAATCAAGTCACATTGAGTCTCCACACTTTGCTCATCCAACAAATACTTTTTGAATTGAAAATTGAGAAATTTTCGAGCTTCTCCAACAATAGAACTAGCATTATTCTCCGAAATAATATCATTGGTAGTTGGCACACTCACCCCAATAGAAGATCCCACTGAAGACTCATCCTTAAAGTATTTATACAAATAATTCAAGGCATCTCGTACCCGAGTCTCAACATCAAAAGCCTTAGAAACATCATAAATTTGAGAGAGGAAGAACTTGACATATTTCATCTTACACCTTGGATCAAGAATAATACGGAAAAATAATACCCAATTCACTTTTGTAGGATTCTCCCAATACTTGTCAATTTTTTTCATATCAATGGCCATTCTTTCTAACATCAAATTACCACTTTTGGCATATTGAAGTAATATGGTTTGAATCCTTACAAATTCATGGAAAAAATTGTTTGAAGTCACATGCAAAGAACCCGAAAATGAAAGAGTAACATCATAAAATACTTGCAAAAACTTCAAATGGCATCTACATTTACTCCAAGCATCCGACCTAGGAGGCCCTTTAATTTTAACCCCATCAAAGTACAATCTAAATCTGGGATCATCATCTTCTAACCTATAAAAGGCTTTCTCAAAAATCTATGCTGCCTCCAACATCAAGTAGGTAGAATTCCACGTAGTCTCCACATCAAGACATAAAAGGCTTTTACACTCAATTTTCTCCCGCTCAATACTACTCTTAAAACTCAACTTCCTAGCGGGGGACGATCTCACATAACTTACCGCATTTCTTATTTTCTCAATCACTTCATTATTCTCTCGCAAGCCATCTTTTACAATAAGGTTATATGTGCACAACACCTCATGTGAAGAAATTTATGGCCTAAAATAGTGGAAGGCCATTCTTTAGTTCTCCGTGTTATATACCTTATTGCATTATCATTAGAACTAGCATTATCAACAATGATAGTGAAAATTTTATCAATTCCCCAATCTAACATGCATGATTCAATAAATTTACCGTCTCCCCCGCGTGATTAGGCACTTGACAAAAGTTTAAAATTCGCTTTTGAAACTTCTAATCATCATCAATCCAGTGGGCTGTGAGACACATATAATTTAAATTTGGAATTGAAGTCCAAGTATCTGTGGTTAGACACACACATTGAGACCTCATTAGAGATTTCAATTTCATCTTTTCATTTTGATATATTTTCAAACAATCCCTCGCAACAGTTATACGAGAGGGAAATATCATTCAGGGATTCAAATATTGAGAATAATTCCTAAATATTTCCCATTCCACCATTTTAAATGCCAACTCATCAACTATTACCATTCTAGCAAGCAAATCCTTACTTCTTCAATAGTAAAATAAACTGATTTTAAGTTACCCACCCCTCTACCATCCTGTACTTTCTCATATTTCAAGGTTTATTGTTTAGGGTCAACAACTCTATAGCGGTATTTCTTACACCTCACATCTATATGGTTACGTAAATTTTTAGTATCATGGAAATGAGAATCTGCCATATACTCGTCTCCACAATAATTACACTTAGCTTTTTGAGCACCATCAACAACAATCTTCTCAAAATGATCCCAAACAGAATAATCAGAATTATTAGTACGTGGCGGCTTAAACTTCACCTTCTTAGTAAATTTTCTTTTTTTGGCAAAGGAGACTTACTTTGAGTAGGCGTTGAGGTAGGAGTTGTCGAAAGATTTATGTTTGTAGCTTCATTATTCTCTTCCTCACTTGAACAATTTTAACCTCCTCAATCATTGGGTCTTTTAATGCTTCCTTTCACCCTACAATATGACAATAGAACAAATTATCAAATTAATATACTGGTAATAAGCATGTACAAACCAGCCCCCAATTAATTAATATACTGATAACACTTTTACAGCAAATGATGATTAACTTAATTTGCATTATTTTCAACCAAGTTGATTATTCTAGCAGGTTCAACAAGTACATTAAATTGTAACATGTCATACATTTGACAAATTTTCATCAATGAATAGAGAGAACTTCACAAAAGCAGAAAGCTGCAGCTCCCAATAATTGCTTGTATGTTCTTGCATGATATTCAGGAAAAAACCTCTGGAAAAAAAAAATCATTTAAACAAAACAACCAATTAGCCTAATACTACTTGAATAACCAATTTTGTAACTAATAGTCTAATACGCACACAAGAATCCAAGAATACCAAAAAATATACCAAAAGTTTGCTCTTCAACAACGCTAATACTCTACAACAATAACAAATAAAGGATCTTTGAATTAAGTAATTAAACAAAAGAAATAACTGGATGAGTCAAACAAAATGCAGACATGCAGAGTCACACATCCATAAAAGTCACATTTTTTTTGTTCTGTATCTGAATTTATTCATTCTCTATACAAAACAATAATGATAATTGGATTGGACCCATATGAATCATTCAAGCCTCTAGCCTGCACCATGAAATTTGGCTGAGACATTTCATTAAAGTGAGGAATCCAGAAAATTAGAAAAGAAAAATCAGAAAAGAATTATATAATAATAATACCTTGGCTTGAGGCTTGAGGATTGAGCTTTAGCTTGAGAATAAGAAGAGTGTTAGTAGTGGAGAGAAAAATTGGGAGAAAGACAGAGAGAAATTGGGAGAAAAACAGAGGAGAGAAAAGAAATTGGGAAAAAGAAAGTGCGTGGCTGTGTGCCCTAATTTTTTTTGTTTTCGGATCGGGTCGGCTCACACCCGATTTTTTAACCTGAACCCGTGACCCGACCGGATATTTCGGGTCGAATTCAATTTGACCCGAAATCATGTGAAAATTTGTAAACCCGACCGGGTCTGGTCGCAGGTCAACCTGACCCTATGAACTGTCAAAGATAAGTCAAAAATCTGTACAATCTTTTGCTGCCCCTTCTGAGGAGTAAATCAAGGAAATAAATAGAAACAAACATGGACAGCAAAGCTGTCCATTGACTGAGATAAATGTGGAGAGCAAGGCTGTCACAGCTGTCCATTGATAGCAAAGCTGTCACAGCTGTCAAAGCTGTCACAGCTGTCACAGCTGTCCATTGACAGCAAAGCTGTCACAGCTGTCCATTGACAGCCCCCCTCAAATCGGGTTGATCAACAAGCATCAATTTGCTACTTAAGAAGCAATGTCGATGACGAGTGAGAGCCTTGGTGAATAAATCAGCAATTTGTAGTTCAGTGGAAATGTGTGGAAGAGTGATAACACGAGCTTCAAAGGCTTCACGGATAGAATGACAGTCGACTTCAATATGCTTTGTGCGCTCATGATAGACAGGATTTGCCGTGATCTGAATAGCACTTGTATTATCGGCATGTAAAGGTGTAGGATCGTTCTCAGAGAAGTCTAACTCACCAAGCAAACCTCGAAGCCAAATAATTTCGGAACAAGCAAGAGACATCGCTCGGTACTCAGATTCTGTAGAGGACTTAGAAACTCTGTCTTGCTTCTTACTCTTCCAGGAGATCAATGCTTTACCTAAGAACACGCACCAACCAGTGATGGAGCGACGTGTATCAGCACACCCAGCCCAATCAGCATCGCTATAAGCAACAAGACGAGGAGAATTGTCTGCGGGAAAGAATAAGCCACGGGCAGAAGTACCCTGAACATAGCGTATGATCCTACGAACAGCAGCCAAATGAAGATGACGAGGAGTCTGAAGAAACTGGCTGGTCTAGTGATGGTGAGATAGACAAGGCTACCCACCAATTTCCGATATAAACTGGGATCAACAAGTAAGTCACCCTCCTCTTTGCGAAGCTTGACATTTAATTCCATGGGAGTATCAACAGAGGTAGCTTCCTGCAGTCCAGCTGTAGCCACTAAATCGCTAGCATATTTATGTTGATTGAGTGAAATACCAGAGGGACTACGGTGCACCTCAAGACCAAGAAAATACGTGAGAGACCCAAGATCTTTCATATGAAAGGATTTTGAGAGATGGGTCTTGAGCTGAACAAGTAAAGCAGAATCAGAACCAGTGATCACAATATCATCAACATAAACCAAAAGGACAACAATACCCATGTCTGATTTCCGAAGAAACAATGAAGTGTCATACTTGCTCTGCTTGAAGGAAAATTGTAATAAAGTGGTTCGAAACTTATCAAACCAGGCCCGCGGAGCTTGTTTGAGACCATAAAGAGAGCGACGAAGTTTACACACATTAGCGGTCGGAGAGGGAAACAATCCCGGGGGTGGCTTCATATAAATACACTTTTTAAGATCGCCGTGAAGGAAAGCATTCTTAACATCCATCTGATGTAGTGGCCAATCATTGGAAGCAGCAAGAGCTAGGATCGTACGAACAGTAGTCATCTTAGCCACAGGAGCAAATGTCTCCTCATAATTGACACCATATTCCTGATTGTTTCCAAGGACAACAAGCCGAGCTTTATAACGATCCAACCTTCCATCAGAGCGGACCTTGACCGAGTAAACCCATTTGCATCCCAGAGGAACTATAGTGGAAGGACAAGGCTCAATGTCCCATGTGTGATTGGCCTCTAGAGCGGCAATTTCTTCCTGCATAGCTTGTCGCCAACATTCATGCTTGACAGCATGTGAGTAGCATGTGGGAATATCAAAAATGGACAATGCAGTAGTAAGAGCTGAAATAGAATTGCCAGAAGAAAAACCATACCGATCTGGGGGTACAGACACTCGAGAAGAGCGACGTACCAAGGCTCTGGAGGTGCTGCGACTGACTGATTCTGGTGCATGTTAGGATCAGATGTCGGGTGAGCCACTGGAGAGACCGTGGGTGGGATCGTCTCGTATACACCATACCTGGTTTAAAGCGAGAACTGACTTGATGAAGATCTGAGAACTGCTGTTCAAAGGAGGGGAGGACCACAACAGAAGAAGAAGGCATAGATGACTCGGGAAAGAAATGTTGATTCTCAAAGAAAATAACATTCCTAGAAATACGTGTACGATGTAATGTAGGATCATAGCAAACAAATCCCTTTTGACACACATTATATCCTAAGAATGCACATCTAACAGATTGAGCAGATAATTTATGTCGCTCATGAGAAGGTAAATGAACAAAACATACACAACCAAAGATACGAAGATTATCATAACTAGGTTGCTTAGCAAACAAGCGGAAATAAGGAGACTCCATGTGTAAAACTTGAGAAGGTAAACGATTAATCAAATGAGTAGCAGTCTTTAGAGCCTCAACCCAAAACATGGATGGAACAGAAGATTCTAACAAAAGAGTACGTACCACATCAAGAAGATGACGATTTTTGCGTTCGGCTACTCCATTTTGTTGGGGAGTAGCAGGACATGAACGTTGATGGATAATACCTTTAGAAGCCAAGAATGCCTGAAACTCAGTAGACAAATATTCACCACCAGAATCTGTGCGTAATGTCTTAATATTCGCAGAAAATTGATTTTCAACATAGGCTAAAAACCCGGTAAAAGTACGAAAAACCTCAGATTTAGAGTGAAGAACATAAACCCAAGTGAATCTGCTATGATCATCAATGAAAGTCACATAGTATTTAAATTTTTCATGTGAACTAACCGGGGAAGGTCCCCAAACATCACTATGGATAAGATCAAAGCAGTGAGAAGTTCTACTGGCATGCAAAGGGAATGGAAGAGTTTTGCTTTTACCAAGTTTACAAGAATCACACTCGAGAGATAAAGAATAATGTTCTTTATTACCAAGAAAGCCAGAGTTCAATACATGAGATAAGATTTGAGTATTGGGATGACCTAGACGACGATGCCACACCATACTTAGATTAGGAACATTATTACAAGCAAAAGACGTAATAGAAGAAACTGGAGAAAGTGTTGGAACAGGTAAAAATAGTGGAAATAAGCGCCCCACTTTAGGTCCCTTCGCGATCGGCTCCCCCGTTACCTGGTCCTGCACAACACAACCATCACCAGAAAAATTAACAGCACAATTGTTATCAACTAATTGACCAACAGAACTAAGATTCGTGGAAAGCTGAGGAGCAAGAACACATCGGTAAATGTAGAAGAGGCATTTCCGACAGCAGCGATTGGCGAAGAATCGCCATTGGCAGTCTGAATGGCAGATTGTCCAGCATATGGCCGAACATGAGACAGAGTTGTGGGAGTATTTGTCATGTGATTAGAAGCCCCCGAGTCTACATACCAAAGTGTAGTAGAATTTTTACCTTGAAACCCCATCGCAGATAATGCTGAAATGAGCATCTGTTGCACCATTTCAGGGGTGCAGTAAGGTGCTGCTGGAGGTGCAAGATCAGAGGAAGAACTTGAGGAAGAGCCATGTGCTGCAGAAGTCGCTGCTGGAGGAACAGTAACAGAAGTCTGAAATGCTTGGGCCTGACGATTCTGGGGGCGGATTCGACATTCTTTGATAATATGACCCTTTTTCTTGCAATAAGAACAATATTTTTTAGGACAATTGGCAGCCATATGCCCATATTCTTTGCAACAGAAACATTGCAGATTTTTAGAAGTCCTAGACGGTCCACGTCCGTGGGCAGCATAAGCCATGGTTGCTGTCCCGGAACTGCCATGAGATTGCTGTTAGACAGTAATGACCCATAGCGTCACTATTTTGTAAATGATATTGTATTATTGTACAAAATTAACTATGTAGTAATGAAATTGCCTTTTACCGTTTTGTAATTTATTTACTTTGATATATAAATGGTAAAAGTCCCTATGATTAGTTCCGGATTGTGATGATATGAGACGATATCAATCCATAAGGTTTAATCATTAAATATCCCTAGTCGTAGTATTATCGAGATTGGACATCGATAATGCGGAATAGACTAGTACTGCACTTGTGCATGTTGTGAGGGCACAACGGCATAGTTCTCATATATTTAAGTATTGGATACTTATGCAAGTGCGGTAGGAGGTTGTGTTTTACCGATGGTACGGAAAACAGCTTCGCTCTGGATAGACCCTGCGGAGTCCCATTGGTAGTATGTCTGCGTGTCTATGGGAGTCCGCTTCAGGGTAGGTGCATATGATCTTAACCTGAGACTTGCATCGCTAGTACTTACGACAATCGGTAAACTTTAGTTTTGGTGGTCCAGGGCTTTAACGGGTTCTGTGTACACCTCTTCTGGGTTTATCGAGAATCGTAGTGTATTGGGTGTGATGTCAAGATGGAAGTATCACTTCAGACATATGGAGATGATGATCGCGAGGGATACAGAACTAGTACTCTATAATGGTTGCAACCATCGGGATAATATGACTAGGTCAGGATTATCCGATTCAAAGAGACTGGTTGCTTGATGTCCGATATGTGTATCATACGGGGCAGACACATCTCCAGCCCCAGGCCTTACATGTGATCATCCGATACTGGTTCGATATACACTATACTACGGTATACTACGCCTGTTATAGATCTTATATTCCAATAAGAATATTTCTAGAGAATTGGGTAGACATGGCGTTTTGCTAGAGGCTAACCTTGTCTTGTAAATCGGTAAAAACGTAGTACTTGGTACGTACGTGTTCGGATAGTTCGACAACCGGATTTACTGCCAACATATCTAGAGATCTCTTGGGTCGCTTCCCGAAGATTCACCAATGACGTATGATTCAACTCGATTAATCTTGGATTAATTACGGAGAGACTTTATCTTGGATAAAGTACTATATAAAGAGAGAGAACGATTAATTGGAATTAATCGTAAAATTATTATATTCGATATAATAATCGAAATTCGATTTCGACGCGAAATTAAAATTAGATTTTAATTCGGGCAAACGAGTTAATTTAGAATTAATTCGTTAGCGACGTAAATAATAATTTCGCTAGGCGCAATTATTTATTTAAATTCGATTTAATTAACGTCGCGACGTAAGTTCAGTATTTCGGAAATATCGAACCCGAACGCGTGAGTGCACGTGGGCCCACTTTCATTTGGAAACGTGTGGGGCCCACATGACACGTGTCATTATATGCATTATTTAATTGTTGATGCATTGCATGGAGATAGTGTACAATGCACTCAAGGGTTTTGCATGGAAATTGAGTGTTTGACACTCTAAGCCATTGCATGATTTGTGTCATAAGTTTATTATTAATTAATAAATATTATGCCATAAATATAATTGATTTTTGTAACAAAAAATCAGATCTCTCCTCTCTCTCACATTGCCGAAAACTTCACTGCAGTTTTGGCTCTCCACTTTTCTGTTTTTGTTGCAAAAACTTGAAGAATTTGTGCATGTTTGGAACATAAAATACACCTCTTTGGCTAGCACCATCAAGGGATCATACAAAGGTGTTATGGGAAACTCATCTTAGAGCTTGGAAGGATCAAAAATTGCTTGGAGCTTCTCTTTTCTGTTTGGCCGAAACCCTCACTGCACAAAGGAGAAATTTTTGTTTCATCAACGCATCCGCATTCCGATCTTTGTGAGTATGATTCCGCCATACTTCAATATTGTTCATTCATTTATATGTTTTGCTTGTTCTTTTGATCTTGGGACATGGATTAGATTTTCCAACAATTGCTCCATGAGAACTTGAGTATTAAGACGTTGTTCTTCGCGAAGTAACTCACCAAAACAAGTATCAAGAGATGGAACAGGAGATCTGTTCAGCAAAGCGGAGCGAACCGATTCATATTCCGGGCGTAGTTTCATAAGAAACTGATCACGATGACTAATATTGTGAATATTCTGAATAGTCGTAAGAGCAGCAATAGGAACATCTGCTGTAACCAAATCAGTATATTCATCCTAGAGAGTCAAAAATGTCGAGTAGTAGTCTTGGATGGAAAGACTACCATGTTGAAACATGGAAATCTCATGTTCCAACTGAAAGCGACGAGCATCATTATCTTGATGATAAACTTTCTTCAAATAATTCCACATGGATTGAGCGGAGCAGTGAACCCGCAAGTGGGTGAAAATATGTGGCTCCACAAAACCAAGAAGTCAAGACATTATTCGAGCATCAAACACATCCCAAGAAGGAGAAGACACAACATCATTGGATTTGGCAGTTTCGGATGTTGGTGCAACATCCGTGCCATCAATATGGCACCAAAGGTCTTTTCCCTTGAGAAAAAGTCCAAACTAAAAAGCCCAAGTAGAGTAATTTTGCCTGTAAACTTGACACAAACTGGAGCAGAGTCCATTGGAAATAAATGGAACCCATAAAATGCCCAGAAACTGAAAACGAAAATGCCCAGAGACTGAAAACGAAAATACCCAGAAAATGCCGAGATGTGCTGCCAAGACTCAAAAAACGCAGACACACGAAACCAAGAGAAGAAAAAATTCAACCGGCTCTGATACCATGTCAAAGATAAGTCAAAAATCTGTACAATCTTTTGCTGCCCCTTCTGAGGAGTAAATCAAGGAAATAAATAGAAACAAACATGGACAGCAAAGCTGTCCATTGACTGAGATAAATGTGGAGAGCAAGGCTGTCACAGCTGTCCATTGATAGCAAAGCTGTCACAGCTGTCCATTGACAGCAAAGCTGTCACAGCTGTCCATTGACATGAACACCCCTAGTTCCGGCATCACTGTTCACTGTTCCGGCGTCACTGTTCACTGTTCTGGCGTCACTGTTCTGGCATCCTCAGACTCTTTTCAGCCGGTTGTCTCAATCCATGATTTTCCCAAAAATACCCTTAAAACCCTAGATTTCCCACCACCACTTTCCGCAACTTTTTTCCTCTAGTTTTCATAGATCCCTCCTACGGCTCCTACATTTGAAGGCGACACTCATTCCCGAACTCCACTCTTTCCTAAATCAGGTGCCTCAGTTCCTATTATTTATGGTTTTCATGTTATTACATCTGAAAAGTTACTTGGCTCTTTAAATTGTCTCTTGGTCGGCTTCAGTTGAATTATGGTTTATGGGGCAAGGGTATGAAGACCACTTGACCTCCATTGAGGATGCTATACCGGATGACGAGCGTAAATCTTGGAAAAAGATTGATGCTCAATTATGTAATCTCTTATGGCCATTGATTCTAAACTTCTTGTTATGTTTCAGACCTATAAGACTTTCCACAAGTTATGGAGTAAGGCTCAAGCTTTGTATACTAATGATATCCAAAGATTTTATAATGTTGTGTCCAATATGTTTTCCCTGAATCAGCGTGATATGGCTATGTCTGAGTATATTGGTCGCATAGAATCATTGTGAGAGGAGTTCGATTCTATCTTGCCTATTACTACCACTATTGCTGGACAGGAACGCCAGCGCGAACAGTTCTGTATGGTTTTGACTTTGCTCGGGATACGATCTTAGTTTCACCTCGTTCGTAATCAGATATTGGCTAGTGCTACTATCCCCTATCTGGAGAATGTTTTTACTCGGCTCCTTCGAGTCTCCTCTTCTGCCGTCATCGACTCTAAGCCCCTCTTCGCAGAGACTTCCATCTTAGCAGCACAAGACAGTTCCAAGGGCGGTCGAGGTCGGGGTCCCACCCGAGGCGCGCGTCCAAAATGCACTTAATGTCATAACCTTGGTCACCTCCGGGAGCGTTGTTATCAACTTCATGGGAAACCACCTCGTTCCCCTACTGCTAAGGTTGCTCAAGTTGATAGTACTGCATTCCCGGACTCTTCCGAGCACCCATTTCAGCAAGTCACTTTATCTGTCCCGGCTTATACAGCTTTCCTTCAGTATCAAGCCTTTCAGCAATCTTCCTCCGCCTTCGTTGCCCACACTGGTAATTCTGTGGCTTGCCTCACTCAATCCTCTCCTTTGGGCCCTTGGGTCCTTGATTCCGGAGCCTCCGACCATATTTCTGGTAATCCACAACTTTTCTCCTCTTTAACAGGTTCGAATTTTCCCCCTCTGGTTACCCTTGCTAATGGTTCTGAAACAGTTGCTAAGGGCATAGGGCGAGCTTCTCACGTTCCTTCCTTACCTTTGAAATCTGTTCTTTATGTACCAGATTGTCCTTTTAATCTTATCTTTGCCAGTAAACTTACCCATGATCTTAACTGTTCGGTCACATTTCTTAATAATTCTATTGTTGTGCAGGACCAGAGTATGAGACAGATGATTGGTACAGGACGTGAGTCACAAGGCCTCTATCATCTTTCGCGGTCGCTCCCTTCCGTTGCTTGCGCTTCTTCTAATTCTGCCACCGTCATCCATTGTCGTTTGGGTCACCCCAGTCTAACCAAGCTCCATAAGCTGGCTCTACATCTATCTAATCTATCTTCTTTTAATTGTGAGTCTTGTCAACTTGGAAAACAAACTCGTACTAATTTTCCCAAGCGTGTCAATAATCGGGCTGCGTCCCTCTTTGAATTAGTTCATTATGTTGTTTGTGGTCTATGTCGTGTCAACTCTGTTTTGTGATTTCGATATTTTGTTATATTTATTGATGATCATTCTCGCAATACTTGGTTACTCTTATTTAAAGATCGTTCCGAGTTATTTTCGATTTTTAAAGCCTTTTATGCTGAGATTCACACTCAATTTGGTATTCCTATCCGTATCTTACGCAATGATAATGCTCGAGAATATTTTTCTGCCCCGTTTAAAGACTTCATGTCCTCTCTCGGCATTCTTCATGTCCTCTGTCGACATTCTTCATGAGTCATCCTGTGCTCACACCCCTTAACAGAATGGTATAGCTGAACGTAAAAATCGACATCTCATTGACACAGCCCGCATCCTATTACTCCATAATTATATGCCACTTCGTTTCTGGGGGGGATGTTCTAACTGCTTGTTATTTAATCAATCCTATGCCTTCCTCTGTTTTGCAGAATCAAGTTCCCCATTCCATTCTGTTTCCAACTCAACCCCCCCATCATGTCACTTCGTATATTCGGTTGTGTCTGTTTTGTCCATAACCTGACAGCGGGTCAAAATAAACTCGATGCGAAATCTACCAAATGTATCTTCTTAGGTTACTCTCGTCTCCAAAAAGGGTACCGTTGTTATTCTCTTGATGATAACCGTTATATTATTTCCGCTGACGTCACCTTCTTTGAGTCATCTCTCTTTTTTTCTCCCAATACACTGACCATCTCACCCCCTCTTGAGGTCCTTCCCGTTCCCTTCTACAATCCTCTGCCAGAGGAAGTGCCCTCCCCTCGGCCTCTTCAGGTCTACCACTGTCGTCCTCATCCTCCACCTTCTGTCGATCCCAACAACGTCATGGCTGACTCACAACCTGCTCCAGCTCCCCCATACTATGGACTTGGCTGCGCAACATAGTCCTATTGCAACCCACAAAGTTATTCGTTCCACTCGTAATCCATATCCTATTTACACATTTCTGAGTTATCATCGTTTATCTGCACCATATTATGCTTTTGTTTCCACATTGTCTTCTGTTTCTATTCCTAAAAAGCTCAGTGAGGCACTATCACACCCAGGGTGGAAGCAGGCAATGGTTGATGAAATGGCCGCCTTACACTCTAGTGGAACTTGGGATTTAGTTCCTTTACCGCCTGGCAAATCTGTAGTTGGATGCCGGTGGGTTTATACAGTGAAGGTTGGTCCTGATGGGCAAATTGGTCTTAAGGCTCGTCTGGTTGCCAAGGGCTATACACAGATATTTGGTTTGGACTATGGTGACACCTTTTCTCCTGTGGCCATGATTGCCTCTGTCCGTTTGTTCCTCTCTATGGCTGCTATGCGTCATTGGCCCCTGTGTCAGCTCGACATCAAGAATTCCTTTCTCCATGGTGATCTTCTGGAAGAAGTCTACATGGAGCAACCACCTGATTTTGTTGCTCAGGGGAGTATGGATTGGTATGTCGGCTTCGCCGTTCTCTTTATGGTTTAAAACAGTCTCCTCGTGCTTGGTTAGAGAGTTTCAGTTCCGTGATTACAAGTTTTGGCATGATTCGTAGTGAAGCTGGTCACTCTATTTTCTACCGACTTTCCAATGGCAAATGCATCTACTTGGTAGTTTATGTGGACGATATCGTCATCACTGGAAGTGATCAAGAGGGTATTCAGGAGCTAAAAACACACTTATTTAATCATTTCCAGACTAAAGATTTGGGACGACTCAAGTACTTTCTTGGCATAGAGGTAGCACAGTCCCCCACTGGGGTAGCCATTTCCCAGAGAAAATATGCATTGGATATTTTTCAGGAGACTGGTATGTTAGATTGTAGACCGGTGGATACACCTATGGATCCAAATGTTAAACTCCTACCAAAAGAGGGGGAGCCTTTGGAGAATCTCGAGGAAGATAGGAAGCCAATCGGAGAATCATTGGATGATCTTGGGCAATATATGAGACTTGTTGGGAAGCTGAACTATCTTACAATCACTCGACCAGATATTTCTTTTACTGTAAGCATGGTTAACCAATTTCTACAAACTCCTTGGCAGAGTCATTGGGATGTTATATGCATTCTTAGAAAGAGCACCGGACTAAGGTCTACTATATGAAGATAAGAGACATACTTAGGTTATTGGTTATTCTGACGCAAATTAGGCAAGTTCTCCGTCCGATACACGCTATACAGGTTATTGTGTTCTGATTGGAGGTAATCTTATATCTTGGAAGAGTAAGAAGCAAGTTGTGGTCACCAGATCTAGTGCAGAGGCAGAGTATAGGGCTATGGCCTTAGCAACATGTGAGCTGGTATGTTTGAAACAATTATTGCAAGAATTCAAGTTTGGAGGAGGAGCACAAATGAAGCTAATTTGCGACAACCAGACAGCATTACATATCGCCTTCAATCATGTGTTTCATGAAAGGACCAAACACATAGAAGGAGATTGTCACTTTATCAGAGAGAATTTTATCAGGATATATTACTACTAGTTTTGTCAACTCAGAATGTCCTTACTAAGTCACTTCGAGGTCCTCGCATTGATTTCATTTGTACCAATCTTGGTGCATATAACATGTATGCTCCAGCTTGAGGGGGAGTGTTAAAATTAAGAATATAATAATTAGATTGATTGTTAGAATAATTAGTATTTATGTGTAATATTTTCTTTCCTAATTGGTTGTATTCTCAAGGCTATATAAAGCCATCTCTTGTAAATACTTTCTTAAGCAAATATATAGAGTATTCTACTCTACTTTTCTACAATAACATTGGAATTCATATTATTTGGTTAGGCAATTTTTGAAATAGAAAGATTTGATGCATGTTGTTTATTTTGAATTTTCAGTCTAGAGGATCAACTAGAGACGGTACAGGAGTTCATGATAGCATTGTGAACCAGCTACTTACAAAGGTTAGTGTCATTAAGTGATATATGAATCTTGTGAATTTAATAAAAGTTTTTCTTATCCTTCTCACTTTTTGCATTTGTTGATACTCTCGTTAGAAACTAGAAAGGCCTAGCAATGTTGTCAGTCTAACTAATAAACTATTTGCTTTTTCAGATAGATGGTGTGGAGTCTCTAAATAATGTTTTGCTAATTGGAATGACCAACAGAAAGGATATGCTCGATGAAGCCCTTTTGAGGTTAATTTCTCTCTCCCCAATAGATACACAACCCCTCTCAAATATATATGGCACCGTGGCACGTAAAAGCCAAGTTGATGTGTGTTGACATAATTGCCAAAGTTGTTTTGATCTTTGGCTACTTGTTGACTCTAATGGAATATGTAAGGACTTCAATTTGTATCAAATAATTATCTAATGAGGGAGCTTTTATTTTTATAAATTGAAGACCAAGCTATAAGACAAGCAAAACATGAATTCCAATGCATTATTTTTTTCTTTTACAAAATTGGAATTCGTATTTTTTGTCTTTTAGCTTGGTCCTCAGACTCCTTGCTTTATTAAAATGATGGCTCTCTCACTAGAGAAGGAATCGATTTGTAATTTATTCTTTGGCAAACAAATGGACTTGAATAGCCATTTGAATTCTAATTTCAGTGTTTGATATTTTCTCTCTCTATTCTTTGTCCGATAATTAAGAAATTATCCCATCGGTGTGGTATAAACTATTGATCTGTTATCCGTTTCTGAACCCTTGTCTTTCTTAATTTGTAGACCAGGTCGCTTGGAGGTTCAAGTTGAAATAAGCCTTCCAGATGAAAATGGCCGCTTGCAGATTCTTCAAATTCATACTAGCAAGATGAAAGAGAATTCTTTTCTTGCTCCTGATGTGAACCTTCAAGAGCTAGGTATGTGCATTTATGGTGTATGCTTATAAATATTTACAAGATCTTAGGGTTGGAGTAGGACTAGGTATTACTGGCTGCCTGCAAATACCTAGCTAACACATCAGAGTTCATGAGTCATGACCCAGCAGCAATAATTCATTTTTATCTCGATGCACAACGGTTTTTTGTTCCCAATGTGATTGTCGGAGACATCAATGACTACTGCTGTTTGGATAATTTTGAATCTTAGTATTGTTTGTTTTGAATTGGGTTTCAATTTTGCCTGATGCAATGACTTTAAGTTTGTTAGATCCAACCCCCCTCGCCACAAAAAGGAACAAAAAAATGGATCTGATTGAATTGTGTACACCCTTAATAGAGATATTATCAATTACTTCGACAGCTATAGGGGATTATTTTTGTGTTATTTTTTTGAATGAATTTGAGTAAGTGCTTTCTAATTTTGAAACATCTAACATATTCATGTTAGTTGGAACTGCATTAATGCACTTGATAGGGCTGTGGATAGTTCTACTCATTTATTATTGTGTGCCCAGCTGCTCGTACGAAAAACTTTAGCGGGGCGGAACTTGAAGGTGTTGTCAAAAGCGCTGTATCTTTTGCTTTGAATAGACAACTAAGTATGGACGACCTTACCAAGCCAGTGGATGAAGATAGTATTAAAATTACTATGGATGATTTTCTTCACGCGCTTCACGAAATTGTGCCTGCATTTGGAGCCTCAACTGATGACCTCGAGCGATCTAGGTAATGCTTTTAGCTACAAATAGTGAAATTCTTCTGAATCAGGAAGTACTTTTACTTTAATTTTACTTCTGCTTGCCAGAAATAGGTTGGGAGGGTATAATGGTTGCATATCTTAATATATTTTATCCCACTCAGTTCTAACTTCTAATTACTGCTGAATTGAAGGCTCCATGCTTAACTGACAATATTTTTAGTATAATGAGAGATCATGTACACCTGAAAAGCACAAAAAAGGAGATCTAAAAGACATTTCTGTTGTGGCTTGCATATGGCTTGCATATGATGACAATTTTATTTCATGTTCCTAGTATATAAATCCATTTTGAACTTCAACAATTGATAATATCAAGTGACAGCAGGTGCTGAACTTGTATCTTTATAGTTAATCTTTATTAATTGTTCTTGTTCTTCATAACCGTTGGGAGGGTATAATGTTTCCATATCTTAATATATTTTATCCCACTCAGTTCTGACTTCTAATTACTGCTGAATTGAAGGCTCCATGCTTAACTAACAATATTTTTAGTATAATGCGAGATCATGTACACCTGAAAAGCAAAAAATATTATTAGTAAAAGACATTTCTGTTGTGGCTTGCGTATGATGACAATGTTATTTCGTGTTCCTAGCATATAAATCCATTTTGAACTTCAGCAATTGATAATATCAAGTGACAGCAGGTGCTGAACTTGTATCTTTATAGTTAATCTTTATTAAAGGCTCCATGCTTAACTAACAATGTTTTTAGTATGATGCAAGATCATGTACACCTGAAAAGCAAAAAAAAGATGTAAAAGACATTTCTGTTGTGGCTTGCATATGATGACAATGTTATTTCGTGTTCCTAGCATATAAATCCATTTTGAACTTCAGCAATTGATAATATCAAGTGACAGCAGGTGCTGAACTTGTATCTTTATAGTTAATCTTTATTAATTGTTCTTGTTCTTCATAAGCACTGGAATAGTGGACCTGAACATAAGTTTTTTTTTCCAATGTGATGTTTTATCCTGGATGTGTTATGGATTTTTGGTGTTTGATACTGCTTTATGGCAACGATCGTGAACTGTTTTGAGGCATTATAATATGTGGATTTCATGGAGCTGCCTTGTCTTTATTTGGTACTTTATTATTAATATCATATCACTTCAACTGGTTTATTTAATGAGTTCTCTGCACTATAGAAATTTGTTCATGGATATCTTGAAGTAGCATGAGGAATGTGTTCTATTCTTGATTTTTAGTTTATTTATAATTTTTCCAGAAAAGGACCTTGGACATCTGCGTATTTTTTCCAAAAAAAATCCAGCAGAATAGTGAACCTTTCTATCTCAAATTTCAGTAACAGGTTTCCACCTTGATTATTATTGCCTAAATTGTTATGTGACATTATCTACAGGCTTAATGGCATGGCAGATTGTGGTGATCGTAATAAACACATTTATCAAAGAGCTATGCTACTGGTGGAGCAAGTTAAAGTGAGCAAAGGAAGTCCTCTTGTTACCTGCCTTCTGGAAGGTCCGAGCGGCAGGTAGAATTGAGAATTGTCAATCTTTTAAGTTGCTTATGTTGATTGTGACTTATTCTGAATCATAATCATTTTGGATAGTGGAAAAACTGCATTGGCAGCTACTGTAGGCATTGACAGTGATTTTCCATATGTGAAGATAGTAAGCTCCTTCCCTTGTTGTGTATATCATTATTTTTTACCTTTTCTTGAAATTGGAGTCTTAGTTCTATTTTTATTTTCCTAAATGTTATTTATTTTTAATTGGGCAGATCTCAGCGGAATCCATGATCGGTCTTCATGAGAGCACCAAGTGCACACAGATTGTCAAGGTTTGAATATTCTTGGTCTTTATTACATTTATAATTGTAAAGGAAAAATATCGGTCTAATCCAGAAATTTTTACTTTACTGGACCTTTTCTGATTACACTTGGAGACAATTATAATTTCTCTTGCGTATTGAAAACTATGAATATTTATTGATTTAATACTTAGCAATTACATTTGCTGGCTCACAAAAAGCTCAAAGTTTAGATATTGTTATGTTTTGAAAGGTGTTTGAGGATGCATACAAGTCACCGTTGAGCATCATTATCCTTGACGACATTGAGAGGTACTACCTGCAGCTTTGAATATGGTTTAGGCTTTCTCATACATTTATCACTTATGTATAGCTTACAATTTCTTCTTGCTCGTCTATTTTTGCAGGTTACTGGAGTATGTTCCAATTGGACCTCGTTTTTCAAATATAATTTCTCAAACAATGTTGGTCCTTCTCAAACGGCTTCCTCCCAAGGTTTACTTATTAGTTCTATTAATCAGTTCACTTCTCAACCATCATTGAGATATCTTTAAGCATGGTCATTTCATTTTTCATAACAAGTAAAAGAAATTTGAATGGCTAAGCAGAACAGTAGTGGAAAATCATCATATCTTGAATCACATCTTAAGAGGATAGAATTCTTTTCTACACACCACAATTGATGGTAGCATAAAATGTTTCTTCAAATGTCTATCTATCAATTGAAGTAGAAATGAGAACTAAATATGGAGCCCATTGTGTGACACTATGTTTATTTATCTTGTAATTTATGCATAACATTATGTAGAAATATAACTAGAAAAAGAATATCTTTTAGCTGATCATGATTTAAGAAGGATGATAGTTAAATCGTATCTTCATGGATAAATACATATAACTTAGAAAAAGAATATCTTTAAGCCGATCATGTTTTAAGTAGGATGAAAGTTAAGTCGTATCTTCATGGATGTCCAATTTGTAAATAAGCGTAGTTATGTATTTATGGTAACTACTTAATTAATTTGTTTTGGGTATCTTTTGAAAATGCAATTTAAAACTTCTCAAGCCTTGAACTTTTGGCAAAGTTGGTGTCAGGTCATAAATGCAGTCAACCTTTGATAGATTTGTGTCAATGGAAAAGACTATTCTTATTCATTGTTGCTTGCTGTAAGCCTTCATCCTTTAGATTGTTCTGATGAGTGGCGTTAAAAGAGCAAAATAAGAAAAAGAGCAACACCTTTCGTAATTGTGCACGTCTTTTGAAAGCATCATATGGTCTAGTAATTACATAGTTTTCCAGACAGTTAATTTCTAGCAACTATTTATCTTAATTTTCAGGGTAAAAAGCTTCTGGTGATAGGGACAACAAGTGAAGTGAGCTTCTTAGATTCAGTTGGCATCTGTGATTCTTTCTCTGTCACTTACCATGTTCCCACATTGAAGACAGATGATGCAAAGAGAGTAATCATTTATTGTGCATTTTTGTTGTCTAATCTTGTCAAATGGTCCCTTTTCTTTAAGAAAAAAATAAAACTGACCTATCTGCGGCATTTTCTCTAGTAATGCTAAAGAAAAAAAATGAAACTGACCTATCTGCGGCATTATCTCTAGTAATGCTTGTAAGTTTCACGAAATGATGGGAGAACATCATGAAGCATATAATTGCACTGATTTGTGTATAATGGTTTATCTTACTTATATAGAGATGCCTACTATATATGAGGCATGCTGGAACTTGGGTGGGATTGGGCATAGTTCAATGATGTGGGGGCCATTCTTCATGCTGAAATTGAAGAAATTATTATACTTGCTTTTCTGAGATATAAATAACATTAATGATAATTATCAGAGGTTTTTTTTTTAATTATTCGATGCAGGATTCTGCTATTGTTAGATTGTTACTTCCGCAATATCTCTTTTGTAAATCAATAAATATATAAATCCATTATGTAAAAAGAAAAAGGATATTATATTTCTCTTAGCGCGAGGCCTGGGTAGGGGTTGGTTGGATTCTAAATTTCCCTTAGGGGTGGGCTTGGGCATCAATATCAGGCCGACTAGCTCTGCCCTCTTGTATTACCGTTGATATGAAATGGAGGCCTTACGGCGATTTAGATTGTGGGCTGGTGGTTGTTTCTGCAAGATTTATTCACTTGCAAACTGGGTTTGTAGTTATCTGCAGTTATAATGATCAAATGCATGCTTAAAGGGGAATATTGTAGTTTGCTTATCTATGGTATTCTAATTGGGAGTTGTCTTTTGACTATGACAAGTTGATGAACTTTTTTATCTATAGCGGGAAATCCTTAAACATTCGCTATTATTAGCAAAACAAATCCTTTTTTACCTTTTGCCGATGCTAGTTTTTGTGGCTTCTGGAAGGATATTTAAAAATGTAGTTCAATTCTGGAAGGATATCTCTAGATGCAAACTATTGTTAAGAATTTAGCTTCTGACATTTGAATTTATGTATTTGCTGAAGAATATTTTCTCTTTTTCTTGCCAGGTTTTGAAACAACTAAATGTATTTGCTGAAGAAGATGTTGATGCAGCTTCAGAGGCCTTGAATGATGTGAGTTTAGATATTATTAATCATGTACATTTTTTTTAAGGTTATCTCTGTATAATAATTAGTACATAATTTCATTAGACTCTTAAACAAAGAAAATCAAAAGTGCATTTTAAACATATGTTTCAAGTCTCCTTTGCTATTGGATTTGATATTTGAATCTAAGTAGGTGAGTTAGAAGTAAACTTGCTTTAAATGGAGACTTTATCTATTCCAATTTCCAACCCCTTTTGTTCTTTGTCAAGGAAACCGGCGGGGTAGGTAGTGTGAGCTTCAAATGCTGGTTATTTCTAGAAACTTTGGCTGTAAATATATGTCGCCTCATTATGCTTAGCTTTATATCTTCAAATACTAGTGTGTTCAAAAACACCCAGGCTTCTGAGATATGAAACATCAAGGCTTTTAATGTTCTTCCTTTTTTTTCCCTTTGCTTTTCCTGTTTCCTGTTTCCTGTTTCCTGTTGATCACAACATCATTTGGTGGTATGTTATTTGATTTCATAATTGGAATTGGAAGGATTGGAGATCAGTATCTTTAATAGGAACTAATCTTCATTTTCAATACTTATACCATCAAACACAGCATGGCGTTGGCTTTGTATGTTTATTTACTTTTTGGCCTCCTGTGTAACTGGGGATATACAAGATTTTATCGTTGATTTCCGAATGTTTTATTCCCTGTTCTCTTAGATGCCTGTCAAGAAGCTGTATATGTTGATCGAGATGGCAGCTCAAGGAGAGCAAGGTGGAGCTGCAGAGGCAATATACTCCGGCCGAGCAAAAATTAAGATCTCACACTTTTACGATTGCCTCCAAGATATGGTCCGATACTAGTTTGAGTGCTTACTTTTTACCTATCACCACAAAACTCTAATATTGAAATTGGTGCTTTGGCTTTGGCTTCGCCATGTATAGTTGATACTAGTGCTCCTCTTTTTTTCTTTTTACTTTATTAAAAAAAAATTAAAAAAAAAAATAGAGAGATTACAATGGGTTGCTTGGCGTTGTGGATTTCTTCTCTCTTTTGTTGATCTGTTTTTGTTCTGGCTAATTATCTGTTGTCCCATGTTGTGGACTCACTATATTTGAGGGATTAGAATTTGGAATTGACCTGAGACTTTAAAGTTGAAGCTTTTTTTTTTTTTTTTTTAATAAAATAAAAATGAGAAATTTCTTCATATTTCGGGCGTGACACCTTGTCTGTGGTACAATTCAAGATGCATTGCTCGAGCTTAATTTATTATACTTGATCATTTGTTTAGCATATTTAATTCTTGCTTTTCTTGGCTCTACATTTGATGAAACAAAGGAAGAAAAGAAATTTGATTATGCATTTGCTAAGATTCAAAGTTTCTTTCCGGTAGCAGGGTGGTAGGGTTAGTTTGAAGGGTCATGTATAGGGGGCAATTTGGGTTAGGATTCGTTTATTCGTTCGATTCGATTCGCTTTAAAGTGAATACGAGTTTGAAAAAATGGATTCGTTTAATAAATGGGTCAATTCGATTCGATTCGTTTATTAAACGAATCGAATATGAATTTAAGCTCATTGATTCGTTTATTCGTTTAAGATTCATTTTATTATTTTTATTTACTAGTTCTTGTTAAATTTTTATTAAGATTTGAGAAATTATAACTAATTATCATAGAAAAAGTAATATTTTCGATATTTGGTGAGGTATTTTTAATAAATATATTAATTACATATTTTATATGTATATATTTATGAAGAATTAATGTAAATCAAGTGTGGTAAATTATTTTTTTAGATAATATCATTGACTAAATGAATATTTGTATTCGATTTGTTTAATAAACGAATCGAATATGAATCCTGATATTATGATTCGTTTAATAAATGAATCGAATACGAATTCGTCACATTTTGATTCGATTCGTTTAGGATTCGATACAAATTCGATTCGTTGATTCGTTTTGCCACCCCTAGTCATGTATGATCGTTAATATTTTTTTTCAGCTCGTTCAATCGATGGATACGAAGATTTTATTCGTATTCGGCTCTAATGTACTAGCTTATTTGGGCTCTTGTTAAAACAGAGAGTATCTTTATTATGAGGGAGTTGTAAATATTCATATCTGCATATCCAATCAACAAGTATAAAAAATTATTCTCAATTCTAATATACCGGATTTCTCAATTTGAACCAATAAAATTCCTTATACTCGGTATTATTATCCATATTCTAGGATAATACCTTCATTATTTCATCCGTTTCTTGAAATTGTTTTTCCCGGCTTGTGGATTAGAAACTGGGTGAGGTTAACATAGCCTAAGCCTACAGAGTCAGTTGAATGAAAAGTGAGGGTGTGTGTGATGCAGTTTCCCATAAACGAAGGGGTTGGGTGTAAACATACTTCTCAATTTTTATAAGTGGTTTGGCATATAATTGTTCAGTCAAACTCAAAATTTTTTAAAGTATATATTTCTATCCAAAGTTTTTAAAATGTATTAAATTTTACAAATCTAAGGGTATAAAATTGATAATTTCTCTTCAATATTTTAATATACAACCAATCATCCAGATAGAGGTGGACATAAAATAAAAATCATACGGAACATAATAATTTGATTCGGTTAATTAATTCAAATTCGATTTCGATTTAAAATAAACCAATCGATTCAGTTCAATTCAATTTAAAAATAAAATACTAATCCAACACAAAATCCCAAAATCTTATCATCTCACTTTTCTTCTCAGAATATTTCTCACGAACAACAACCCCCCATCACTCTCTTTCACTCTTTGGTGATGAGCAGCGAAACCCACCACAAGTATAGGACAATGGCGACTCTCAGCTTCTGCTTTCAGTTCCCATCACCAACCTCACTTTTTCCAAGCTGGATTCCTCCAACACCCTCATTTTATTCTCCTAAAATTGCACCCATAATAAGCATCTCTTCATTCAAATAGCCTCACAAACTCCCATCTTCTGCTCCGCAACCAAAGGTCCCTCCGGTGATAATATCCCCAAGTCATTTCTCTCCATTTTCCTTTTACTAATTACTTATTACATGCTTGTGGATTAAATTATAGTTTGATATTGGTTTTATTTATGTAAGACTGGTTTTTCCTTCATAACATCTTCTCATTCATTTCTCTTTTCAGTGATAGGATTTTCCATTGCAGTTAGGTTTTGAGCTTAAACCGAACCGACTGAAGTGAAGCTAAGAACCGAAGTTCGGTATTACGATTCTTGTTCGGTTCTTAGGCAAGCAAACTGAATGGTTCTCGGTTCAGTTCAGTTTTCTTCAAAACTGAATCAAAATCGGTTTTACCAACCCAAAGTCACATGGTGTTTCGACAAATTTATTGCCCTTCTACGAACATGATCATAAGCCGGTGGAAAGTTTAGTTTGCTACCCCAATTCCAAATTGTAGTACTGCCACAATCTTCCTCCTAAGAAACTCATGGTGCGTTTACGTATTCGTAATCGGAATGAAATGAAATCAGAATGAGTTGGAATAAAAATGGTAAATCGAAATCAGAATAAGTTGTTTACTTAACTATAGGAATCGGAATCAGAATGAAGCAGTATTACCATTGATGTGCTTACTTTGTCCAGTAATCGGAATGAATTGTTAACAAGTTACAAAAATACACTTAGTTATAATTAATTATATTAATTTTTGATGTATAAATTACTCCAAATTATTCTTTTATTAAAATAATAAATATTATTTTATTATTAATTATTGATTAATAGTTTTTATTTATTATTTAAGTATTAATTAATTATTAATGTATTAAATTATTAAATATTAAATTATTCTTTTATTAAATTATTCTTTTATTAAAATATTGAATATTATTTTATTATTAATTATTGATTAATTATTAATACATTTTATTTATTATTTATAAATTAATATTATTAATTATCATAGGGATAATATTATAATTTTTCATCAATAATGGGAATGAGAATCTCATTCACATTCCCATAGGGTGGTGGGAATGAGATTCTCATTCCCCATTCCCAAATTTGAGGACCCCACTCCCATTCCCATTCCCATTCCCATTTTTATTCAACTTTATGATGTAAACAACTTGAGAATGATTCTCATTCCTCCATTTCCATTGCCTTTAAGTAAAGGCACCATCATTATCATCACGCCATCGGACAATATTCATAGCCAAAACAAAGAGCATGACAATCATTTAACTTGAAAATGGTTATTTCATTCAATGCCAAGTAACAAATAATGTAACAAATATACATATTAATAAATTATCTGTCCTGTTATCAAGTTAATTTCCAAAGCAGTCTCAGCTACAAGAGATTTAAGAAAATTTCTAATATACAAATATGTTGATATCAGTAATGCTTTTGCCTGCCCACCACTAAATAATATTTTCCTTCACATCTCAATGTCTTCTAAATCTGGTAGAGGGAATCGCAAGATTGCAGCAATGCCAGTCAATTGCCCCAGCTCTGTATTTGATTAAAAAATAATAATAATAAGGCCTTAGGACTCTTAATGTTATAAATACGGGTATATTTCACTAATCCCCAATTATGTTCAGCATCGTTAGCTTCAATTATTAGTCACACAAACTACCCATTCCATATGTTAGTTTTAGCGGCTGATGAGAGCAAATAATTTGACTTGCAGATCACTCGTCTGTTAAAAATAACAGCCGCAACTTGACCGGGGGACTCACTATTGAGACTAATGATGCTGCCTTTGTTTTAGGGGAAAAAAAGTATTGAGAAGTTGGTGAAAATTATCCTGAAAGCATAAAATAAAACACAGAATTGCAGAGTGAGGGAGAGAGAGCATATGAAGAATAACTCACGTTCTCCTGAGACGTGCATAGATGAAAATATATGAGCAGTGCCTCCAGAATCCTTAACTGAATTGACCAAATTAACATATTTCTGCCTTGTCGCTATGTCAGAATTCCTGGAATCCAGTTTGATAAGAGAAATACTTAACATTTAAAGTTTGTGCTTTCACCATGATGAATGAACAGAAAATTGAGAGAGAATGTGCGCACAAATTTATTAGCAGGGATGATAATATATGACAATTAATATTAAAAGACTTGCACCAACAAACAGAAAAAAGCTTTTAAGTTCTGAGAAGAAACAAAAATGTAAATGAGCTCAAATGTCTTCTTTATATTTTGTCTAGGTCCATGTAAATGAAAGAATGATTTTAGTGCCTGAATATACCCTAGTATAGCCTACGGTACCACAGACTACTGAGATTCAGAAAATGAATGAATATCCTAGGCCAAGATTTATTAAATCTCAGGTAGGTGGCCCAAATGAGATT
Source organism: Zanthoxylum bungeanum (assembly GCA_019454045.1). Classification (NCBI taxonomy): domain Eukaryota; kingdom Viridiplantae; phylum Streptophyta; class Magnoliopsida; order Sapindales; family Rutaceae; genus Zanthoxylum; species Zanthoxylum bungeanum. The sequence continues at coordinate 12,041 of SKCR01029701.1, read as the reverse complement.
TAAACCTTTGACCTCTTGGTTAAAAACCAAGGATCATACCTCTCGGGATTGATTGTATAGGAATATGTACGATACCAAGTTGGATTAATCAAGAGCTAGATTAATTATCCCCATTTTTCCACTTGAGGAGGTGTAATTTATTGATCCTACATGAATTCATTTTCCACTGGGGGATCAACAAACTATGAAATAGTTAAAATTTGGAATGAAGACACTTATGCAGCCTGTCTATCAGTAGTCACTAGCACAGTAGCACTATAATACTAGTGCCGGCATCTTAGATTGTCAACACAGATTCAAATATAACTCCAACAATATCACTTCTTGCAAGATATCAAAGATTATTAAACCACTAGCAAGAGATTGAGTCTACAATTTAGTTTTGTAAGATTCTGCAACTTTCTCAAGCAAAGAGCTGAAATTAAAAGGAAATTGAAAATACATGGTAAATCATACCAACCTGAAAAGATCATCTGTGATTAGAAGTGTTTGGACAGCCATTCGTTCATGGGCAACTTCTACATGCTTTGGTCCATAACATGCACGAGTAGGATCCTATAAAACACCAAAACTATAGTTGATTACAGTAACATCAACAATGCAAAGAAAAAAGAAAAAAGAAAAAAAAACCAGGAGTTAAAAAAAAAAGAATGAATCAAACAACTTCTAACAATATAATTTTTGTCCAAAGTTTCCATAATTACCACGGTTTGAAATGTGGTCATTTGAGGTACTCATAAAAATTGGTAATACCCCACCGGTAAGATATGTACACCAACTACTATTCCTCATTATTTGCTTTCACAATGACATTTCCAGTGTCTTGGACTAAGGGCTTATTCTCATTTGTCAGGCCAGGTCCCAGGTGGAAAGACTTTAGCTTTCAGCATTTTATTTGAAGATGTGTATAATCAAAGACTTGAACTTCATAAATTCAAAGCTTAAGAAGAATCCATCATTCATGAAATAGGATATAATTAACCATATTCCAGTGGCTTTTAGTTTGCATGTTCAGTTAGCTGCAGCATTCTCAAAGGCTAGGCATTTGAAAAATCCAATATTTCTCTATCAGTTTGTGATGTAGCTGCTCAACAATAAGGTATGTGATAGGAAATTCGAAAGAAACATAAACATCATAGATATCAGAGATAAAAACTGACATTTGAAAGCATGTTGAAGAAGTCCTTGAGAGCTTGGACCTGAACAAAAAGGAGAAATAATTAAACTCTTATTGCAAGGTACACAAGTTTGCTTAGGGTGCATTTGGTAAAGTGTATTGTACTGAGAGTATAAGCTAACTTATAAGTTATGGAACAAATGCTAGAGTATAAGCTAGCGTCAAAAAATAATCTCATGTTGTGAGATTATGGTTTTGTGAGTGACTGAGCGTTAACGCTAGCGTTAAATAATGTGTTTGGCGGAGCGTTAACGCTAGCGTTAAAGAATGCGTTTGGTGGAGTGTTTTAACGCTAGCGAAACGCTCTACCAAACGCACCCTTGCTGTCAGGACAATACAAGATTAAACATTAAAACTATGAATTTCTTAGCACGAGAAAAAAGTATATTTCAGTACTAAACATTAAACAAGTGCCAAGGGCCCAAGACTACACAAGACAGTATGATCAATGTTCTAGAGCAAATCAAAAGCGAGATATTTCAAATGCTCCTTTTAAACAAAATGAGAACTGTGAGTGAGACAGTTTCAAATGATTGGCCAATTTGATTTCTTTTTTCCATTCTTACCTCTTGTGCTGCTTTGGTGTCTTTGATCATGTTCATTACATTTGGAGCATCCAATACCTCTCTCAAACTATGCCTGTGGACCAAAATTCATGAAGCACATGTCATGTCTACAGAAGTTTGAAAAGAACATAACATCAAAAGTAAACAATGAGATGTTACATCAAAACGCTATGTGCCCCCTTAACTATTCAGTCCACAAGACAAGATAAATGCCAATATACCATTATGCAAGAGTAGCGCAGTTAGTGCTTTTTAAATGTTTACACATACGCTACATTCAAAATGCATGTTTTATGTCTTCCTCATTATGTCAGATAAAAAATTCCACCATGCCGAATATTTTAAATATGGGGTTAAGCACTGTATGTTGCCACATGTATTGATATAAGACGAGAGAAGGGGAAAAAACAAATAAAGTCTGGCCTATGAGAAATTTAAACACATGGATAATTAGTGAAAACACATAAGATAGTTACTGAGAACATTAATTATTAAACAGAAATCACTTCGTAAGGCATGAAGATGGAATTAACATGACAGGGTCAGTGTTATAGGCCATGCAACCAAACAATATGAAATTAAGGTCACAGAAAACCTTATGAAGAAGGGCATATTGAACACAGATAAATTATAGCGGCAATAATTCTTAAAGTTGCCAAATAAATACAAAAATCTTCATCACTATAATTGCTAAAACTAAGACGATAACCAGACAATGTGATCATGCATTTTAAGGATAGTTATCTCTATGTCAAAATCATATAATTTAATACCTTAAAAGGATGTTTAAATAACATAACTATACTTTTATAAGAACCATACTTGTATCCGGAACTTGTATGGACAAGAATTATGCGTGACTTGTTCTCAATAATTGGCCTCAACTGCCTTCTTTCTGCCTCTAATAAGAGGTGACGATGGAACTGATCCTGAATCATACACAAGAAAAGAACACTAAATTTATGAACAAAAAGGTTCTTAATTTATATTCAATTTTATCATTGTTGAGTAATAGATTATCATTATCATTAAAAAGTAACAAGTAGTACTTAAAAAGAAATTCAGGCTTCTTAGAACTACATGCAATCTTAAAACTCAAAAAATAAAAACACACACATTAATCACAGACCTTTGTGAAACCAGGACTTGCAATCACAGCACAACGAACCACATTGAAATCAACATGTTTCAGGAAAGCCTAAGACATTAGAAAATTGTTAAGTGGCACAAAAATCCTGTTCTGGCATTTAAATACAACAGGCAAAGATATTAAGGAGTGGGATATTAATATTCAAATGATGCTTACCTGTAGAACATTCTCAAAGAACTTATTCAAAGCCTGGCAGAAGACAATTGGTTAAAACATTAATTAGTGAGGTCAAAGAAAAACATATTGTCACAGTCCATCGTTATATATCTCCATAAAAACTCGTACCGACTCATAACCTGCAATTGCAGGACCATGCTTGCGAGGAATTGAAGTTTCTATTCGTGAACGAGTGATTGTCATACTGTTTTTATTTGCCAAGTGAACAAGAGGAGATTAAGCTCTCAAATAGATCAGTGCATAGACCAAGAAAATAGGAAAATTTCAAAACAGAAAATACTACACATGGGATGTGATGTTATTATAAATGCATCTCTCAATATGTACAAGTTATAAGACTCTTCTATAAATTAACATTGACAAAAAACTCAGTCAATTTTCATTTCTATCTCTTGGGCCACAAATACAAAGCCATCAGATTACAGTATGGGCTAAATCATATTATCTATAATTAGTATATTCCTAATTCTAAAAAAATCAATGTAAGTAGATCAATTATTCAGATTGGTGTAATAAAGATTTAAGTGAATGAAGGAAGTAGAGGATGAAGAAAAAAAGATAGATGAACCAAAGTATGGTAACAAACTGAAAAAAATGTCAAAGTGATACAGTAGAAATAGTTGATTTTTACACCAAACAAAAGATTTCAACAGTAGAAATAGTTGATTTTTACACCAAACAAAAGATTTCAAAAGAATATCCCGTTCATGGATTGGACACCCTGGAAAAATTTTCTAATAAGCTAAAAGGTCGTATTTAATCCCATATCTAGTATTTCTCAGTCAACTCTTACTCCAAACATATAACTTTCAAAACTAAGATGCACACATATCCTCCAAAACTTGAGATCATGCTACTCCCTACATATGAATATTTGAATCAATCAAGAAATTGCTTTTAATGCTAGCCTTTGAGATGTAAAGTTCAAAAGGGGACTGTCAAGGGTTAGTAAGGTTTTTAGCAATAATTGTCTAGCAATTTTGTGTACTGATTAACACTGTTTTAGGAATTTCATTATGCATCATCAGATAGGAGTTGTGTGTTTCGCTCTAGTTGGATTTATTTGTATGTTATAGTCCGGTTTACTTACATTCCAAGTCCACTTCTCAAAACAACATAGATTTCCCTATTAAAATTAAAGCATGACCAAATTTTAATTACAGCAATCACCTTATAGCACATACATGGAAATTTAACAATGACATGTCCCAACGGTTATACTTACATACCTTCTACCAACAAGGAGGATATGTGCTAAACCTTCTTGCATTAAAACAACAGCAAGATCTGCACTGGCAGTTGGATCTGGAATTCAAGGAACAAAGAGTATGGTATTAAATGAAAAAACTAGATAACAAAACTCAAAACATATTCAAACTAACCATATCAATTAATAGAAGACTATAGGATAAGGACCAATATAATGTTTCCATGGTCAAATTCCACATTATTGCAACATAATATTTTGGTTGGCTCAAACCAGCAAAGGACTTTTTATGGGTCAAGCTACTGTGACTTTTAAATTTCAATAAAAATGGGGCAAGAACTTCCAACCTTCCTTTTATTTAAATCTAATTCACAATTAAAAAAAAAAAACTCTCCTTTAGTCCCTACAATTTGAGCTAATTACCCAGTTAGCCCCTTTGAATTTTAGGTTATATTGGACATAAATACTATTGTAACTTTGAAAAGTTGGATACAACAAATATGGAAATAACGACGTGAGTGTTTTGGGTAATTATTGAAAATGCAAGGACTGACTAGGTAATTAGCTCCAACTGTAGGGACTAAAGGAGCATTTACCTAATAGAAAATGTTTATTTTATTAACTTTCACTTTCAGTTACTTTTTTTATCTCAAGTCCCATCCCTTAACTCTGTAAATCCAGATAAAAAGACAGCTGCAAGTAGATAAAAATTACAGTCCCAAACCAATGCAGAACATTTCACAGTACATCAATTTATGTCCTGCGTTCCAAATTAATTCACATAATGATAATTTTTTTATTCATTTATTTGATTGGAAACGAGAAAATGTATCCAAGAAAGAAAAGTAAAAAAAAAAAAAAAGAACCAGACATCTACGGGTTAAAAAGAAATAGTCCTTCTGGGAGGAATGAAACACTACACAACTTTTCCTGTCAAAATCTGAAACTGACAACAGTAGACAGCCTGTAAGGAAGAACCCATACCCCTATAACAAAAATGTTCTAGAGGCCCAGAATTATTCATAATCCCTTCTCAGCCCAGCAGAGTTTTAAAAAAATTTATGATAAAATCTTGAAATTCCTTTTAAACAGATGCACAGAGATGCAAACAAAATTTAAATGCTTTTAATTTGGAATCTTCAAGATAGTTCAGAGATTCAGAAAGCATACCAGCTGCCTGATGAAGTGTATCTAAGGCCAATGAGTCCCAGAGATCCTAAAATGAAAGATAAAATAAATGCCAACCAAATAAAATTGAGGAAAAAAAATACCACCATAAGAGCCCAAAACACAGTGTTTTAAAACCCGGACCGGTCCATTGACCCGGGATGGCGAGAGGGTCAAGGGTCAGAGGTCGGACCGGGATTCAACCGGGAATCGATCCGGAGTCAATAATTAACTATATTTTTTTAATTATTTTTTACAAAATATAGAAAAAAAAATCTAAATTAATAATAAAAAATTAAAAAAAGGCCCAAAAACCCGATGAACCCAGACCAGGTCACCGGTTTAGAGGTTGAATTAACCGGTTCGACAAGGTTTTGTGTTTGGGGTCACCTAGACCGGACCGGACCTTGGACCAGGTCCTGGTTCAACCGGTCCAGTACATGTTTCACATCAGTGCCAAAACATGCAATGTCAAATAGTAGAAGTGATAAAAGTAAGTCATGAGTCATAGTTTTTAACAAGAACTCTCCATGGGGAAGGTAGGATTTCATCCCTCTACTAATTTCATTTCTCTTCAAAGTTACATGTCTATGTAACAGACGTTCAGTTAATGCCACCCATGACAAAAAATGTTTCCCTGCAACCACAAAGCCCTCCACATATTGGTATTCATTAACTGCTAACTAAATGCTGGTTCCCAAATCGATTAAAGCATCATTGCCGGCTCATCCCCTCACCTCAGCAGCACAGTCACAAACCTCATATGTTTTTATTCATTAACCACAAATTAAAAGTGGGTCTCCTGAAGCAATTAAAGATCATTGCTGGCTGGTTAATAAATTACCAACTATTTTCATGTAAATATACTGGATGATAAATATTCAACAGCTTTGCAAGTGATATGACATCAAAAGGAAAAGGTAACTTAAACTTATCCCTAGATTCAGCAAGTTAACAGAATATGCCTAAAAAAATGTGTGCATAAGTTTCCAGCAAAAGGAGAAAAAAATTCCAGATACCCACAATTCAACAAGGGCACTGTACCTTTCTCAACACAAATGCTCGATGCAGGTCAAGTTCCAAGGTATGGAAAGCTCCAATCTGCAACAATAAAGAAGTGTGAGATGCAGGACTACCATACATTTATAAAATCGTAACTCAATCAGATACATCTCTTACTTTAACATGTTCATTTTCAAGAATATTTTTTCCACGTATACGCAATACAGACCCTTCTTTATCATAATCCACAGCCTGAGAAACAAAAGAATTTCGTGAATATTTGAAATTCGTAAATATTTCCAGCTCAAGTTACATTCATGTGCGAACCTTGAAACAATCATGGTGCACTTGAGAGCACATTTAACAATCTTCAAGTGAGTTAAAATAATCAAAATCAATTTTTTTTTTTAATGTTTGGTTAAAATATACGAAAAATATATAAAAGTTACCTCAACTTTGATTTCCAACTTAAGCTTGACACGCTCTGCATCTCTTGCACCAGACGCCATCTGTCTTAGAACTTTCCTATAATGAAACACACAAAAGGAAGAATTAAATTTATGCAATCAAAATAGCAAAAACAAATAAAGAGGGGAGGATTTGAGAGAGCTACCTAACAGTGACGGCCATGACAGAATCTCCCGGAGCAATGAGATTGTAAGCAAACCAAAGATCATCGGAATCAACCGGCTCCATCTGACAATAAATAAAAAAATTTAGAAAAAAAATGAATTCGCAATTAGATTTGATAGCGTGAAAAAGAATGAAATTGAAAATTGAATTGTACCTTGACACTACCAGGCCCGTTGGGTAATAAGTTTCTGCGTAAGACCTTCATGATTTACTTTGTGTGTATTATTAGCTAGCTCTCTTTCTAATTGCGAGACAATGAATCAGTAATATTTATTTATGGCTACCTCTCATGCTTAAGCAAGCATTCCTAACTTGTTCAGGTTTTCTTAATCAAATATGAATTTTTAATGTTTAGGGTTTGTGATTTGGAGTTTATTCTATTTTTAATTGAATTATAATTTAACAAGAACAAATAAAGGTCAAAATCAAATACGAATTGGGCTGGGCCGGCGTGGCTCAATGGATATGGTTTGGGTTATGGTCAATATCACGTCAATTAGCCTAATTGAAACTTTAGGCTATGTCAGGATTTAGTGAAATATAATTTAAAATATTTAAAATTTATTATTTGAATTAATGGAAGGAGATGGATGGGAGTTGGAGAATGTAATAAAAAATAATATTATGTCATTGAAAATGAGTCGCCTAAATTGGGGGTTGGGATAAAATGTAACTTTTAAAAAAATAACATTACCTATGAACACAAATTTATCCTTAAAAATAATATTAGAATAATTATCATTTTTTTACTTTTATAATCTAAAAATGACATAATTATCTTTAAAATCTATATAATTATATCTCATTTCATTACTATTTATTTATCCAATAATATTTTGGAACATTAAGTTCTAAACCTCTCATCTTTTTCCAAACAAGATTATGATATGTTATTATCAATTTCATTCAATTCCATTAGGTTACATTATATTATAACCACCCTTTTCCTTAAATCCAAAAATTTTAAAAACAAATCAGTTAGACACTAGAGGTGTCAATACAGTCATGACACGTTTACGAAATGATTATATGTTTATAATTTATTTATTAATTGTGTAATCATGTTAATTGGATAATTATGTCACTAATCAAATAGTTGTGTCAAAGATGATACTGACCCGTTTATTAATGTAAATTGATCCGTTGTATATTCGTATTTGATAATTTTGACATGATTATTCAACAGGTCATATTCATATTTTCTTAATTTGACACAATAATTTTATAAATTGCCACCTCTAGTTGAAACAGAATTAAGCCGGATCCGAGTTATCAACTGAGATTAATTACAGAATTTCGACCAATTTGCTATTAATTTAAAAAAATAGTTTGCATATTGTACCGTTCAATAGAGGTGATAAAATGGGTCAGCGAGTCGTGTTCATATAGTGTCAGCTTTGTGTTATGTCGAATTTAGGCTCATCCAAACACGACTCATTGAATAATCGTGAAAAATAAAAAACCTAAGTCGACACGAAGATAAATGGGTGACCCACTAACCCGTTAAATATCAATTTAAATCGATTTATATGAATATCACCCGCTTGACATAAAATTACACATATACAATGTATATCCCTCCTAAAATGATAACAAAAAAAATTAAATATTTAATAACATCAAAATCTATGTAACGAAAGCTTAAACAAAAAAGTCACATATTACTATAAAAATCCGTAGTTTTAAAATTCAATCATAGTTCACTAAAAATAATACATTACCAAAGTTTCAATTTGTCAAAAATTCAACAAAATAGGACATCATATAAATGTCCATCTCTTACAAAATAGAGAAAATCATGTCTAATATTCGAGTGTTATTACAATAACCTATGCAATTTAAAAAAATAAAAATAAATAAGTACATATAATTGTATTATTAATGGGTTGATGGATCAATGATTTGAAACTCAAACCTAACACGATTATTAACCGAGTTGATACGGATAGACTAATTTAATGAAATTGAAAATTTGATCACTCATACTTTTTTATTCATGTTAAGTTCGTGTCAAGTTTATGGTCTTGTTTCATTTTGTCAGATTTACCGTTCAATAATCTTCTCTATGATTTTTTCCTCTCTTTTTGGCTTCTTCGAAACGAGAGAACTTTATCATTAGTGGAAGTAGTCTCTTTGAATTTCTACCCAATGTCTTTTAGGATTATTTTATGATCCTCTTTTCCTCTGTAAAATCTTTACTAGAGGTCTTTGGTTTTTGTTTTTTTGAGCTGCCGGTCTTGGTGGAAGAGTGGAGGTTTGTGGTTGTTTACGGTTCTGGGTGAGTGTAAGGGGATCGGTATTTATTGAATATTTTTTGGATTGTCGAGGTTTTTAGTATTTTGGTGTGGTTTTAGTAGATGGATACTGAGGAGTTAGTTAATTTATGCCAGTCTCTGGCTATAAACGACACTAATTGTTCTAAATCAAAATCTGAGAGACGAGGGCAAAGCCATGATGGATTCTTGTTTAATTGGTAAGGTTCTATCTCGAAGACTAGTTAACATAGAGGCTTTTCGATTAACAATGCAATAAGCATGGAAGATCTTACATGGAGTTAGGATTGGAAGTTTGGGGATAAATAAATTCCTCTTCCATTTCCATACGGAGGGGGACAGAAAGTGAGTTCTAATGATGGGACCCTGTTATTTTGAAAATTCACTTCTGGTACTTTCCAAGCTTTCTGGTAAGGGAGAAGTTATAGAACAACACTTAAATACCTCTGATTTTTGGGTCCAATTACACAATGTGCCGGTAGGGTGCATGAATGTTAATGCCGCCAATTTTCTGGGTGAACAAATGGGCAAAGTTATAGAAATTGATACCAGTTCGGATGGGGGTTGTGTGGGAAAGTACATTCGGCTAAGAGTGTCGATTGATGTTTCCAAGCCTCTGAGAAGATGCATATTTGTACAGGAAGAAGAAGGAAAACCGGTGAGAGTTTTAAAAGAACAACTTGATGTTGGAGGTTAGCGCGTACGAGTCCCTAAAAACACTTAGAGAGTTTTAAAGGAGCTCTAAGGGTTGGGAGATTGTGGTCCCTGACCGATGCGTAGTCACACGAGTATAACGCAAGCGCACATATCGTTCAAGTAGTAAAAAAAATATCGATTCCACGAGGACTTAATACCTAATCTATTAATTTTATGAGGTCAAATGATTACCAGTATCTAATAGGTTGATTGATTGATTGGGAATGTTGATGATTTTAAATTTAAAAATAAGTAAATAAAATTGCGCGAAAGTAGGTTGAAGAAAATTCAAATTTATAAAACTATCCAGGGTTGTGATTTCTTCCAATATCATTTTAAAGATGAAGTTGTTATTTCATTTTTGTGTAATATATTGGTTTACTAACTTGGAACACGAAATTATGCGAAAGCCTCTGTCGATGGTCAGACGTAAATACCCAGTTTAACCCAATTGAACTATATGTCTATGTCAACCAATTTATCTGGATTCATTAAGTTTAAGTTTCAATTATGGCTACCCCCACCCGACAGGTATATGTCTATCCTGTAATGAAATCTATTAAAGGATTATCTATCCTCAAGGAAGATCGTGGGCTATTAAGTCTAAGGGTGAAACCTAAAATTCATTTCTCAATTTTTTTTTAGATTTACCAGATCAATCTTATTAGTGGCTAATTAACAAGACGCATTAAACTTAAGATTTAATAAGTAAACCTTTAAATTACCCAAACTATAAAATAACCCCTTATAAATCGGTGATATTAGAATTCATCACAACCCTAGATAACTAACTTAGTTACGACACATAACTAGGGCTAGTAAAAACTTAAAAGTAAAAGACATAAAATAAAATGCTGAAAAGTAAATAAAGAAAATCACAATAAAAGAAAATGCTAGGGCTAGAGGATCTACTTTTATCACTACTATTTTAGATATCTCCCTTAATATAATATATTAACTTGTGTGATATTACCAACCAACCATATAGGCGGTAACCTGATTAAGTCAAATTAAGTCCATAAACCAGCCATATAGGCGGAAATTACCAACCGACCAACCAGGTGGTATCCATGCTTAGTCAAATTAAAACCAATTTAATATCAATTACCAACCGGCCAATATAGCGGTATCCTTGTTAAGTCAAATTTTAAATAGTGAATATAGTATAATTAGGGAGATTAATCTAAATAGCAATAATAAAAGTTTTACCTTTCACCCTAGCAGTGAGAAGTTACCTCCTCATGTTGAATAGTAAAAACTGAAAAAGTAAAGAAAGTAAATTATTATTACAGAACGTAATTAAAATTAATTACAAAACTGAAATTAAAAGAAACTAGATATAAAACTCCCTATTTACATCAGAGAATTCAGAGAGGAAGGTACATCTGAAACTGAAACCTCGAGCTGGATTTATAGGCCTCGGTAAGGTGTGCGCGTCGCGACGAGCCACGTGTCGCACTCTGGTTGGCTGCTTCAGATTCTTATCCGATGACGTGGCGATGTGGATAATTGATTCAATAATTATGCTGACGTGGCGATGACGTGGCAACACGTGGCGAAAATGATTATCGGCACGGTATGATGATGACACGTGGCACGCTGTGATTGGCTGATGATGACGTGGCACGCTGTGATTTATAAGTCCCGATGATGAGTCTTGTATGGAGACACTACCTCTTTAATTGTGAAAGTCGCGAGAAACGGACGTCGGAAGGGAAAAAGTCAAGAATTGACACATTGATGGATTTAATTCGCTGGATTAGCTTCGGGTTTGCTTGTTGGACCTCTGTTTCAAAACACATCCTTAGCCCAAACCCCCGCAAGACACACACCAAGCCCACACATCATCAAACCAAACACCCAAGCCCACCAAATAGACCAAGCCCACACGCCCAAACAAATACTTAAGCCACACGCCCACTCACCTTCCAAAATACTAAATAACACATTAAACATATGCATAAATCAAGCCAAATCCCCTTCCTAAATTAAA
>SKCR01029700.1:0-267285 GCA_019454045.1 Zanthoxylum bungeanum | reverse complement strand
ATGTTCCATTGCCAGAATGCAACTATTTAATGCTGAGGGAACTTGAACAACAGTTACTTGTAGCTGAAAATTCAACATCAGAACAAATGTGTGAAGCTAAGATCATTTTACTAATAAATATGATCTTGCATTTAATAGGTCAGTCCAGTTGTGTGACATTTCAATTCAATTGCCGTTGAATTACAAATAGGTGTCTATTGGAATTTCATTGAGATGCTTCAGCGAATTGAGCTGGATTTGGTCTTCCATTTTGTTGTTTGTAGTAAAGCAATGATGTGTTGTTAGGAAATAAATTCATACCTTGTAAATGTCAACAAAGAGTTATTGTAAAGTTTCGCAGGTAGATCTCAATCACCAAGTTTTCTTCAATCACATGATATTTACACATCAATATTGTCTAGTGTGGAGGTAAGACTTGTTTGGTTCTTTATCTGCCAACATCATAAAGATGGTCCTCACGGTTGTGGCTGGGTGGTAAAGAGTTTAGAATTTGGTTGTCAGGTCTTGGGTTCGAATTCATTGGTGTATTTTTTGTAAGAGTCTGGGGCAGCCGGAGATTTTACATGCTCCACTTAAATCGGATCGGGTGATTTTACTGCAAGATTTCCAACATTTCCAAAAATAAAAATCATAAAGATGATCTAGCGCAAGAAACACCATGAAAAAAGGAAAAAAAATCAGTAGGAATTTAGAACAATCAACTCATAAACATATATTGCTAGTGAGGATAAAACAAGTACATATTTCTAAAAACTCATCACTGATCACCAATTCTAAACTTTTTAGGCAGAACATTTGTTTTTAAGGAGCATATTGATAATATAGCTTGTAAGAACTCAAGCTGAAAGTTTAGGATCTCCTAATTCGGGAGCCCATGTGTTCTGGCTTCCACTCTGCATTTGGATAAAACACTCAAGGCAATCCAGGCTTAAACCCAGAGGCCAAAATCCAGTCAGAAGTCATATGATCAATCACTATTTTAAGCTTATTCAAAGTTTTGAGAGCAAAAAACAATAAAATCTGAAGGATCCAGTTCCATGGCATCCATTGTTAACCACCATTGCAAGCCCCCAAGACACTCTAGGTGGAAGTTTGAAAATGGTGCAAGTTTCCAAACTACTTTAGGTGGAGCAGTATTCATTTATTGAAAATGAGAGCCTAGGTTTTGCTATAAATACAGAGCTCATTTGTGAGCTTTAGGCATCCCAAATACTAAACTTCAAGGCAAGAAAACTTAGAGAGTGTAGAGAGAGTGAGGATTTTTGTATAGTTTAAACACTTTGTAAATTATGTTCTTGTAGTAAAAGAATTTGATTTATCCTCATAAACACTCTTCAGTGATCAGAAAATCATAACAAGTGGTATCAGAACTTTGGTTATACATTAGGATCGTAAAACTGAAGAACGGAACTTGGTTCGGAAAATTCGGGTTTCATGAAAGTTTTCAAAAATTAGTTTTGAGCATACCATCATCTTTTTCACGTCGAGATGAGCACGGTGGTATTTTTCGGCGATCAAATGGAGATCAAAGAAGCCCTCATGCGCCGCACGCACCAACCAGAGAGTTGTCCACGCGATCCCATGCGCTTCACGAGCCTGCCAAAGGTTGAAGACGACACATGTGTCAACCACTTCAGCAACACGCAGCAGATCCGATACAGTCAGCAGCACAGTCAGCGACTACGTCAGCATTCTGGTACAATCATCAGTACAATCAGCTTCAACGTAAGCTTTTCCAATACAATCATCTGCCACATCACCATTTTTGGTCCAATCATCAATCACATCAGCAAATTCGGTCCAGTCAACTGGCACGTCAGCTTTTTGGATACAGTCAGCTGCCACATCAGTAATTCTGGTTCGGTTAGCTGCCATGTCAGCAATTCCGGTCCAGTCAGCTGCCACGTCATCAATTCCGATCCAGTTAGTGCCACATCATCTTCCAAGTGTCAGACACGTCATCTTATCTAGTAAATTTCATTGAGCCTACTGAAGACTCTGAAATTTACATTTTAGCCCCAGGAAAATTAGAAATTTACAAATCTGCCCTTGAGTCAGATTTGGACCAACGAAGAGTCAAATCCGCCATTTTCGACTATTACGGACATAACGGTGACCTTCGATTTATGAAAATCAGCTTCAATTTTGTCATATTTTCATTTTAATCTTTAAACTTAAAATGGAAATGGAAGATTCCTCTTCTAGTGCAATGATCAAGCTGACAGCAACCAATCACTCACTTTGGAGTCCTCGAATGATAGATTATTTATACTGCAAAGATCTGTTCGATAAAATCGAGGTGAAATGAGTGAGACCAGATTCTGTCAAATAGTATGATTGGAATAAACTCAACAACATAACTCTCGGTCAGATTAGGCAGTGGATTGGCCATAGTGTCTTACATCATGTAGCACATGATACAAATGCTTAGCAAATAGGGCTATGCTAGCCATTTTAGGAATGACACATGGAAATGATAAAAGGTATCATGGTCGTCGCCCGAAGACATATTTGTGGCATTTTATACAAGACTCATATGAAGATATGTGGAGAGAGCCTCAATGTAGCTGAATAGAAGGCTTCTCAAAATCTATGGCACCAGAGACTTGGTCATATGAATGAGAAAGGATTGTATACCTTGACAAAGAAGGATCTAATCACTGTCTCCAAGAATGTTACTCTAGATCCTTGCAATCACTGTTTATTCGGTAAGAAACATAGAGTCTCCTTTAATTTCTCTTCTACGAGAAGATAAGAGTTGCTCAGTCTGGTGTACTTTGATGTTTGTGGTCCCTTGGACATTAATTCTCTAGGCGGTAACAAATATTTTATGACATTCATTAACAATGCTTCTTGGAAAGTGTGGGTGTATTTTCTGAAAATAAAGGATCAGGTCCTGGATTATTTCAAATTGTTTCATGTCATGGTAGAGCGTGAGACAATGAAGAAATTAAAGTGCCTCCGTATAAATAATAGAGGCGAGTATACTTCTAGAGAGTCTGGTGCCTATTGGGAAGATACGACATTAGACATGAAATGATTATTCCAAGCACCCTACAACATAATGGTTTTGCTGAAAGAATGAACCGCACCATTATGGAGAAAGTCACAAGCATGATGATGTGATCCTAGCAGCACCTGATTCGATCCAGAGTACAATAGATCCAATCCATGTACCGGTTGGACCAATTACAAGACAAAGAGCTCAGAAGATCAAAGACGTTATGGCAGGCCTGGCCCAACGTCATGTAGCTGAATTGAACAAGCACGTTCGAGACCAATTGGACTTCAAGGAAGATGGTTCAAGAGTTATACATTTGACCCAAGTCATCGAGGAGCAGCATGGATCGTTTTCAGTTATTTAGACTTATTTTCATCACATTATTATTTATTTGTATGGATGGAACCAACGTGGATGACCGTTTTATTTATTATTTGGGTTAGTTTATTTTTATTTATTTGTGGGTCAAAATGGGCTAGAAATTAGGAGTTATGGGCTTTTAGTTGGTAATGGGTAGTTTAAGGCTATTTTAGACTTTTTAGCTCTATTAGGGTTGAACATGTCACTATTTAAACTCAAAAACAACTCTTAATGAAGGACCCAATTTTTAGTGCGTGAATAGTAACTTTTCTTGAAATTAAGAAAATTTTATCAACGTTCAGTGATTGAACAAAGACTTATCAAAGGGTTGGCATCCTTTGTGGCGTCCATTTTGCTGGTAAAATTCATCTGAGGCTATCTCCAAAGGTTTTCAAGGACAGGTTGTTTGGGTGTCTACGGGATCTTAGATCAGGTTTCGTCTTTTCGTATCCGGTTTCGTATCAATTGGTTATCAGAGCCAGATTTCAGGTCTAACTTTTTTTCTTTCTTTCCGTTTCTTTTTTTTTTCCCGTCTCTCAATCTTGTCTTTATTTTAACTATGTGTCGTTGATCAAAAAAAAGAACAAAAGTCTTCGGCAGTCTGCTAATTTTCTTCTTCGCTTGGTGGGTTTGTTGTTTTTATTTTTGGATTTTGCAAGTTAATGGATGTGTTGTCAAAAAATGAACCGCACCATTAGACATGAAATGATTATTCCAAGCACCCTACAACATAATGGTTTTGCTGAAAGAATGAACCGCACCATTATGGAGAAAGTCACAAGCATGATGATGTGATCCTAGGAGCACCTGATTCGATCCAGAGTACAATAAATCCAATCCATGAATGTTTAGACTTTGTCAGTTGGTTTGTGTGAAACACTTCAAAAAAAATATCAGATCTGATCAGGTAAAGTTTGGTCAATTATCTTGTGTGTTAAGTTGTGTTTGGGATTGCCTTAGTGTTCCTTAATCGAAAAGAAAATTTTTGGTTGAATTTGTCACTGAGTTTTGAATCTGATTTTTTTTGTGTTTTGTTTCGAGTCTCATGTGGTTTTTTTAGTCTTATTTTTTTGTCTTGTCATTGTCTTTGTCATTTTTTTAGTCTTTTCTTCCTTTTTGAGTTTGTTTTTGTCAAGATGCCAAGTGCGTTGGTTGATATTATGGGGCAACCAAGAGATAATATCTTTCGTACTATAGCATTTGTGAAAGATGAGGTGTGCAGTGTGATTATTGATGGGGAACAGTGGGCTAATTTTGTTAGTACCAGTCTCGTGGAGAAATTGAGGTTGTCATTGCGAAACCATCCTAAGCCTTATATGTTACGAGATTTGCCTAATTGTGATGAGGTTAAGATGGAGTATCAAGTCATGGTTGCCTTTACTACTATGAAGTTTCATGATGAAGTATTATGTGATGTGGTGTCTATGCTTGATTGTCACGTATTGTTGGGTGGGTCATGGAAGTATGATAGGCAAGTGTGGCATCATGTTGAGAAGAGTATGTATATTTATGTCACGGAGCGGAGGTCAGTGATTCTTTATCTTTTAACACCAAACAAGCCTATAAAGATCAATTAATAATGAACAGGAGAAGTGAAGTTGAAAAGAGGAAAAAGAAATAGATGTCGAGTGCTTAGAACATAAACTTGGTAGTGATATTATGAATGTAAAAGAAGAAAATATGGGCATGATAGTGAGTGAGCAAGTAGTGAAGAGTGAGTGTGATGCTTTAGTTATTTCTATTACTGAAGTGGATGACTTAGCTGTTGCTGGTGATGATAAATTTGAAGCTCAATGCATGGCTAAATGTATTGATGAAACTACATGTGTAGTCGAATGTGTTGAGAGTTTTGAACATGCAAATGTGAGTAGTGAGTCGGGAAACACTTGGGTAAACATGTGTGAGAGTTTTGTGAGTGTTAAGCATGTAGAATTTATTATGAATAAGAATGAGATTGAGAATGTGAACTTAATTTGGAATCTCATTGGGGTGGTGAATGCAATGAAAATAGTTTTTGAGGAAGAGTATGAGCAAGAGGGAATAGTAGGCAGACATTATTGTACTAACATTGATACATCTCTTCCATGTGATTTTTCTTTGTTTCAGAATACTCGTCCAATTGATTTTATCATTACTATCTATGATCCGGGCACGGATTCGAGGACGAATCCTTTTCAAGAGAAGGGGAATGATGTGATCCTAGCAGCACCTGATTCGATCCAGAGTACAATAAATCCAATCCATGTACCGGTTGGACCAATTACAAGACAAAGAGCTCAGAAGATCAAAGATGCTATGGCAGGTCTGGCCCAACGTCATGTAGCTAAATTGAACAAGCACGTTCGAGACCAATTGGACTTCAAGGAAGATGGTTCAAAAGTTATACATTTGTCTCAAGTCATCGAGGAGCAGTATGGATCATTTTCAGTTATTTAGACTTATTTTCATCATATTATTATTTATTTGTATGGATGGAACCAATGTAGATGACCGTTTTATTTATTATTTGGGTTAGTTTATTTTTATTTATTTGTGGGTCAAAATGGGCAAGAAATTAGGAGTTATAGGCTTTTAGTTGGTAATGGGTAGTTTAAGGCTATTTTAGACTTTTTAGCTCTATTAGGGTTTGAGCATGTCACTCTTTAAACTAAAAAACAACTCTTAATGAAGGACCCAATTTTTAGTGTGTGAATAGTAACTTTTCTTGAGATTGAGAAAATTTTATCAACGTTTATTGATTGAACAAAGACTTATCAAATGGTTGGCATCCTTTGTGGCGTCCATTTTGCTGGCAAAATTCACCTGAGGCTATCTCCAAGGGTTTTCAAGGACAGGTTCTTTGGGGGTCTACGGGATCTTGGATTGAGTTTCGTCTTTTCGTATCCAGTTTCGTATCACATGATAAGCATTACTAAGCTACCAAAGCCATTATGGAGAGAAGATGTATGTGCCGCCTGCTACCTGATCAATAGATCACCAGAGATTTTTGAGATTCCCGAGAAAGTATGGTTTGGTAAGAATCCCTCATATTCTCACCTTAGAACATTCGGTTGTTTAGCCTTTGCACACGTATCCAAGGAGCTCAGTCAGAAGCTCGATGCAAAGACTACTACATACATCTTCTTAGGCTATGAAGACGAGGAATTTGGATACAGGTTAGGGGACCCGAAGGAAAAGAATATCATCAGAAGCAAGGATGTAGTGTTTCTTGAAGACCAGATAATATAAGACATTGAAAAGCCCAAGATGTCGTCTAATTCCAGTGCCGACAAAATCGATTCAAATCCAGACATAACCTCAGCACAAACACGAGTGGCCACAGATAATGATGGGGTGCATGATGTCAGAAGCAAAATTAAAAGAGGAATATGGTGTTGAGCAAAAGGAGCTGCAACCCGCTCCATCAGAGGCTATAGGATCATCCACAGATCAAGATGACCACAGACCTCTAGAAACTAGTTAATCTCCAGTATGAAGATCTGAGCGAGGCCGGATTCCATCAAACAGATACTCAAGATCTGACTATATTCTGCTTACTAACGATGAGGAGTCAGAAAGTTTCAAGGAAGTTGTATCTGTAGACAACAGAACCTGGGCAACGCTGTTCTAGGCTCGCGGCCTAGTTGGGAAGTACGAAATAACATGGAGTCGCCACCCGGTGTGAACCGGGACAAAGATTTAAGGCCGCACTCACCCCTCGCAAGGGAAGACCTCAAACCGTTGGGTTCGGAATGGTCCCTTACTTATGTCACTTGTGATGATATAATTTGTGCAATGAACTAACCAAGTCTACTCAATAATCATGCTCAAGGGTACTTAGATCTAACATGCTTTTATCCAAATAATTCCACGCAATGTAACACAACGAGCATATTGAACCATTAAATCAACATGTATAAATCATTATCCTAACACATCATAAACCAATAATATGTATAAGGAACAACCTAAATATGCTTTAACAAATAAATAACAACTAAATTATACCATGCTTTAAATAATAAACGAATAACCTAAAGACTATAACATGCTCAAATACAAATTTGGATGAGACGAGATATGTGTATCTTAAGTGATACGTGGCATTGTATCCCGAGTGCAGACCATACTACCGTCCATTCGGAATCGGCTATGGAATTTATGTCCGGGTTTCCATCCGATATACCACAAAAGGGAACACATATCCCACTCATCCAACAATCACATCATGCCTCAAACGACTCTCATGCCATTATATATCAAAATAAATAAACAAAAATAAAGAAGATAAGTAAAAAGGGTGCCCTCAGGTCTAACATCTTTTGTCGTCTAAGAAAGGGCGTTACACGTCCGTTGGAAGGGAGATTGATCCGATGCTTTTCCGATTTGTCTACTCAATGTCTTTCCTCGCTGCTTTGATGCTCGGGCTTCTGTTTCAAGTCCGTTTCGCTGCTGTTTCGCTGCTACGTTTCAGGTCACTGTCTTGGTGATTTAGTGGACTGTTTTGAGTGATTTTGAAGGCTAATGGAGCTGCGGTTTTGAGGGTTTTTTGGGGGGTGTTTATGCAGTTTTTTAGTGCAGTTTTAAGGTGTTTTTGGGGCTGTTTTATGGGTTAAAATCGCTGCCAAAAACTGGGCAGAATGTGCAGTGAAGTGCGGCAGTTTTGGTGAGCAGTGAGGGGTGTTTTGGCTTCTGTTTTGGCGTGCAATGGGGCTGTGTTTAGGGGGGGTGTTTTGTGCGACTTTAGGGCTGTATTCGAGGCTTATTTTGGTGTGAATTAGGGCTGTGAAAGGAGCAATGCAGTGGGTTAAAGATGCGGCAATGGAGGCTATATGATGGCTTTAGGCGTGAAGGTGATAGATGGTGATGGAGGAAGGCTTGAGGTTCACGGCAATGGGGGAGTTTTGGATGGGATGTTTGGACGTGCAAGGAGGCTTGGGAGAGTGCTTGGGACGTGCTTGGGGAAGTATGTGTGCTAGGTTTTGAATGGGGGGTGAAGGCCTCTTTTTATAGGCAAAGAGAGAAGACTTTCCTAATTTGAATAGGAAAGAATCTCCTAATTGGTTCTTCATAAGGAATAGATCTCCTTATTTGGGGTGGTGATTGGATTTGATTTAGTAGGGATTTGATTTGATTTCTTTTAATTAGGAAGGGATTTGACTTGATTTAGGCATGTGTTAAATGTGATTTTGGCTATTTAGGAAGGCTATGGGCGTGAATGGTGTCTCATGGGCGTGGGTTTGGCTTGGCTTGGTGGGCTTGGGTATTTTGGGTTTGGTTTGGGTTTGGTAAGTGGTTTGTGGGGTTTTGGGCCTAAGATAAGCTTTGAAACAGAAGTCCAACAAGCAACCGAAGCTCAAACAACGAGATTAAATCCATCAAAAATTCTATTTTCCAACTTTACCCTTCCAACGTCCGTTTCCCACGACTTTCATGACTAAAGAAGTAGTTGCCTCCATACGAGAGTCATCATTGGGCTAATGTGTAAAAATGCAATGCCTACAGTCGCCCCCACTTTGATGGGACTTGTGCAGTGTGTGACAATGACAATCCTATCAAAGTACGTGCAATGCATTTTTACTTACCTGGCTCACCAGCTGTCACCTGGTCTGCCTGCTGTGCTGAGTTGATAATGCTAAACCCCGTACCTAGGGCGTCGCGGTTGCGTCTCCGTACCTAGAGTGCCGCAGTGATGATGTTGGTTGTCTTGATGCTAACCCCATACCTAGGGTGTCGCAGTGACGTCTCCGTACCTAGAGAGCCACAAATGTCTGAATAGTCCACATGCCGTACCTGGCGTGCTAACCCCGTACCTAGGGCGTCGCTGTGGTCTGAATGCTAACCCCGTACCTAGGGTGTCGCAGTGACGTCTCCGTACCTAGAGAGCCACAAATGTCTGAATGCTAACCCCGTACCTAGGGTGTCGCAGTGACGCCTCCGTACCTAGAGTGCCACAAATGTCTGAATGCTAACCCCGTACCTAGGGTGTCGCGATGACGTCTCCGTAACTAGAGAGCCACAAATGTCTGAGTGCTAACCCCGTACCTACGGTGTCGCGGTGACGTCTCCGTACCTAGAGAGCCACAAATGTCTGAGTGCTAACCCCGTACCTAGGGTGTCGCGGTGACGTCTCCGTACCTAGAGAGCCACAAATGTCTGAGTGCTAACCCCGTACCTAGGGTGTCGCGGTGACGTCTCCGTACCTAGAGAGCCACAAATGTCTGAATGCTAACCCCGTACCTAGGGTGTCGCAGCTGTGATATCTCCATACCCGGAGTGCCGTACCTGGCAAAACTGATCTGATATCTCCATACCCGGAGTGCCGTACCTGGCTGAACTGATATCTCCATACCCGGAGTGTCGTACCTGGCAAAACTGATCTGATATCTCCATACCCGGAGTGCCGTACCTGGCTGAACTGATATCTCCATACCCGGAGTGCCGTACCTGGCTGAACTGATATCTCCATACCCGGAGTGCCGTACCTGGCTGATCTGATATCTCCATACCCGGAGTACCGTCCCTGGCAGAAACTGATTTGAACCAATGTGGGCCTCGCCCGCAGAATGCCATACCCGGCAGATCTGATGCTGAACCTAATGTGGGCCTCGCCCCCTGAATGCCATACCCGGCAAGTCCGTTACTGATGTTGATCTAATGTGGGCCTCGCCCTCTGAATGCCATACCTGGCAAGTCTACTACTGATGCCGATTCTCTATTTTGCATACTGTAGTGCTTCTCTTCGAGATAATCTTGATAGCTAAACATATTTTTGTCCTTAACGGATGCTTCACGTCAAAGCCAAAGAATCTTCAAAGTACTCGACATACTCAAACCCAATCCTCTGAATGGGTGATCTGAACTAGACTCCTAGTGTGTGTGTGTGCTAAGGCTCCTTCGCAGCTTATTCCTTAAGTCAGCCAACTCGATGATTTCGCTTCGGAGAATCGGATCAGTGGGTCTAACCAACCTGGATGTCTGGGTCACATTCTGTGATTACTGTAGCATACTCAACATGATATGGTTTTCTTTTATTCTATCGTCTCTTTCTTTTCATCTTAGACTTTCATTTTTTCTTTTTCTTTTCTTTTCTTTTTTTTTTCTTTTTCTTTTCTTTTCTTGACACACCTACCCTTTAAGGTAGCATTTCTCCTCATGGTGGTCCTAATACTCGCCCATGGGTAGCTTCACGCTTATTGGTTATAGGCGGTCTATCTCTTTTCTTTTCATTGCAGAGACTTTTCTTTCTTTATTTCTCAACCATATCATGTATCGTAGCAAAGGCAAATCAATGTGGACATCCAGGCAAACGGTCATTCACCGATCCACCATCTCTTCAACTAGTCATCTCATCAACCGCTCAGGCTTCTACTGTTGAGATACCTTTTTCAAGTGCTTCATGAGTCCAGCCGAGATCAATCCATTCAGAATACCGGATAAGAGCGCGTCTCACGCTTCTCGCTTCTAAGGCTTCTCCCTACAGCACATAATGTCATCACCGGACATATGTTTAACCATCAAAGAATTATCTCTCACTCTTTTTTTTTTTTACTCACTCACTCACTCACTCTAAGGAATTCTTCCTCTTACTGCTAACCATGTGGGCTTCGCCCCCGGGATCCATACCCGAAATTCAAACTCAAAATGGGCTTTAACCCTCATATTACAATCTGAATCTTAACACCGATGTGGACCTCAGCCCTATGATTTCTTCCCAAATTCAATACAGTGCTTTCGCTGTTTCTGATTGGCTTGTCTTTACCGCTTCTCTTTTATTCTTCGATACCTGTGAATATAAAACAAAAACACAAAACACGCAAAAAAAGGAATGCAATAATGGTTATATGTGTGCATGCATGCATGAGTTCTCTTTATCCCGTTGGGTTAGGTCTTCTGCGGGTGACTATTCAGTCTTTTGTCCCTCAAGCAAAATACAACTTCAATCTGTCAACATTGATCGGCTCGGTGAACTCATTCCCTTCCAAGTCCGACAGTCTCACTGCTCCATTTCCCATTACCTTCTGAACAATGTATGGTCCTTCCCTATTTGGTCTGAACTTCCCTCTTAGGTCTGTCGTCGACGGCTTCGACTGCTTAAGTACCAGATCACCTTTCTTGATCTTGGTAGGACGCACCTTCTTATTAAATGCTCGGGCCAACCTCTTCTGATATATCTGCATATGATGCAATGACTTCATCCTCTTCTCATCCATCAATGCTAACTGCTCAAACCTCTGCGAGGTCCATTCTTGTTCAGGTAACTCTGCTTCTGTTAACACCCGCATGGACTGTATCTCAACTTCCACCGGCAGTACCGCTTCCATTCCATAGACTAAAGAGTAAGGCGTAGCTCCGGTCGCCGTCCTCACAGATGTTCTGTACCCCCACAGGGCATACGGCGGCTTATCAGCCCAGTCTTTGTAATTCTCCGTCATCTTCGCCAGAATCGTCTTTATTGTCTTGTTGGCTGCCTCAACTGCTCCATTCTAGACCCCTCGTTGACGGATTCACTCATATTCACTGAAGGTCTTTTGACTAATCTGCCCTCTTCTCTAACCCAACGGGAATCTATGTTGCCTCTCTTAAGGCCATGTGTCAGTGCATATGTGTGCGATGCATGTAATAGATAAATAATAAAAAAAAACTTTAAACTACTTGGCCCATTATCATTTTAAAGTATTTAATCACACCATCGCGCGGTGCAAGCTTGTCCTAGTTGAAAAGGCCCAACAGGTTTACACTTTACAATGATACGGCTAAATAACTTCAAATGATAAAAGGCACATTCACAAAGTGGCCCACCGGCATTTTAGAAGCTTTTGGCCCTACTGTCAAAGGACACAAACTTGCCCCAATTTAAATGGCCCAACAAGTTCACATCTTTTGACAAAAAGTCCAACTGGATCCAAATGACGGCGGTCCAACACACAAACATAAAATAAATAACTACCGGTTCTTTCAAGGCTAAGTTTCACAAGTGGGTTCACGAGGCGCGGACAAAGGCTCTCGTTTGACGAAGGATTACCCACAACTAGGACTCCCCACTCAAGGGTTCGAGCGACCAATTGAGTGCACCTTTTTTATACCTTACGGTACGTGCCAACGAGTTACGGTGTGTGACTAACTGTCGAATGGATTTCCCATTGTAGATTCCCTAGAGGGAAGGTGGAGCGAGGCTCTCTTAAGTACCAAGCCCCTTAGGCTCTTATCGCTTGGTGTCAGGAATAAACAACGAGTCCTCCAAACTAGTATGTCACAACGAGCTACAAGTAATGATTTATCTAGGTGCCTTCACAGCTTTTCCCCGAAGGGTAGTGAGTGAAGGAAGACACCCAACCATCACCTAGCTTCAACAAAGCCTTTGATTAACCCCCTCAACCCACTATAGAAATGGTCAACTAATGCACAAATTATACACATCACAAGACATGATTTCGAGGCCGATTCTCTAAATCCCCAGTGGAGTCGCCAGACTGTAGACAACAGAACCTGGGCGACGCTGTTCTAGGCTCGCGGCCTAGTTGGGAAGTACGAAATAACATGGAGTCGCCACCCGGTGTGAACCGGGACAAAGATTTAAGGCCGCACTCACCCCTCGCAAGGGAAGACCTCAACCGTTGGGTTCGGAATGGTCCCTTACTTATGTCACTTGTGATGATATAATTTGTGCAATGAACTAACCAAGTCTACTCAATAATCATGCTCAAGGGTACTTAGATCTAACATGCTTTTATCCAAATAATTCCACGCAATGTAACACAACGAGCATATTGAACCATTAAATCAACATGTATAAATCATTATCCTAACACATCATAAACCAATAATATGTATAAGGAACAACCTAAATATGCTTTAACAAATAAATAACAACTAAATTATACCATGCTTTAAATAATAAACGAATAACCTAAAGACTATAACATGCTCAAATACAAATTTGGATGAGACGAGATATGTGTATCTTAAGTGATACGTGGCATTGTATCCCGAGTGCAGACCATACTACCGTCCATTCGGAATCGGCTATGGAATTTATGTCCGGGTTTCCATCCGATATACCACAAAAGGGAACACATATCCCACTCATCCAACAATCACATCATGCCTCAAACGACTCTCATGCAATTATATATCAAAATAAATAAACAAAAATAAAGAAGATAAGTAAAAAGGGTGCCCTCAGGTCTAACCTCTTTTGTCGCCTAAGAAAGGGCGTTACACGTTCGTTGGAAGGGAGATTGATCCGATGCTTTTCCGATTTGTCTACTCAATGTCTTTCCTCGCTGCTTTGATGCTCGGGCTGCTGTTTCAAGTCCGTTTCGCTGCTGTTTCGCTGCTACGTTTCAGGTCACTGTCTTGGTGATTTAGTGGACTGTTTTGAGTGATTTTGAAGGCTAATGGAGCTGCGGTTTTGAGGGTTTTTTGGGGGGTGTTTATGCAGTTTTTTAGTGCAGTTTTAAGGTGTTTTTTGGGGCTGTTTTATGGGTTAAAATCGCTGCCAAAAACTGGGCAGAATGTGCAGTGAAGTGCTGCAGTTTTGGTGAGCAGTGAGGGGTGTTTTGGCTTCTGTTTTGGCGTGCAATGGGGCTGTGTTTAGGGGGGGTGTTTTGTGCGACTTTAGGGCTGTATTCGAGGCTTATTTTGGTGTGAATTAGGGCTGTGAAAGGGGCAATGCAGTGGGTTAAAGATGCGGCAATGGAGGCTATATGATGGCTTTAGGCGTGAAGGTGATAGATGGTGATGGAGGAAGGCTTGAGGTTCACGGCAATGGGGGAGTTTTGGATGGGATGTTTGGACGTGCAAGGAGGCTTGGGAGAGTGCTTGGGACGTGCTTGGGGAAGTATGTGTGCTAGGTTTTGAATGGGGGGTGAAGGCCTCTTTTTATAGGCAAAGAGAGAAGACTTTCCTAATTTGAATAGGAAAGAATCTCCTAATTGGTTCTTCATAAGGAATAGATCTCCTTATTTGGGGTGGTGATTGGATTTGATTGGTAGGGATTTGATTTGATTTCTTTTAATTAGGAAGGGATTTGACTTGATTTAGGCATGTGTTAAATGTGATTTTGGCTATTTAGGAAGGCTATGGGCGTGAATGGTGTCTCATGGGCGTGGGTTTGGCTTGGCTTGGTGGGCTTGGGTATTTGGGGTTTGGTTTGGGTTGGTAAGTGGTTTGTGGGGTTTTGGGCCTAAGATAAGCTTTGAAACGGAAGTCCAACAAGCAACCGAAGCTCAAACAACGAGATTAAATCCATCAAAAATTCTATTTTCCAACTTTACCCTTCCAACGTCCGTTTCCCGCGACTTTCATGACTAAAGAAGTAGTTGCCTCCATACGAGACTCATCATTGGGCTAATGTGTAAAAATGCAATGCCTACAGTATCTCATAAAGACAAAGGAAAATGGCTGCACACAATGCAAGATGATATGGAATCTCTGCAGAAAAATAATACTTATGAGATAGTCAAGCTCCCGCAGGGCATGAAGGCAGTGAAGAACAAATGGGTGTTCAAGCTGAAGAAATGTGACAGCAGAAATATTGTGAAACACAAAGCCTTGTTAGTGGTAAAATGAATCATACAAAAAAATAATCGACTTTGATGAAATCTTTTCACCAGTTATAAAAATGGCTTCAATCCGAGTTATCCTAGGATTGGTAGCCAGTTTGAATGTATAGCTTGAACAAATAGTTGTTAAGATCATTTTTCTTCACGGTGATCTACATGAAGAAATTTACATGGAGCAGCCAGAAGTTTCAAGGTTTCAGGAAAAGAGAACCTTATTTACAAGTTGAATAAGAGCTTGTACGGCCTCAAGCAAGCACCAAGACGTTTGACTCGTTCATGGTGAGTCAAAACTATAAAAGAACTGCAGCGTACCAATGTGTTTACATTCAAAAGTTTCCGGATGGAAATTTCATTGTTCTTCTATTATATGTGGACGATATGTTGATGGTTGGACGAGATGCGGCAAAGATCAGCCAGTTGAAGAATGAACTCTCAAAGTCTTTTGACATGAAAGACTTAGGACCAGCTCAATAGATTTTGGGAATGCAAATAGTTCGATACAGACAAAACAAAAGGTTGTGGCTTTCACAAGAGAGTTATATTGAACGAATAATTAGGAGATTCGATATACAGAATGCCAAACCTATCAGCATTCCGCTAGCACACAATTTCAAACTGAACAATAGTTTGTGCCCCTTATCCAAGAAAGAGATATGAGAGATGTAGTCGATACCATGTTCTTAACAGTTGAAAGCCTAATGTATGCTATGGTATGTACCAAACCAGATATTGCTCATATAGTAGGTGTAGTGAGTCGTTTTCTCTCTAATCCAGGAAAACGACACTGAGAGACAATCAAATGGATTCTCATTTACCTCAAAGGTACATCAAAGTTATATCTGTGCTACGAGGGAGCTGATTCAATCTTGGAAAGCTATACAAATTCAGATATGACATGAGATCTGATGGTATAAAATATACATCGGGTTTTTTCTATACTTTTGCAAATGGAGTTATGTCATGGCAGTCAAGATTGTAGAAGTCTATTACATTATCCACAACAGAAGCTGAGTATATTGTAGCAGCGGAAGCAGTAAATGAAATATTGTGGTTAAAATATTTTTTTCCAAGAATTAGGGATCAGACAGATAAAATACAAGATACATTGTGACATTCAGAGTGTGACCGGCGTAAACACACACGTATAACGCAAGCGCACGTATCGTTCAAGTAGTATAAAAAATCGATCCCACGAGGACTTAATTTCTACTGTTGTTATTAATTATTGATACTATTTTTTACAAATATCTAATTGAGGGAGAAGAGAATGATTGCTTGATTGATTTGGTTGATTGTAGATTTACTAAATAAATAAAAAGACAAAAGAAAATACTAAAGAAAATAACAAAAGACACAAAGATCTAGGGTTGTGAATCCTTCTAATATCTTTTAAAAGATGAAGTGATTATTTTATGTTTGTGTAATAAATCAGTTTACTAACAGGGAACACTAAATTATGCAAAAGCCTCTGTCGATGGTCAGACGTAAATACCCAGTTTAACCCAATTGAACCATATGTCTATGTCAACCAAATTATCTGGATTCATTAAGTTTAAGTTCCAATTATAGCTACCCCTGCCCGACAGGTATATGTCTATCCTGTAAGGAAATCTATTAAGGGTTATCTATCCTCAAGGAAGATCGTGGGCTATTAAGTCTAAGGCCTGAACCTAAAATCCCTATGTCTAGTTCATTTTAGATTTACCACATCAATCTTATTGGTGATCAGACAACAAGAAGCATTAAGCTTAAGACTTAATAAGTAAACTTTAAATTACCCAAACTATAAAATAACCCCTTCTAAACCGGTGATATTAGAATTCATCACAACCCCAGATAACTAACACATAACTAGGGCTAGTAAAACGTAAAAGTAAAAGACATAAAGTAAAAATACTGAAAAGTAAAAGACATAAAGTAAAAGCTGAAAAGTAAAATAAAATAAAATAAAATGCTAAGATAAAAGGAATTACTTTTACTATTTACTATTTTAGATATCTCCCATAAAATAATATATAAACTTGTGATAATATTACCAACCGACCAATCTGGCGGTATCCTTTATTAGTCAGGTTTAAACCAGATTAAAATGAATTACCAACCGACCAATCTGGCGGTATCCTTTTTAAGTCAATATTTTAAATAGTGAATATATTATTTTTAAGGGAGATTAATCTAAATAGTAACAGTAAAAGAAATATCTTTCACCCTAGATGGGGAAGTCCTCCTCATGGTGAATAGTAAAAACTGTAAAAAGTAAAAAAATAAATTACTATATTAACAAAACGTAATTAAAATTATTTACAAAACTAAAAACTAAAAAAAAACTAAAAACTAAAAGAAACTAGAGAGAGAAACTCTCTCTTTACATCAAAGAGATGAGAGAGAGTGGTGCAACTAAAACTAAAATTTGAAGCTCTATTTATAGGCCCTGGTAGGCTTCCAGCGTCGCGACGCCAAGGCCTTTGGCGTCGCTACGCCAGATTTTGTCGACGTGGCACGCTCTGGTTCGTCGGTTGCATATTATGGATCAGGTGACACGTGGCGAGGTGGTTGGGCTTCAATTATTGTGACACATGGCGGCTTCTGATTGGTCGATGAGATTCTTATCCGCCACGTGTCAGATAGGATTAGAGACTCAATGATTGATGCTGACGTGGCGGTGAGGTGGCGACACGTGGGAAAGAGACTGTCGGCACCGTAGGATTGCGACACGTGGCACTTCTTGATTGGCTGATGATGACGTGGCGGTGAGGTAGTAGTTTGACTTGGTCAACCTGGTGATGTGGCTGATGACGTTGCAATGACGTGGAGTGACACGTGGCACACGTGGCGATGGCGACTGTCGGCACCGTAGGATGCTGACACGTGGCACGGCGCACGTTAGTAGATCGGTTGTGATGGTGACACGTGGCACGGCGCACATTAGCAAAGTCAAACTTTTCTCAGATTCTGACACGTGGACCAGGCGCACGTTAGCACTGTTCAGCGCATGTTAGGCGTCGCGACGCTGAAGGTCTTGGCGTCGCGACGCGGGAATTTACCAAAATGCCATTTTCGTCCAATTTTCACTGTTTTGGCCCAAATCACCTCCAGAATGTCCTAAAACTTTATTTATCTACAAAATAAAAACAAAAACCATCAAAATATTCACAAAACTCATGAAACTATACAAAATATTAGGTTAAATGAGTGGGAAATAGTGATAGATTTACCACTCATTAGAGTGCTCCGGACTTGAGCAAGAACTCAATGTATCATTCTCGGACGAATCACATCGATATTCGCTATCATTGGATGCGAGGTGATGGATCAAAACTGGCGAGACTAGTGAAGATCCATAAAGATGAGAATCCAGCTGACATGTTAACAAATCTGATTACTCGGGACAAGTTAGAGCTGTGGAGAGACATAGCTACGATAGCTGTCAGATGACAATCGTTTCAGATACAACTGGGGGGGAGAATTGAAGGATCCAGCCGCATGGCATCAATTATCAACCACCATTGAAAGCCTCCAATACACTTTAGGTGGAACTTTGAAATTTGTGCAAGCTTCCAAACTACTTTAGGTGAAGCACTATTCATTTGTTGAAAATGTGAGCCAAGCTTTTGCTATAAATATAGAGTTTATTTGCGAGCTTTAGACATCCCAAACATTAAGCTTCAAAGCAAGAAAACTTAGAGAGTATAGAGAGAGTGAAATTTTTTGTAAAGTTTAAACACTATATAAAATTTAAACACTTTATAAATTCTATTCTTATAATAATAAAATTCAATTTTCTCTCATAAACACTACAATATAATAAACAACTAAATACATTAGATTATTTGAGTCTTGATACAAAAAAAAAAAGGCTGTAAATTCTAAAAACAGATTCATTGCTTCCTTTCTAGTATTGCTATAAATGAACAATTAAATAGCTAATAACAAAATGGGATGTGCCAAATGGTTCTCTATTTCTCATTTCCTTCCGTTTAACAAATTCATTACATAAACGATACTGAAAAAAAAAAGGGCAAAACAAAATCATTGACAGTCTCTAAATTTTTTGATCAAGAGCTTCTTCAACCAAAAACCTTGAAGCCTCCATCAACTCAGGACTCAATCTAAACATCAAAACACAAAATTCCATCTGATTAAGAGCACCATCACCATCAAAGTCACCTTCGTTCAGCATAGACTTAAGATCATCATCACTCAAGTCTTGCAACCCCAACAAGGATGAGTTTTTCTTCAACTCTCGAAAGTGATGACCCCTTTATCAGCATCCATCAAAAGATTGAACCCATTACATAACTCTCCAATAAGACCATCCCCGCAAAGCTTGTGGCCATAACAGGCAAGTAATCTTGGAAGTTTTTGTGAAGCAGCAGCCATTGTTTACTTGTAGACAGAAGCAAGAAAATAAATTGTTTTTGTCCCAAAGAGAAAAACTGATTTTTGTGAGTTGCTTTGAGCCAATGCGACAAATGAAGATGTGTATTTATAAGGGAAAGGGAGATGGGTCTTCCAAGAAAGAGAGCCATGGAAGACAGCTAAGCTACAGGTAAAGGGAAGGTCGGTCCAATTTTTTGGGGACTGCAAACATGGGTTTCCGGGAAGATGGTGAGGGTTATAATAGTAAATTTATATGACGGCGAAACGCGAAAGGTGTTTTCATTGGAAGGTCGGTAGGGGTAGGGGATTAGGGAGTTTATGAGGGGTATTAGTGTCATTGTAAGTAGAGAAATTGGATGGGATTCTTCTTCTGGGTCAGGTTTTCTTAGGCGGGAAGGTCAAGGGGTAGAATAGACAATAAAGAGGAATGACAGCGATTAAAGACCCTTTTGATTTCTTCTAGTGAAGTTCAGCTTTTTTTTTTTTTTTTTTTTTCGATTAATAATATATATCATCATATATTATGAAAACGCAAAGGTTATTTTTGGTTGAATATAATATTTAGGATATTTTAAAATTCAACCCTAGTCAAATGAAATTTAATAACATAAATCTCTACGTACTACATATATCTTATAATTGATCGAAAATCAAATTCACACTTAGAATCTACCGAAGGTACTACACGAATTGTTAACGATTGTTTTTCATTTCAGGGGTAATTCAGGATAATCACACCTCGAATAAACCTTCCCTAATTGTGAATTTATTTCGTTTGTTCGGAACCAAATACAAACTTAGCAGGCAAATAAAAAAACACACAGACAAAACAGAGGGTTTAACGTGGTTCGACATAATAAATCCAACCTACGTCCACGGATACAAAAGAAAATGAAGCTTTTTATTACTGGCTCGGGTCTGACCTACCTCTTTTTCTCTCTCTAACTCATAATTCTTTTCCTTTTTCTTACAAGTGATGAAAACAACTATCTTTCTTTAGAAAATAATTGATCAACTCTTTACGATGAGCTTTCAACCCCTTTATATACCAGGTCAAACTCCATTATTACACCAACTCGTGACGTCAGCCCGTGGCTAAGCCATTATTGTCTAGGCTCTCTTCCCCAATTACCATACGGATAATAGCCCAGCTTCCTGACACCTTTACTATCTGTCATCTGAAATTCATTAAATTACACATTCTTGGTAATTGTTATATGTTATCCCATGTGCCAACTTGTATTCCAACCACTCATATACGGTTACGTGTGTCAGTCAATAAGCTCGCAGCCCTGCTCCATCCCATCACCCGCTGACCTACTTCTATCCCATCAATCCTTAGGAAACTCAAACTTCTGTTTAGGACTTACGTCGCCCATCTAAGAACACAATATTGTAACCTCGACTAACATCATCGGGTCGAGAAATTGAGATGATCGACTGCAAATTGAAATGATCGACCTATCATATCAGGTCGGTGATTACGCCCAAAAAGTACTTGCGGTTATCGCAGTATAGTTGGGGTGTCGATTCCGATTCCTCAAGAGATGGTTACAAGGAACTAATTAATTCACTTAGCAAAAACGTTTAGCAATAACTTATTTAAGGAAAAAGATTTATTTGGCAATCAAAGTAAAGATTAATAAGAAAACGTAATGATATCAGCAGAGAAAAGCAGCAAAACATCGGGAATCCCTCTTGTATCAAACTCCTATATTCAGTTATTGATTCTTTTTATTACGCAATTGAAGGTTTCACATCCCAAACCAATAATTGGAAGATATTCAATTCTACACCTATTAAATTCTAAGGTAATCAATGATTATTTTCTCTATGTTAACAACACACAATAGTTATCATTACGAGCTATCTAACGTCGATAATATACCCTCAGGCAATACTACAGCAGAAGACCAACACATAAAATAACTTTACCATCACAACTGGTTTCAAAAATCACACATATAAGAAGCATTACTGGATCTATATGGGAGTTGACAAAACAAGTTTCTGGATTATAAAGCGAAAGATAATAGAGAACAACAACCATAAATTGTATTAAACATTAAAAGGTACTTTTAAGAATCAACAACATAAACATAGAAATTCAAATACAAGAGTTCATCATTAGCTTTGCCTAGGAGATTAGCTCTCCATGGAAGAAAAAGATACAGCCTTGATAGATCGGAGAGACGTCATGGTTTCCTTGAAGTTCTTCGTTCTCCTCTTTTGATTTTGTGTTTGTGGCTCTTTGATGTGTGTTTTTCTCTTGTTTCTCTATATTTCTCTCTTCTTTTCTCCCTCTCTAGGGTTTTGGACGAAGTTGGGTTTATATAGAGTGGCCTTGGAGGCCTGATTTGCGTAAAAATGCACTGAACACTAAACCCTGGAAAATGCATCTTTATCGCGACGCGTGGCCTTTGCGCATCGCGACGCGTGGCCGATTTTCTGGTTTCTCTGATTGAGCGATTTAGCTCTTCCCGTGTGCTTTCGATGCGTCTGCAAGGTCCCGAAACATGTGTAATTGTTCCAATATTCATGTTCCATTACTCCCTAATAACAAAGCACAAAATAAAATCTAATTAAGATCAATTACATGATAATTAAGCCGAGTTAGCGATGTTCAAAGTACACTTTCATGCACTTATCACAACCCCAACCAGCTTATTGCTACTCCCTAGCAATTCAAGCGCAAAAAAAATAAATAAAAATGAATAAATAAATAAAAACTATCTAAGCCACTTTCGTAGGGATCACGATTTCATTTAGCATATACAACAAGTCTTTAAACCCGTGTCCCTAGTAGACGAGTTATAGTCTCGTGAGGGCTCATAGAGACGACACCCACAAACGTCATTCAAAACATATAAAAATAAAAAAACAAAATAAAGTAGTCTCAATAGTTACACATATTGTTGTCCTCAAAGAATGCCTAGTAATGAAACCAGAGAATCTTCAAAGTACTCAATGTAACTCAAATCCAAGTCCTTGAATAAATCATCTAAGCCAGACTCACAGTGTGTGTGTGTGTAAAAGTTCATTCACAATTTGATTCATAGGTAAGCAAACAATGATTTCGTTTAAAAATTGGGATCTGATGGTTCAAACCAACCTAGGTATCTCAATTATGCTATGTAGTTGCCTTTCTGTGCTCAATATGATATGATTTTCTTTTTCATTTTCTTGTCTTTTTTTGTTTCTTTTTGAACTTTTTTTTGCTTTTTTTTTCTTTTTCAACACACCTACCATTTAAGGTAGCATTTCTCCTCACGGTCCTAATACTCGCCAATGGGTAGCTTCACGCTTATAGGTTATAGGTGGTTTAATTTCTTTCTTCAGAGACTTTCTTTTCATTTCAATCATACCACACATCATGACACTAGCAAATCAGGATAGACATCTAAGCAAACAGTCATTCATCGACATGCAATTTCTTCAACTAGTCACCTTGCCAACTACTTAGGTTCTCACTGCTAAAAATCCATAATTAAGTGCTTACGAGTCTAACTTAGATCAATTACTCAATGTATAAGATAAAAGTACATTAAAGAACTTATCGTTTCTAAGCTTTCACCCTAAAGCAAACAATATCATCATTTGATTTATGCTTTACTATTAAGGACTAAAAATAATTTTTTTTTTGCATATAACAAGTATTATCATGCACATGCATACACCCCCACACTTAAAACTTGCATTGTCCTCAATGTAAGATAAATGTAAAGAAAAAGGATTAAGGAACAACACTACCAGGTGCAGAGTTGATTAGGTTCCTGTTGGTAAGACTTTAGTTGTGTGGCTGTGTAGGTTGTGCTAAAACCTGCATAAATACTTATGCAAACAATAAAAATAAAACATGCAATTAGCACACAATAAAATAAAACTAAAATAAATAAAAATAAATAAATAAATGTAGATGTAAGGGTTGCCTCTCCGCTAGCGCTAAGTTTAACATCTTCAGCCA
The DNA here is from genome assembly GCA_019454045.1 of Zanthoxylum bungeanum. Taxonomy (NCBI): domain Eukaryota; kingdom Viridiplantae; phylum Streptophyta; class Magnoliopsida; order Sapindales; family Rutaceae; genus Zanthoxylum; species Zanthoxylum bungeanum. The sequence goes on along the minus strand of SKCR01029700.1, from coordinate 244,034 downwards.
AACGTAACCACTGAGATTGTCATGGTGGCTTCCATGTTGCGGACCAGGTAGTCCCATGTGCTTCCTTCTTCGGCGGACATTGGTGATGAAGGCATAAACAAGACTTTATGGCTGGCTGATGCAGTGTATCCATGGATCCCTCAGGGTCTGGTGGGTGACATTTTAAGCTGCACACATGTAAAAGTTGGTTCACCCTCATTTTTAGCTTCCCAGGTATCATCTTTAATTGGGCAATAACTCTCATTTTACTCCTTTTACGATTCTTTGGGACCAGTTTCAGTTCAGGAGGGTTTGATTCATGTTGTAAAGAAGCTGATTCTGACAGGATTGTTTCTAACATGTATGTTTAGTGGAACTCATCATCATCCCGTGGTTGTTTTTCAACATGAAAAATATTCACCTCCAGAGTCATATTTCCAAATGATAGCTTCATGAGACCATTCCTGCAATTAATAAGAGCATTAGCTGTAGCAAGAAAATGTCTACCTAAGATAAGCGGGATTTTTGACTCAGTATTAACCATGGACTGCGTGTCTAAAATTATGAAGTCAACATGGTAGTAGAATTTATCAATTTGCACTAAAACATCCTCAACTACTCTCCGTGGTGCTCTAATGGATCGGTCAGCTAACTGTAAAACCACTGATGTAGGTTTAATCTCACCAAGCCCTAACTGCACATAGATCGAATATGACATGAGATTAACACTAGCACCTAAATCTAATAATGCTTGACCAAACTCATGTGTGCCAATATAACAAGTGATAGTGGGACAACCCGGATCTTTATATTTTAGTGGGGTCCTCTGTTCAATTACTGCACTAGCCTGCTCTTTCAGGAAAGTAGTCTTCTTCACATTATGCTTTCTCTTTATGATGTATAGTGATCGGTGGTAATCACACACGTTACGCAAGCGCACGTATCGCTCAAGTAGTATAAAATGTATCGATCCCACGAGGACTTAATACCTTAGCTATTAATTTATGACGTTAAATTTTTACGAGTATCTAATAGATTGATTATTGTTTGAATGGTGATTTTTGTCTGAAACAAGTAAATAAAACAGTGCGAAAGTAAATTAAAGGAAAATTCAATATTATAAAACTATATAGGGTTGTGAATCCTTCCAATATATTTTAAAGATGAAGTGAATCTCATGTTTGTGCAATATATCGGTTTGGAACACGAAGTTATGTAAAAGCCTCTTCCGATGGTCATATGCAAACACCCAAATAACCCAATTAACTATATTCATATGTTAATCAAGTTACCTGAATTCATTAAGATTAAGTTCCAATTATGGCTACCCCCGCCCGACAGGTATATTCCTATCATGTAAGGAAATCTACCTAAGAGACATTTACCCCAATATGAGATCGTGAGCTATTGAATCTAAGGCTAAATCTAAAATCCCTTTTCCAAGTTCATTTTATGTTTACCAAATCAATCTTATTAATGGCCAGTTAACAAGAAACAATTTAGTCCATAAAGGCGGTATCCAATTTAGTCATGTTAAAATCAATTTAATTAAGTCCAACCGACCATACAGGCGGTATCCCATTAAGTCAGGTTTTAAAATTGTTTATATATTATAATTAAGGGAGATTAATCTAAATATTAGTAATAAAAGCTTAACCTTTCACGCCAGCAGATGAGAGTTACCTCCTCATACTAAAAAGTAAAATAAAGAAAGAACTATTGCATAAAATAAAATTTAATACAAGAAAGCTTTAAATAAATAAACAAGATACAATCTTCTTAGTATTCTTAAGGAAATCCCCATAAGAAGGTATGAAAATTTCAAATGAATTCGGCCTCAATTTATAGGCAAAAATTAGCCTGCGCATCGCGACGCGTGAAGTCTTGCGTGTCGCGACGCGCGTTGATCTTTGACACGTGTACGCACTTTTGCTGAGATGATGACACGTGGCTGTCGGTAGAATTATTGGCTCGGCGTCGTGATGCATGAAGTTGTGTGCATCGCGACGCTGACATCATGCTAACGTACGTAAGCAATGACGCGTGGTGTCAGCAGGCTGAATTATTGTGCTGACGTCATGATGAAAAGTGTCGGTAGAATAGTAACTGAGGATGACGTCATGATGATGTGTCTCAGCAGACTGATGACGTCAGCGCATCGCGTCGCAGAGGTTGTACGCGTCGCGACGCTGAAATGATAATTTTGCCATTTTTGTCTGTTTTTCGCTGTTTTGGCCTCGATTTAATTCCAGTGAGTCCGTAAACCTTATTTATCTACAAAATACACAAAACACATCAAAATATTCACAAAACTTAAGAAACTAAACAAAATATTAAGTAAAGGGGTGGGTAAATAGTGATATATTTTCCACTCATCACACACCCCAACCTAACATTTTGCTAGTCCTTGAGCAAAACAACAAAATAAAATACAATAAATAATTTTAAAATTAAATTAAACTAAGCCACTTTCGTAGGGATCACGATTGCATGTAGCGTATGCAACAAGCCTTTAAACCCTTAGGTGTCCCTAGTGGATGAGTTGTAGTCTCGTGAGGGCTTACAACAACGATACCCACAAACGTCAAATGCATAAAAAAACCAAAAGATCAAACAAGTTAGTGACTAAACAAGTGAAATTCTTATCCAAGTTAATTACTATTTTCTTTCTTTCTAAATTATTAAATATGTAAATTCTCTGATTATTTTTACCATTCTCCATATACACAACCAACAAGGTATTAATCAGCTTATTGTGCCCACAATATTCATAAGTGTAGTTGAAAGGAGAGTAATATTTTTGTCCTAAAGTTATATCAGAATCCACACCTTTTTTAACAATAGATTTATTTATATATTTATTTATAACATCTTCAGTCCATGTAGCGAGCTTTGGGCCAGTGACTCCCAAGCTAGTTTGCTTTAGGGCACTAGGTGTTAAGACACCCTTACAGACTTAATTACTCGGATCTCAAATGTCTTTTTTTTAATAACATCTTCAATCCATATAGCGAGCTTTTGGTCAGTGACTCCCAAACCAGTTGGCTTTAGGGCACTAGGTGTTAAAACACCTATATAGACTTAATTACTCGGATCTCAGATGTTTAATTTTTTTATTATTCCATCGTTTTTTTTGCTTTCTCCAATTAAACAAGAGCACTGAATATTACAAACTTTTCACTTACAACTCATGGCAGTATGTTACCATGCATATTGATAATACCAGTCAACTGAGCATATGAAGATCCAATTTAGTCAGTATTAGGGAGAATTCATAAATTAAATAATTCAAAAGGAAATAAACAAAAAATTAACTTGTTACGAAATAGGTTGAGATACGTCTTAGGAGTGAAAATTCATTATACAGCTATCTCAAACACCATTCCACCTGATTAGTCAAGTTAAAAACACAAAAACAAAATATTTTTTTAATTCTTTTTTAAAATTTTTGACTAAAAACCAAGCAAAAACAACACAACGAAAAAATAAAAATAAGATACTAATCAATTATTCCCCTCCCCAAACCTAATTGAGACATTGTCCCAAATGTCAAAAAAGTAGAAAAGGGTTTAGATGACAGTACCTAGTTAGCTGAAATTCTACATCTAGAAAGAAAATTAAAGGTTAAGGTCTAGATTTAGTCGACGTTTCTTGCCACGATCATTATCGGACTAGTTTATCTTGGAAATGATAAGGTCAATTTATGGTTCAAAGGTTAAAAGTTGGTCAATTAAATCAAGGGCAGTTCTGGCAGTGAAGATGATATCTTTTTAGGTTTTGACACGAACCCATTTCACCGGGCATCATCAAGAAACACACAAAGAAATTCATAAAATCCATCAACGTTAAACAGTCCAATTGGTTTCTGGTGTATGTTCAAGTTCGCCTATGATAGCACTGTAAAAATTTCCTCCATCGTGCCCAAGCCACCTGGCAAAACAATAAAAGAATCAGCACGATTAATCATTTCAACAAGTCGTTCAGAAATACCTGACACGATGCATTCCTCTCCGTTTGATGGCTCTATCAGATTCGCCTATGCCAAAGTTTTGGGATGGATTCCCAAAACTTGACTACCTTCTTCCTGTACGGCCCTTGAAACGTACCTCATTAGTCTAAGATTTCCCCCTCCATATACTAGGTGCATATTCCTTTCAGCTTTGACTCTACCCAATTCTCGTGCTGCCGCAATGAATTCTAGCTTAGAACCAGCATTAGTACCGCAAAACACACATAGGTACTTCTTCCTAAACCCGAAAAATATGAAATAAAAAAGTCTGAAGACTCACCTGCCAATTGGACTCGTGCTTCAATAATCCAACGAATGTCATTAGGAATACCTTTGATCATCAGAAGTCTCATCCGTTCCATACGAGCTTTGTAGACTTTCATCAGAGAGTTTTGAGGGAGATAAGGAAATTGCTTGTGAAGATTTGCGAGAACGTCTTCCATCCTGAAATGTGACTTTACCTACAAAAATTAAACACATAAAAATAAAACACACCAAATCTTAATATATACACAAATTGCATGGGTTGCCTCCCTACTAGCGCTAAGTTTAACGTCATCAACTAGACATGACTGCCCGAACGTTAGGCTGGATTTGAAAGTGTGACACTTTGTTTTTGTCGCTCAAATGATTCTCTCCAGTAGTGCTTGACACACTTGCTGTTAACTTTGAATGTTTTATTGGAGTTGGGATCATGTAACTCAATGGCTCTATCTGGTAAAACTTGGGTGATTAATAATGGACCTGACCACCATGATTTGAACTTCCCAGGGAGAAGTTTCAACCTTGATTTGTTTAACAATAACCGCTGCCCCGGTTCCAATTGTATGCGCAATAACTTCTGATCATGTCTCTTCTTGGCCTTTTCTTTGTACAATTTGGCATTCTCAAAAGGTTGCATGTGAAATTCCTCCAATTCGTTGAGTTGGTGGAGCAAATTCTCTTATGTTGCTTGTATTTCAAGATTTAACTTCTTCAGTGCGCATTACGCTTTATCTTCAAGCTTCACAGGCAGATGACATGCTTTAAGTTTGTCAGTGGAACTTTTCATTGCATCAGAGTTCTGGACGATACTATTTATCACATCAAGTCTGAAACATTCCTCATTTTTTTCATCATTTGGGAATTCTATGGCTTTGAAAACATTGAATGTTACTTCTTGGTCATGTACCCTCATGGTTAGTTCACCTTTTTATACATCAATAATGGTTCAACCTGTAGCCAAGATTGGTCTCCCGATGATGATGGGCATGTTTTCGTCTTCCTCCATGTGAAGGAAAATAAAATCTGCTGGAAAATGAATTTGTCAACTTTGACCAGCACATCTTTAACTACACCTCTCGAAAATGTGAGCGTTCTATCAACAAGTTGGAAAAAGATTTATATGGGCTTTGCTTCTCTAATCTGCAGTTTCCTATAAATTGAAAAAGGCATCAAGTTAATACTAGCACCTAAATCGCACAAAACCTTACCGAAGTTATGTTCTCCTATGGTGCAAGGGATAATGAAACTACCAGGATCTTTTAACTTTGGGGGAATCTTCCTCTAAATAATGACGATGTATTGTTCTGTCAATGTTATTGTCTCGTAATCTCCCAATCTTCATTTTCATGACAGAATATCTTTCATGAATTTCACATAGCTGGACATTTGTTCCAACACTTCTGCAAATGGAATGTTGATATGTAACCTTTTGAAGATCGCCAGGAATTGAGCAAACTACTTGTCCAGTTTTTTTTTTCCTATAGACGCTGTGGAAAATGTGGAGGTGGAGTGAATCTTTCTCGATCATTTGCTTTTACTTCTTTTTCCTCCATCTGTGGATTTTTTTCGCTGCTTTCTTTTGGAAATTTTCCTTAGTTGATGTCTTGACTCCAACATCTTTGTTGATTTCAGTACCGCTTTTCAAAGTGATGGCATGACATTGCTCCTTCCCCATATTCCTTGGATTTGGTTATGTGTTGCTAGGAATGGTACCTTACAGTCTGTAACTCTGAGCATTGGCCAGTTGTCCCAATTGATTTTCCAGTGCTTTCAAAGACGCTGCTTGGTTTTGAAATCATAGCTTTATATGATGCTGCTTGATTTTGAATTAATGCTGCTTGATTTTGAAACATAGCATCATATTTGGCTTCTTGCTTTTTCATCTGGGCAAACAAATCTTCTATTCCTGGCTTTTTTTCATATTCCTGGCCTTTGTTCTGCAGTTGGAATCCAGGTGGTGGATTGTTCATTTTCCCTGAATTGTTGCTCCAAGCGAAATTGGGATGATTCCTCCAACCTGGGTTGTAGGTATTGGAATATGGATTGTTCCCCTGTTTGTTGAAATTGTTGACATAATTCACCGTCTCATCATGTTGGTTGTATGATTCTGCCTATGGTGCTCCTCCATATGGTGAACTTGTGGATACATCATTAACTTTCATGCTAAGAGTTTCCATAAGTTTTCACATCTGATCCAGCTTGGAATTCATTGCTGTGTTGGCTCCGACTTCGTAGATTGTTGCTATTCGTTGAATCATGCTCCCTTCTGTTGGCCACAAAGAATTTTTATTGGCCATTTCTTTAATTAGGTCACAGGCTTGATCTTATCCTTTTGCCATTAAAGCTCCTCCAACAGCAGCATCAATTATGGTTCTTATCAGTCCAGAAAGTCCATTGTAGAAGGTTTGGACTTGTAGCCACTTTGCAATCATATGGTGAGGACATTTCCAAAGTAACTCCTTGTATCTTTCCCAAGCTTCGCAGAGGGATTCTGAGTCATGTTGTACAAAGGATTTGATGTCATTCCTCAGCTTTGCAGTTCTGGCTGGTGGAAAATATTTTGCAAGGAATTTGGTGGCTAGAGTGTTCCAAGTTGTAATGGAACCTGCTCGTAGTGAATGGAGCCAAGCCTTAGCTCTGTCTTTCAAGGAATATGGAAACACACGCAGTCTCATTGCTTCTTCTGCCACTCGGTTGTAATTGAATGTGCCGCAAACTTCCAGGAAGTTGCTGATGTGGGCATTAGGATCTTCAATTGTATTCTTCCCAAACTGAACTGATTGTTGTATCTTCCTAATGCATGTTTTGATGTGACACGTATTTGCTGGTATGAGAGGAAGTACAATACATGAAATGAAACCGTCAACCACCGGAATAGTTCTGTCTCGAATGGGAATTGGTGATGCAACATCTAATGGTTCAGGTTCCATATTGATCAGTGCTTATTGACCTTCTCACATTTCCCTTCTCAATTGTCTGATGGTTCTTTCAATTTCTGGGTCAAGCGGACAGATTTCAAAGCTTCTAGTTCTTCTCTTGTAGTGTCTGAGAACCTGAAACACAAGAAAATAAAAATAATAAGAAAAAAAAATTAGACAAAAATAAAGGTATCTAACCTCAAAATTAATAGTGATAAATAAATAAGCCCCCGACAACGGCACCAAAAACTTGATCGGTGGTAACCACACACGTTACGTAAGCACATGTATCGCTCAAGTAGTATAAAATGTATCGATCCCATTAGGACTTAATAACTTAGCTATTAATTCATGACGTTAAATGTTTACGAGTATCTAATAAATTGATTGTTGTTTCGATGGTGATTTTTGTATGAAACAAGTAAATAAAACAGTGCGAAAGTAAATTAAAGGAAAATTCAATATTATAAAACTATCTAGGGTTGTGAATCATTCCAATATCTTTTAAAGATGAAGTGAATATCGGTTTGGAACACGAAGTTATGCAAAAGCCTCTTCCGATGGTCAGATGCAAACACCCAAATAACCCAATTAACTATATTCATATGTTAATCAAGTTACATGAATTCATTAAGATTAAGTTACAATTATGGCTACCCCCGCCCGACAGGTATATTCCTATTCTGTAAGGAAATCTACCTAAGAGACATTTACCCAAAGGTCAGATCGTGAGCTATTGAATCTAAGGCTAAACCTAAAATCCATTTTCCAAGTTCATTATAATTTTACCAAATCAATCAAGAAACATTAAGCTTAAGAGTCAATAAATAAACCTTTATACTACCCAAGGCATAAAATAACCACTTATAAAATGGTGATATTGGAATTCATCACAACCCTAGATAAGGGGTTTAGTTACCACACATATCTAGGAATATTAAAGACATAAATAAAGTAAATGATATAAAATAAAGCTGGAAATTAAAAATATAAATTAACAATAAAGAAAATGATGGGGGTTAGAGGATCCTCTTTTATTACTTCTAATTTAGATATCTTCCTTATTATAATATATAAACTTGCATGACATTACCAACCGACCATATATGCGGTATCCTGATTAAGTTAAATTTATGATTAATTCCAACCGACCATAAAGGCGGTATGCAATTTAGTCAGGTTAAAATCAATTTAATTAAGTCCAACCGATCATACAGGTGGTATCCAATTAAGTCAGGTTTTAAAATAGTTTATATATTATAATTAAGGGAGATTAATCTAAATATTAGTAATAAAAGCTTAATCTTTCACCCCAGCAGAGGGGAGTTACCTCCTCATACTAAAAAGTAAAATAAAGAAAGAACTATTGGATAAAATAAAAATTAAATACAAGAAAGCTTTAAATAAACAAACAAGATACAATCTTCTTAGTATTCTTGAGGAAATCCCCAGAAGAAGGTATGGAAATATCAAATGAATTCAGCCTCAATTTATAGGTAAAAATTGGCCTGTGCGTCGCGACGCGTGAAGTCTTGCACGTCTCGATGCACCGTTGATCTTCGACACGTGTACGCATTTTTACAGAGATGATGACACGTGGCTGTCGGTAGAATTATTGGCTCGGCATTGTGATGCGTGAAGTTGTGCGCATCACGACGTTGACGTAAGCAATGACTCGTGGTGTCGACAAGCTGAATTATTGTGCTGACGTTATGATGACAAGTGTCGGTAGAATAGTAATTGAGGATGATGTCATGATGATGCGTGTCGGCATGTTGATGATGTCAGCACATCACGACGTAGAGGTTGTACGCATCGCGACACCGATATGACTATTTTGCCCTTTTTGTATGTTTTTCGCTGTTTTGATCCCGATTTGATTCCAGTGAGTCCTGAAACCTTATTTATCTATAAAATACACAAAACACATTAAAATATTCACAAAACTCAAAAAACTAAAAAATCTATTAAGTAAAAGGGGCGGTAAATAGTGATATATTTTCCGCTCATCACATAGGTCCTTCAAAACCTTCGCATAAGTAAGAAATTGTTTGATCACATGTAACAACAGAAGGTTAATATTTACTTGCTTAGGTGTTCTAGGATCTCACCATTTTGGGTCTGAGGCTCTCATTATTGGCCTAAGTGCCTAAGGGAAAGGTACTCTAACTTGGAAATGTGTCTCTTATTTTTCCTGATGGGTACCTATACCATTGTCTTTGGGGTTATTTATTCTGTTGGATGTGTCCTGTCTCCTTACCGCCTTACCACTCCTAGTGAATATAACATTAACACCCTTTACATTGGCTACTTCGTGATCAGCCTGTGCCAAGTGTTGGCTTGTGGATTTGGTTGAGTTTGAGATGGAAATTTTCCTTGTTCTTGCACAATGAGGACATTAGTCAATTTATAGACTTGAATCTTAATTTCCTTATTATCCTCAACAACCTGAGCTATCAACAACTCAAACCTTGATTGGTTTTACTCTGGGCCTCCATAAATACATTCACATTGTCTTCTAAAGAATTTCTAGGGGCAGTAGGTGTGGGATACTGAGGAGCACTGTAACATCTAGTTTGTGAAGCTTGAGTAGGCTGATGGGACTCTTGTTTCCAACTAAGATTGGGATGGTTCCACCAACTAGGATTATAGGTATCTGAATAAGGTGTGTATGGCTTCTTGTACATCCCTAAGTTATTACATTGTTCCTCATATATCCCCCTCGGCTCACCATATACAAGACACTTTTGGGGTTCCATGTGGGCAACTGCATGCATAGTCTTGTTATCTCTAGCTTTTAAGGCTCCTAACTCTCTAGTCAATAGCTCAACATGTGCCCTAAGACTATCCTCTTCCCTGAAGTGGTGTACGCCTTTGCCAGAAGGAGTAGGGTGTGTCCTATCAGTGCTATCTTTGGCATTAGGTCCAGTCCAAGTATGAGAATTTTCAGCTAGGTCATCTAAGTACTCGAATGCGTCATTAGGGTCATTCCTTATAAACTCACCATTGCACATTGTCTCCACAAATTGGCACTCTTTAGGGGTTAGACCATCATAAAAATAACTTACTAAGCGCAAACTCTCATATCCATGGTGAGAGCAACTAGCTAACATCTCCCTATACCTCTCCCACATTTGATAAAAGGTTTCACTGTCTCTCTCGGAGAAGGTGGAGATTTGTCTTTTCAAGGTATTTGTCTTATGGTGTGGGAAGTATTTGTTAAAGAATGCATGTGTCATCTCACCCAATGATCCTATTGACCGAGGTCTTAGAGAATACAACCATCTTTTAGCTATATAAAGACCTTAAGTCTAATTGTGTCAGTGGTTCCAAACCGGTCATGGAAAGTCGCTACTACCTCTTCAAATTCCCTAATGTGCACATAGGAGTTCTCGTTCTCCAAACCATACTGTATCATCCCAGGTTTAAAATCTACGTGTGGTGTATTAGAAGGAAATATTATGCACGAAGGTGTAGCTGTGCGAGTTGGGTGGAGGTACTATTCAAGAGTCCTCACGGGTGGTCTCTCGTATTCACTCATGCTGTGCGCTCTAGAGATGGAGGGCGTGGCAAAGAGATTGTCAAACAAACTCTCTGAGTCAGAGTTCACTTCTTCAGTCCTAACAAATCTACCAAACCTATCTTTACGCCTAGGCATGCAATTGACCACGATTAAAACTAGAAACCAAAAATGAAGGAATGAAACTAAAAATTAAAGTTTACTAAAATTAAAATTGAAATAAAAGTAATAAAATAAAACAAAAGTAATGCAAGGAGCGAAAATAAAAAAAAAAGGAATAAATTATAATCATAATAAAATCTAAATTAAAGCTAAGATTGAAATAAAATAGATAAACAAATAAATAATAAATAAATAATTAAAGAAAAAAATAGAAAGATTAAATATGGAACAAAGTTACCGCTTTTGTTGTTAACCAATCAAACCTGCTCCTTTTGCTTGTAAACCGTCTCCCCGACAACGATGCCAAATTTTGATTACGCCTAAAAAGTACTTGCGGTTATTGCAGTATAGTTGGGGTGTCGATTCCTTAGAGATGGTTACAAGGAACTAATTCACTTAAGCAAAAATATTTAGCAATAACTTATTTAAGGAAAAAGATTTAATTAGCAATTAAAGTAAAGATTAATAAGAAAACGTAAATATATCAGCAGAGAAAAACAACAAAGCATCGGGAATCCCTATTGTATCAAACTCCTATATTCAGTTATTGATTCTTTTTATTACGCAATTGAAGGTTTCACATCCCAAACCAACAATTGGAAGATATTCAACTCTACTAACAACACACAAAGAGATACAACCTTGATAGATCGGAGAGACGTTATGGTTTCCTTGAAGTTCTTCGTTCTCCTCTCTTGATTTTGTGCTTGTGGCTCATTGATGTGTGTTTTTCTCTTGTTTTTCTCTATTTTTCTCTTATTTTCTCCCCCTATAGGGTTTTGGACGAAGTTGGGTTTATATAGAGCGGCCCTGGAGGCCTGATTTGCGTAAAAATACACTGAACACTAAACCCTGGAAAACGCATCTGTGTTGCGATGCGTAGCTTTTGCACGTCTCAACATGTGGCCAATTTTCTTGTATCTCTGATTCTGCGATTCAGCTCTTCCCATGTGCTTCTGATGTGTCCATAAGGTCCCGAAACATGTGTAATTGATCCAATCTTCATGTTCCATTGCTCCATAAGAACAAAACAAAAAATAAACTCTAATTAAGATCAATTACATGATAATTAATCTGACTTAGCGATGTTCAAAGTACACTTTCATGCACTTATCAGTCGGGTCGGTGCTGAGACCTTCACTTCCCTTATCTTTCCTGAACATCTTTCCACATTGGGTCGGACATCGAGTGCAAACTAATTTTGATCTTCTCATTGGGCCGGGTGCCTATGTCTTTTAGGTCTGGGCCCCTTTTCCGGCAAGTGGAATCTCTTTATTACCATTCTTCATACTTCGGTTCTTCTTGGGTCATGAAATCACCATCAATATATATCCCCTAGTTCTCACTATCAATGAGACTGCCAGTTGGTGCCGAGAATATAATGGTGGTGTGGATCGTCCATCAGTCTTCAGATCATTATCTTGTTGTCAATCAAACCGCACACTCCTCGGGTCTAGAGAGTAATCATGTGGACAAAAGTCTTGCCTTAGTGACGGTTGTTTCATTGAATGTTTCTCTCGGGCTCTCAAACTATCCTTCGGAAGTCGTGTTGCTATCATTACTTTTTTTAACACTCGTTACATCTCTCTAGGGTTTCTTCCGCTATGTTTCCTCGAGACGCCACTCGTCGCGCGCCTGTGGCTTGCGTGCTAAAACCAGATGTAATTGGATAGTTGGATGCCAACTGAATAATTGTTCCAATCTTGTCCCTTTATTCGAAATCCAACCGATGAGATCTCCTACTACATGTGGCGCTGATCCGGACCACTTGTCTCAATCTGACGGTCAAGATCAACCCGAGCTGCCTGTTTAAAAGCCAAACGAACTCCATTGCCCTCTTTTACTAACTTCGCCTCCTTCAAAGAACTCCAAAGCTTCTTCCGTTTTCTGCAACCTCTGCCCTTCCTCACCATCTGTAACTTTTCAATATCTTCCTTCATTCTCTCGAGTAAGTAAGTTCTTCTCCGAACACTCTTCTCTTTGATTTATGTTTCTGTAACTCTGTGCTTGACCGGCGTAAACACACACGTATAACGCAAGCGTACGTATCATTCAAGTAGTATAAAAAGTATCGATCCCACGAGGACTTAAAACCTTTGTTATCAATTTATGGGGCCAAATGATTACCAGTATCTAACAGGTTGTTTAATTGATTTGAAATGGCGACGATTCTAAATTTAAAGACGAGTAAATAAAATTGTTCGAAAGTAGATTTTAAGAAAATTCAATATTAAAAACTATCTAGGGTTGTGACTTATTCCAATATTATTTAAAGATGAAGTGGTTATCTTATAGTTGGGTAAAATATTGATTTATTAACCTGGAACGTTAATTTATGTAAAAGCCTCTTCCGATGGTCAATTACAAATACCTAGTATAATCCAATTGAACCATATGTCTATGTCAACCAAATTATCTGGATTCATTAAGTTTAAGTTCCAATTATGGCTACCCCCGCCCGACAGGTATATTCCTATCCTGTAAGGAAATCTATTAAAGGGTTATCTATCCTCAAGGAAGATCGTGAGCTATTGAGTCTAAGGTCTTAAACTTAAAATCCCTATGTCTAGTTCATTTTAAGTTTACCTAATCAATTTAATTAATGGCCAGTTAATTAAAGAGCATTAAGATTAAGACTCAATAAATAAATCTTTATATCACCCAAATTATAATCTAACCCCTTATAAACCCGTGATATTTAAATTCATCACAACCCTAGATAACTAACTTAGTTATGACACATAGCTAGAGCTAGTAAAAACTTAAAAGTAAAAACCATAAATAACAGTGCTGAAAAATAATTGCAGTAAAGTAAAGGCTTTAAAAGTAAAATAAAATAAAAATGCTAAGGTAAAAGGAATTATTTCTACTACTACTAATTTAGATATCTCCCAGAAAATAATATATAAACTTGTGATAATATTACCAACCGACCAATCTGGCGGTATCCTGATTAAGTCAAATTAAGTCCAACCAGCCATATAGGCGGTAAGGGAATTTAATTACCAACCGACCAATCTGGCGGTATCCTTGATTAGTCAAATTAAGTCCAACCAGCCATTAAGGCGGAACCAAAATTAAATTACCAACCGACCAATCTGGCGGTATCCTTGATTAGTCAGGTTTAAACCAGATTAAAATGAATTACCAACCGACCAATATAGCGGTATCCCTTATTAAGTCAATATTTTAAATAGTGAATATATTATATTTAAGGGAGATTAATCTAAATAGCAATAGTAAAATAATTACCTTTCACCCTAGCATAGGGAAGTTACCTCCTCATACTGAATAGTAAAAACTGTAAAATAAGAAAGTAAATTACTATTATTACAAAAAGTAATTAAAATTATTACAAAAGTAAAAACTAAAAATTAAAACGAAACTTAGAGATAGAAGAACTCCCTATTTACATAAAATAAATGGGAGAGAATGGTACAACAAAAACTGAAATCTCGAGCTCAATTTATAGGCAAAATTTGGTTTCCAGCGTCGCGACACTGGAACAGTGAGACGTGGCCCATTCTCTGCTTGACACGTGGCGATTCGGATAAGAGGATAAGGCGACACGTGGCGAGGCGGCTAAGACTTCAATTATTGCAATGACGTGGCGCTGACGTGGCAAGGCGGCTGAGATCAATTGTCGGCACCATAGGATTGCGACACGTGTCACGACGTGATTGGCTGATGATGACGTGTCATGTTGACTCGTTGACCAGCTGATGTGGACAATGATGTGGAATATCGCGTGGCAAGGTTGACTCGTTGACCGATGACGTGGCTGATGACATAGGATGACACGTGGCACACGTGGCAATTGTGAGTGTCGGCACCCCTTAGGATGATGACACGTGGCACGGCGCACTTTAGCAGATCCGTTGTGATGGTGACACGTGGCACGGCGCATGTTAGCAAAGTCAAACTTCTCAAATTGTTGACCGTTGTCCCGGCGCACGTTAGCATATTCGGCGCACGCTATGCGTCGCGAAGCTGAAGGTCCTGGCGTCGCGACGCGTAAAAGACCAAAATATCCCTGCTGACGCATTTTTGTCCGGTTTTGCCCCAAATTGCCTCCAGTGCTATCCAAACTTTATTTATCTGCAAAATAACAATAAAACACATCAAAACATTCATAAATATCGAGAAACAATACAAAACATTAGGTCAAATGAGTGAGAAATAGTGATATAAATACCACTCATATGTGCTGCCCTGAATGATTGCGTAAGTGCTCTGGTGTTTTTTGAAATTTTTGTGATAATGGTGGTATGAAGGTGGGTTTGTTTGCGTGAGCGTGTTCTTTCTGGGTTTTTTAAGCACAAGAGGCATGTGTTTCTAGGTTGTTTGGGTGTATTTCTTTCAGGTATTCAGGAAAACTTACTATTATGCCATTGTTAAGGCGTTTAGGGCTTTTCTAGGGTTAGACACTTGGTAGGGAAGAAGATGATAAATCCGCTCTAACATGCTCTACTAACTGATATTATAAACTAACCTCCCCACCTCAGGTCATGCCTTGCTAGGAATGTTAGACTTCGAGACTTCATCCCCCACGCCACTCAATGCCTTACCTCATATTATGTCGCTCAGAGTCGAGGTCGTGCACAGCTCAGGGTCAGAACTTCCTGATGACTATGACACCATATCGACTACATCCGAAGATGAGAGGCAAGATTACCAAAAATGAGTTGCCCGACCTGAGCTAAACCACCCCGAGCTCGACTTCGTAAGCTTGGACATGGATTGGGCCTCATCAATAACCGAAGCTGACCCGCAACAGATTAATGAGAGATTCAATATCCTCGAGGACATCAACTTTCTAGTTCCTGATGAAGACGATCTGGCGAGCTGCTCTGAAAGAGCTCAGGTAGCATTGTGCATAATTTTTTCGACATGGGGCTACATTTGCCCATGCAGAAATACTTTGCGAAGATGCTGTCAGCCATGAACTTGGCCTCATTCCAGTTAAATTTGAACGGATGGAGGGTGCTGGTTAGCCTCCATTTGATATAGAGCCGAGCCAGGGAATGAGACTCGACCTTCTCCGAACTGCAGAGGTTGTACTGGATGAATGCTAACCCAAAAGAATACAAGGGTGGTATTATCTTTCATCTCATGTCGGGGTCCGCCAACTCATCACAAATCTCCCAGCCACTAATATGAACTTCAAGGACAAGTGGTTCTGGGCTGAGGGCCCTGGGGGATGCACCGGTAGGAAGACAACGAAAGCTTTGTAGTCCCAAACATTTTTCGAGTGGGAGGTAAAAACCAGACCTTATCTATTACTTTGGATTGACTTGCATAACCTTCTAACATCTGTGTCACTTGCAGCCTGTTGGGGTGATATCCCAAAAGTCCACCACGCGGCCCGAGCTAGAGTAAAAATGCATCTGAATACGGAGGCCATTATCCGTGACCCTTGTCAATCCCTCGGCCTTGGCCAACTCGGGCCTCATCCTGTGCACTCCTCCTCCTCGGTCCAGACATGATGGTAGATTCTGACCGACCCACTGACTTATTATTTTTTGCCTTGTCTTTTTTTTAATATTTTTCTTGCCTTTTTCATGTTTTAACTATCTCCTTATGTTCGCAGGAATATCTGGTCACATGTGAAGGGGTTTTATAGCGGAAATCCGGTAACGCAGCGGAACAGTGGAAAATCAAAATTTTCCGATTTCAAAAATTTTTCTCGGATTAATTAAATAAACTTATTTATTTAATTACCCAATTATCAAATTATGAAATATTACACAACAAATCATATTTTTATGTAATTACTGAATTACCCCTAAACTTTGCATTTTGTTCATTTTAGTCCGAAATGGTTCGAAACAATTTTGGATGATTCTAAATCATTACATATATGAATTTAACATGTCCTACACATTGAAATTCAAATTGCAACAAAAATTCCCAAAAGAATATGCCTTAGCCGAGAGCCTCATTGGAGGGCAAATTGTGCATTTTTCACTTTACATGTTCAAAACACATGAAGATGAAATCCAATCAACCCAATATTTTACATGCATCATATACACATAAAAATACACCATATAAATGAAAAGCCCCAAATTTGGAAGTGGTCTTAAACCCTAATTTTTCAATTTCATCAAATTGGACAAATTAAACCAAATTAGCAAAATCCAATACTTCAATCATGTTTCTTCCATTCCAATCAAGCCTCACCACAATGAAACAACTATAGAAAAAATATAGGTCATTTAGGATTGGGTCAATAACTCTAGATTAGCAACAAGGTTCTAAAAACATCAAAAGAATGTCTGTTAACATATTAGAAGCATTCTTTGATGTTTATACATGCTCAACCCATTCCAAAACTTCCATCCTCAAAAAATACAAAGAATAAAGAATAGAAAAACATAAGAACATCACAAGATGAAGCCCACAACAAGAGGAACATTTTTCTCTCTAATGGAAGATTGGAAATACTTACTTAAATCCAAGCTTTTTCTTTGTTTTTATTTTCTTTGTCTCAAGCTTCTTTTTCTTTCTTTAATGGAGTTTTTGGTAAAGATTTTTGACTTAATGAAACCCTAAATGAAAAACAAAACAATATAAACCAAAATTAATAGCCCTTGGCCGAATTTTAGGTATAGAAAATATCTAGATATTTTCTCAATTTTTGTTTCATTTAATTAGCTTTATCAACTTGTTATATTTAATCATTACAACTTAATAAGTTTATAACAAGTCAACAAAGGCAACTAAAGCCATTAAACAAAATATCAAAACTTTAGGATATTTGTATCTTTAATTAATTTAATCATTTAACAATTAAATAATTAAATAATTATTTAAATACAAATATATTAAATATATGTATTATATTTACATTAAATATCAAATACATATATATTTATGATATAAGTCAAATATCTCAATTTGACAATTAATTAATATGTATTTGATAAAATCTAACATCAAATGCAAATACACAAAAATTACGAAATGACTATTGGGTCCCTACACATGTAATTTTCGTTTAACCTTTAAACGACTTTATAAACAATCAATATTATTTATAAATGTTGCCCTAGTGCTCTACGAATATATTTCATTAGTGAGACTCTCTAGATTCAGGTATATCCGTCACGAAATCCAATTTGGTGTCCATAATTTATCCACCCGTAAATTATGACGATCACTGATAAACTCGCTGAATCATACAGGTCGAAGAATCACAAGTGCTACTCAACCCGATAAGATTCTTATTGACGTTGGTGTACCATCCATTAAGAATCTTTGGTGAGTCGTTCAATGTTTATCCGCTATAAACACCTACACGTCTATACTAGTCTCCAAGACTTATGGTTCATTGAGAAACTATTGGAATCATATATTCCAGTATACGACATGTACCGGTCTCAACGGGTTTACTATACTGACCAAGTAGTGTAACCTTGACCAGGAACTGTCTGAGAATGACAACGTCATGATACAACTCAATGTCAGTTGCGACGCTTTTGCAACAGCATCATGACTAGTCATTCCAATTACGTCTTTACTATATTAAAAGATACATTATATTATAGAAACTGCATATATTATTCATAATAATAACATTTTACAAAAGTATTCATAAAGAAATACAACCAGGAATTGGCGCTCTGAGCACCAACCCCAACAACATGGACCATGCTAAGGTAATCCAGGAGCTAGTCAAGGCCTCTCGGGGGGAATACAGAGGCACCCGGTCCCGAGTTACCACACTCGTTCCGCTCGAGGCTAGGAGAAAGACATATATTCATCTGCCTTTTATGCCAGGCCCTCGAACGCTCCTCGGGTCGCTCCAATACTGACCTCTTCAACCCAGCCGCCCAGTCCTCCTCAGCCAACCCTAGCTGTAGATGCACTTCAAGTACCCCAAGCCATGCCAGCTCCTCCCCGACCATAATAAAGATGTTTTTACCAAGTTAGGAGCGAAGATATTGAGGAGCCAGCAGTGAGAGCTCCCAAGAAGAAAATGTTGGGTCGTAAAGGCAAAAGCCCCGCCACCCCTACTCAATTCAATGACAGTGTCCCCCTGCTCGGGTCTGACAACCTTCCCGATAGGGTAAAGGATCAAATGGCCCATCTCTTCATGATTATCAATTATATGACCAAAGTGGTCGGCTTAACGAAAGCCAATGAGTATGATGAGCTTTCTCCCGAGATTATTATCGAAAAATCCTATAGATTCTATGAAATGGTAACTGAAATATTCATTTGTAAATTATTTACTTATTCAGCCGTTCTGATCCCATTCTTTGTGTGCAGATAACCTATATCATGGTCGTAAACCAAGACTTAATAATCAGCACTCTCTCCGAGGGGGTCAGGCATAAAGGCTTCAAAGTCACCCGACCGAGCGGGAACAAGAATTGTCTAAGCAGCTGGAAGCGGCCAAAAATGAAGTCTAAGAGCTCAAGTTAGAGATCCATGGCCTCAAATAATCTGAGGCCGATACCAAATCTATGGCAGCTGCCATCCGCAGGGCCTCGGGGGTTACAATGAATGAAAATGGACGACGCAACGGCTGAGGTGACCATACAAAATGACGAGAATAAGACTCTGAAATGGAGGGTTTCCTCAACTGAGAGGCAACTTGAGGAAAAGGCAAAACAATTTGAGAAAGCCTTTAAAGATCCGAGGGAGATGGAGACCGAGCAGCTTGGTCGCCTTGAGGCCGCCAAACAAGAGGCAAAAATAGAAGGATTATAGGATTACATCGGGATATTTAAAGTACTCTAGCCCGACGTGGATTTGTACATGGTTTGCAAGGTCCTGAATGTGTGTAAGGGATAAGTTTTTATAGGAGAGGCCTTTCATCGATTTCTATGAAGACCCCGAGGATTTCCAAGATCCCAAGCCAATTCTCACCGTGTCTCCAACACGAGGGGATCCCCGGCCCCTCAACTTCCATTGCGCTGTCTAAAGAAGTTCTTGACCCCTCATCCCTAGTTGCACCGAATGAAGAAGCCTCTAGTCCCTCCTTTACTGCCGTTGAAGCTGACGTGCCTGCCTCCGCTGCTGAGCCCGATGCCCATGCTGCTATTTTATAGTTTTCTTTCTTTTCTTTGTTTTACTTTTGTGTGGGTGACTCCGAGGGGGCCATTTGAATCAAAAACTTACAAATTAATAAATGATTTCTACCATTGTATCTCTCTCTTTCATTGTTAAATGCACATCCATTAGACCTCTAGGCCTGACCACTTTCTTTATTACTTAGCCAATTTCATTAAAGTTAACATATCCATTCCCCCAAGGGACCACACCGCTTAACGAACTCTGATTCCTGAGCCTCACAAGAGTTACTTCTTGGAATACTTAGCAAATTAAGCTTTTCTTCAAAATTTATGGCCCTTGCCCGACCTTCTTCCATACTCATGCCTTCAAAAATGGAATGATATTATGACAATACATACGGCCCCGTCCGGGTGAGTCAACCCGACCATAAAAAGGGATGTCTCAATTTTAATGCCACGTAACCCTTGGCCATGGGGGAAAAATGCCAACCCCATGCCAAGAAACACAATAAGGCATCAATGGGATATAACCTGACCGCGAACCACAATAAGTACTTTGACACAATGGAATGCTCCATCGTTGTGACACTCAACACTTGGCTATAGGGGAGAAACTCCATCCCCATGCCAACAAGCATAATGAGGCCTCGGTGGGACGTAACTCGACCTTGAACCATCAAACAAACTGGCCACAAGGGAATGTACCCTCCTTGTGCCATCAACTCTTGGCCAAGGGGGAAAAACTCCGACCTCATGCCAAAAAATCATACTAATGCCTCGATGGGATGTCACCCGATCCCGAGCCATCAAACAAACTGGCAACAATGGAATGTATCATCCTTTTGCCATCAACATTGGCCATGGGGGAAAAATGCCAACCCCATGCCAAGAAACACAATAAGGCATCAATGGGATATAACCTGACCGCGAACCACAATAAGTACTTTGACACAATGGAATGCTCCATCGTTGTGACACTCAACACTTGGCTATAGGGGAGAAACTCCATCCCCATGCCAACAAGCATAATGAGGCCTCGGTGGGACGTAACTCGACCTTGAACCATCAAACAAACTGGCCACAAGGGAATGTACCCTCCTTGTGCCATCAACTCTTGGCCAAGGGGGAAAAACTCCGACCTCATGCCAAAAAATCATACTAATGCCTCGATGGGATGTCACCCGATCCCGAGCCATCAAACAAACTGGCAACAATGGAATGTATCATCCTTTTGCCATCAACATTGGCCATGGGGGAAAACATCTGACCTTATGCCAACAAATCGTACTAAGGCCTCGGTAGGATGTAACCCGACCTCGATCCATCAAACAAACTAGCCACAAGGGAATGTACCCTCATTGTACCGTCAACACTTGGCCATGGGGGAAAAACTCCGACCCCATATCAAAAAATCGTACTAAGACCTCAGTGGGATGTAACCCAACCCTGAGCCATCAAACAAACTGGCCAGAAGGGAATGTACCCTCCTTGTGCCATAAATATGGCCTCGGCGGAACGAATGTAGCCTCGAGCCATCAAATCACACTATGTCCGGAACTAATACAGCCATGAACCATCAAATTTCTTTCCACGACTTAACCGAGAAGGAAGACTTTAGACCTCCGGAATTCACCATGGAGACTGGAAATGGCATCCCATTTAAAGCCATCCACCAAAAATAAAACCAAGATAAAAATAAGACAAATAAAATGAGGGTGACATATCACACACCCCGTGCAGACCCAAAAGAAACAACAAGGGAGCCTGAGACGTCGTCCTGCCCCATGACACTCAAAATAATAATTTTAAACCTTACAGTTCAATGTCTCGGAGAATTAAGCTACGGATCAAGGGACTGGCCAATGCTATGAGATTTTTCCTATGTTAGGTAGTCTCTGAGTCTACAAACGCCACAGAGACCATCAGTCATTCCTCGTGCTTTGCTCC
Organism: Zanthoxylum bungeanum; assembly: GCA_019454045.1. Classification (NCBI taxonomy): domain Eukaryota; kingdom Viridiplantae; phylum Streptophyta; class Magnoliopsida; order Sapindales; family Rutaceae; genus Zanthoxylum; species Zanthoxylum bungeanum. The sequence continues at coordinate 222,212 of SKCR01029700.1, read as the reverse complement.
TATGGATTTGAAATGGGATGGCCAATGCCACAAGGGTATTCTCCATCCCCGTTCTAGGCATATCCCGAGGCTACAAATGCCACAAAGGTTTGTGGGCCTTCCCGTCTTATATACCACTTGAGGCTACAAACATTACGGAGGCCCGTGGGCCTTCCCCGTGCTATGTACCTCCAACATTGGGCGGTAAACTTCATGGGGGAATTATCCTTCCCCATGCTATGCCAACCTAAAGGTATCGTAGTACCGAAACCACTAGTTATCCCTATGTGCTATGATTACCTTGAGGCACCAAATGCCACGCTGACTCTTTTTCCGAGCGTGCTATGGATGCCCGAAGTGCCAAACGCCACGTAAGTCTTTACGCTTAAGTTCCACAAAGATGCAAGTCATTGGGTAGTAACGTTCCATCCATGGGTTTGATAATGACACTGACCGGTGCTTACACACGCGTATAACGCAAGCGCACATATCGTTCAAGTAGTATAAAAAGTATCGATCCCACGAGGACTTACAACCTTATCTATTAATTTTTATGAGGCCAAATGATTACTAGTATCTAACAGATTGATTGTTTTTAAATTGGAATGGTGACTTACAAATTAACTTAAAAATAGGTAAATAAAAATTGCGTGAAAGTAGATTAATGAAAATTCAATTTTATAAAACTATCCAGGGTTGTGATTTATTCCAATATTATTTAAAGATGAAGTGATTATCTTATAGTTGGGTAATATATTGATTTACTAACCTGGAACACTAAATTATGTAAAAGCCTCTTCCGATGGTCAATTACAAATACCCAGTATAACCCAATTGAACCATATGTCTATGTCAACCAAATTACCTGGATTCATTAAGATCAAGTTCCAATTATGGCTACCCCGCCAGACAGGTATATTCCTATCCTGTAAGGAAATCTATAAAAGGGTTATCTATCCTTAAGGAAGATCGTGGGTTATTGAATCTAAGGTCTCAAACCTAAAATCCCTATGTCTAGTTCATTTTAAGTTTACCTAATCAATTTTATTAGTGGCCAGTTAATAAAAAGCATTAAGATTAAGACTCAATAAATAAATCTTTATATTACCCAAACTATAATCTAACCCCTTATAAACCGGTGATATTAGACTTTATCACAACCCTAGATAACTAACTTAGTTATGACATATAGCTAGGGCTAGTAAAAACTTAAAAGTAAAAGCCATAAAGTAAAAATACGGTAAAGTAAATACTGAAAAGTAAATTACAATAAAATAAAATGCTAAGGTAAAAGGAATTACTTTTACTATTTATTATTTTAGATATCTCCCATAAAATAATATATAAACTTGTGATAATATTATCAACTAGCCGTATAGGCTGTAACCTGATTAAGTCAAATTAAGTCCAACCAGCCATAAAGGCGGAACCAAAATAACCTGCCATATAAGCGGTAAGAAATTTTAATTACAAACTGACCAATCTGGCGGTATCCTTTCTTAGTCAGGTTTAAACCAGTTTAAAATGAATTACCAACCGACCAATATGGCGGTATCCTTTTTAAGTCAAATTTTAAATAGTGAGTATATTATTTTTATGGGAGATTAATCTAAATAGTAATAGTAAAAGAATTACCTTTCACCCTAGCAGGGGGAAGTTACCTCCTCATGGTTGAATAGTAAAAACTGTAAAAATAAAGAAAGTAAATTACTATTATTACAAAACGTAATTAAAACTTATTACAAAACTTAAATTAAAAGAAATTAGAGAGAATACTCCCTATTTACATCAAAGAAATAAGAGAGAATGGTACATCTAAAACTGAAATCTCGAGCTCAATTTATAGGCGCGGATAAGCACCGGGCGTCGCGATGCCAAAGGCACAATGAGGGCTTGACACGTGGTGATTCTGGATAAGGAGATAAGGCGACACGTGGCAAGGCGGCTGAGAGCTCAATTATTATACTGACGTGGCGATGACGTGGCACTGACGTGGCGACATGTGGCGAAATATAGTGTCGGCACCGTAGGATTACGACACGTGGCACACTGTGATTGGTTGATGATGATGTGGCACTTTGACTTGGTCAACTGGTGATGTGGCTGATGACGTGGCGGTTACATGGCATGACACGTGGCACACGTGGCAATGGTGATTGTCGGCACCGTAGGATGATGACACATGGCACGGTGTACGTTAGCAAATCGGCTGTGATGGTGACACGTGGCACATGGCACGGCGCACGTTAGCAAAGTCAAACTTCTCAAATTTTGACCCGTTGACCCAGCGCACGTTAGCATTGTTTGGCGCACGTTAGGCGTCGCGACGCGCCCAAATTACAAAAATGCCTTTTTTTTTCCAATTTTCACTGATTTGCTCCAAATCACCTCTAGAATGTCCTGAAACTTTATTTATCTACAAAATAACACAAAACACATCAAAATATTCCCAAAACTCAAGAAACTATACAAAATATTAGGTAAAATGAGTGGGAAATAGTGATAGAATTACCACTCATCAGACACCCGGGTTTGGCGTGTCATTGGGTTGCACGCGTTTCCCACAAGTCTTGCATCCTTTCATGCATTCTTATCACGACTATTTCATAAGAATATCAAACATACATTTCCCATTCAAATAATAAACAAGTATAGATAAACAAGATCAATGGATCTACTACCCATCTTATAACTCTTTGAGAGTCATTATCAGAGGGGCTCTTATTAAAAATACCTTCCTCAACATCTTTGAATAATTCTTAACAATGTCATTTTGAACCGAGATATTCTTCTGAATAATTCTTAACAATGTCATTTTGAACCGAGGTATTCTTCTGAACAATTATTAACAATGTCCATCTGAACCGAGCTCTTTGTAGAAATTGGAGACTGACAGTTCGAACAACAACCATAATTTCTCTAGGAAGAGCTTGTTCAGTATCAGCGCCAAAGTTTCGGAGAAACTCGTCAACCTCTAACTCCTGACATTATATTTCATTCAACAACTCAACCCTAGGTGCTCCACCATCTATATAATAACGGGCCCGCAAAGCTACTAAATAAGCATAATAGGTATGAGGCAGTATGTAAACTGATCGAGTACATCTGCATATTGGCTCTCCCACCATTTCCTGACGACTATCGCTATCGGCGTTGTTCGGTCTTCATAGCCACTTGATCTATGCACTCATTCAGGTATATGTTCCTTACCAAGTCCTCCACCTGCTCTTGCAGGTCTCTATATCTTTTTATGGTGTGTCCCCTCACATAATGGTGCATATAATAATCCATGTTGTCTCCCTTCTCAATGGGAAACCTCCTCGGGTCGGGCTCAGTTAATAGACCTCTATCTTGGATTTTCTGAGCTATCTTGTCCAAGGGTCTGTTCATAGTGGTGTACACTGTCCCTCCGATGACATGGTTGACTAGAAATTTTTCTACCTCGGGACCGGTATCCTCAAGTGCCTGCCCAAATCCTACTAATTTTTCAGGCCGGGGTGCTCTCAACTTCTGAACAGTCCCCCCTCGGGCGATCTTCTCATCTCCCTCCATCAACAAAAAAATTCCTTGCATGCTCCAAAGCGTAGCATAGTATGATATCTCATGGATCCTCAGGTGAGACCATAATCTCCTGACCTTGAAAGCCCTTTTGAAACTTTCTAGCACCTCCGATGACTCTTACGCCTCGACCTCTAAACCAGGTCGTGATCCCTATCGACAAATATTTTCAAAGACTCGTCGTCTCATTTCTTCATCAACCTCAACGATCCCATTGTCTTCCTCGGTCTGCATGCCCCTTTGAAGTACCACACGATTGATTTCCTCAATTGTGTGAAGCTGCTGATACTCCCCTGGGACAAGTTCTTAAACCATAGGTTGGTTGGCCCACCCAAGGTTAAAGGGAACACCTTACAGATGGCTTCTCCGGCCATTCTCCAAATCTCTATTAGCAAACGAACTTCTCAATATGAGACTTGGGGTCCGTTCTCCCTTTGTAGACATCCATCTAAGGCATGGTGAATCTCCTTGGAAATTCCATCATCATGACTTCTTTCGTGAAAAGGGATGATGTCTCCATGTTTTGGTCACCCCTCATTCCCCATTTTATAATTTCTTTATATTTTTTCATCTCCTTCCGAAACCAACTCCTCATCTGGTTCTCGGAGCTGTCATGCTTTTAACCACGGGTTTCCCCGCGTCTTCCACTTCGGGCATGGTGTCTTCCATAATTATGAGCTTCATGCCCTTCCCCCAAGTATCGTTCCAGGTCGATCTTGGCGAAACATGGGCTGTTGCTAGAAGATTCTGGAGTTTGTCTGCCTTTCTATTATTCCCATAACTCCCCTATCGATACAGCTCCGGCAATGACTACATATCTCATTCTATGGGCACTCTTATTCCAATTTTCGCCGTCTCCATCTACTCTGACGATCATTTTTCCTCTCACTATTTCCTCTTTTCTTTGACTTGGGCCTCATTCTCCTCTCTCTCCCGTCTTCCTCTCCAACTTCTCCAACTTTTCCATCATGGCCTCAATGAAGACCTTCGTTGATTCTCTTTCTTTTTCGAGCTTCTTCTTTTTCGTTCCGTATGGTTTCTTCCATTTTCTCCATCCACTGCGTCATCGAAGCCTCTGAAGATCTGTGGTTCCCGTCTCATGTCATCATCTTAGTATGTTTGCTTATTCTTGTACTGTTCCCCATAGACGACACCAACTATTGACGGTTATTTTTCCTTCCAAGGGAAATCCGGAAAAATCACTCATCGAACAAACCTCCCTCAACTGTGAATTGTTTTGGATTGTTTGGGAACCAAATGCAAACTTAGTAGGAAAATAAGAAAGAACACAGATAAGAAAAAGACTTTAACATGGTTCGGCGGAATGGATCCAACCTACGTCCACAGGTATAAAGGAAAATGAAGCTTTTTATTACTGGCTCGAGTCTGGCCTCTTTTTCTCTCTCTAACTTAGAATTCTTTTCCTTTTTCTTACAAGTGCTGAAAACAACTATCTTTCTTTAGAAAATAATTAACCAACCTTTTTTACAGTGAGCTTTCAACCCTTTTATATACTAGTTCAAACCCCACTATTACACCAACTCGTGACGTCAGCCATGTGGCTAAGCCATTATTGCATAGGCTCTCTTCCCCAAGTACCCTATGGATAATAGCCCAGCCTCCTGACACCTCTACTACATGCCATTTGAACTTCATTAAATTACCCATTCTTGGTAGCTGTTACATGCTATTCCTATATGCCAACCTGTATTCCAACCACTCATATGGGGTTACGTGTGTCAGTCAATAAGCTTGTATCCCTGCTCTGTCCTATCAGCCGCTGGCCTACTTATATCCCATCAATCATTGGAAACCCAAAATTCTGTTTAGGGCTTACTTCACCATCTAATAACATGATACTGCAACCCCAACCAACATTCTCGGGTCAAAAAATTAAGATGATCGACTGCAAATTGAAATGATCGACCTATCCCACCAGGTTATGTCAGTGCCGAGACCTTCATTTCCCTCATTTTCCCTGAATATCTTTCTACATCGGGTCGGGCATCGAGTGCAACCTAATTTTGATTTTCTCATCGGATCAGGTGCCTATGTCTCTTGGGTCTGGGCCCCTTGTCCGGGAAGTGGAAATCTCTTTACTACCATTCTTCATACTTCTATTCTTCTCGGGTCAGGAAATCACCATCAATATGAATTACGAGAATGGTCGGATCTTATCATCACAACTAGTGTTGATGAATACATTTTTTTATCAAAAGCTAAATAATGTAATACACATAACACAAAATAAGAGTTCAACACCAACCTATATAAAATCTATTATAAACAAAAATTGGTAAATATATTTCAACTGTACGGATGCCCAAGGAGTGTCCATAGAGCTCCATTGTTCACAGTCTCCACATATAACATTAAATCTGCCAATTGAAGCTCAATAGATCATCTATATGCTGATGTGAAGTCCCATATAACCTACCTAAAAAAAATTAAAGCAAAATAAAGTCTCAATACATAATGTTGTCTTTTAATCATTACATAAGGATAGAGCCACATATCCAAGATCTGGACACTAAAAAAAACTTAAAGAATTGAGTCTGGAAAGAAGAGTGAGACATGAAGAGAAAAAAACAGAGAAGATATGGGAAGATAAATGAAGGAAAAAATGAGTGGAAAAAATAAAAGACAAAAGAGAGGTGTTGACGGCTGTTTTTCATTTAAAGTATAATATTGGAAATTTACCCCTCGAAAAAACCTCTCTCGACTGCAAATTTATTTGGTTAGTGGGAACCGCACAAACTTGACAAGAGATAGATAATAAAAAGACAAAGATTTACGTGGTTCGATGGAGAGTGGTTCCAACTTATGTTCACAGGAGAAATATGAATAATTTTTAAAAACCTCGGGCAATGAATACCGACCGGAGTACCTCGCAAATAAATTACACTTACTTTTCAAAAAATAACTCCTCAGGTTGACAATGTGGTTGGGTATATGGCATATTTTCTCTCTCTATCACTTAGATTGTTTTTCTAGCTTTGCTATCAAATTATAAGTTTTGTCAAATGTGAAAATTACTAACCTTTCTACAATGACTTCTACCCATTTATATAGGTTCTCAAATCATCTGTTGCAACTGACTCTGTCGTTAGCTCATGTCACTGAATCATCATTACAATCTTTAGTCACTACTTTTACCACCTTCTTAGCCAATCAAATAAACTTATTCTCCTACCACTGCACCGACCTATGGCGGCCTTTGACAACATCTGGAGGCTGCTACTCTGCCACTGCACCATCTTATGACGACGGACAAAACCTATGCTCAATGGTAAATCACTGCTTTATTTCCTCCATTATTAGCCTTCTAGATACACTCTTTTCCAAGTATGGTCTATATCATGTTGATCTCAAACTGGTCGATCATCATCTCATCTTCGTTCCTTGGGTCGGGTATCCGAGTCAAATGATACTGCTTCAAATCCTGATTTCAACATAGTCGGGTTATGTACCCCACACAGATGATTCTTCATCGATTCGGTCTAAATAGACTCTCAGATCACCCAAAAAATACTCTTTAATGTGGTATGGTCATTCCTTCAACCTTTATCTTACCTCTGGGCCTTTCTATCCATTTGGTTTGGTAGTACTACAATACCTCTCAACTTCCCTCAGGATAAAGACTTGCAAAAAAACACCATCAACAAGAGGTATAGAAGGAGATATGGGAGTTAGGTGGGGGAAATTTGTTGCAATTGGTGATTGATTTGAATTCAATGGTTAAGATTGACATGTGCGCATGGTGTGCATCTGTGCGTTCAACTTCAAATCAACTGTCTGGATCGACCAGAGTAGCCTATATAAAGGTATTTTTTTCTATTTTCAACTCTTTTACCACTTCTTCTTCTGTAAAAAAAAAAAAAAAAAAAAAAAAACTATTTGAAGCTCGCTCAAGTTCTCCTTCGTGCCCTTCAAGCTATCAATAACTTCAAACTCTCTTCTCCAATCGCTCATCTCTCAACAAGTATTAAGTATACCCCGTCCCTCTCAGTTCTTCATTTTAAACATGTCATATCTTGTATTAAAAGTATGATAAATGAGCGTATATGATAAATCTATATTTGTATGAATTTGGGTTTTTATGTGGTTTTCTGGGTATGATGCTGTTTTTGGGTTCGTCATGTTACTAATCTCACGACATGTTGCATGTATAGAAATACATGCATAGGTCGGGTCATACTTTGAATAGCATATGGGTCGTGTTTCTGGTTTTCTATTTATGGTGTGTTCATGCTATGTCTACAAAACTTACTTCTTTGTCATTGTTAGGGCACTTAGAGCTTTCTAGGGTTAGTTACTCAGTGAAGAAGATAAAGTAAAACACTAAGAATTATTTTAGGCCCAACTAACAATAAAATAGACAAATAACTTTAACTAGCCTTACCCCTTGGGTCATCTCTTTTTAGGAAAATATCTGAATCAAAAGTCTCATGCCATTTTCCTATCGAATTCGTCCCAACTAAGGAGCTATCTTCAAGCTCCATTGCTCTCTTTGACCCAAATTTCAAATATGATTATACCAACCTCAACACCACTCCAACCCTTTCTAAAAAGAAGACCAATAATCACCGTAAGATAACCCACCCGGAACCAATATGCCCATTCTAAATTCCTAAAGCTTGGACATGAACAAGCACTCTTCAATGATTTGGGCCGAACTGGATCATCTAAGAGAGATATTTAACATTCCTGGTGGAGTATACTTAGAGCTACCCAACGAAAAAGATCGGGCAAGCCAACCAATGGATAGTCGGGTGGCAGTCTGTGCAGCTTTCTTCAATATGGGCCTGAGGCTGCCTATGCAGGGGTATTTCGTGAAAATGCTCGCAGCTATGAACTTAGCTCCCTACAAGTTGAATTTGAACGGATGGAGAGTTCTCACCGAGCTATACGTAATTTAGAATCGGGCCGGCCTGAGTGAGCCAACTGTTTAGTAATTGAAATGGCTATATCGCCTTAATGCCAACTGATTACGCCCAAATATATCTCGCGGTTATCGCAGTACAGTTGGGGTGTCGATTCCTCAGAGAGATGGTTACAATGAAACTGATTCACTCAATCAAAAGCATTAACGATAACTTAATTAAAGAAGAGATTAAATTGCAAGTAAATTAAAGATTACGAAAGCTTAAAGGGTTTTATCAATGGAGAAAGATAGCAAAGCGTCCGGGTTCCCTCTTGTACCTATTATTTCTATCCTGTTATTAATTCATTTTATTACGCAACTGAGGGTTTCACGTCCCAAACCCACAATTGGAAGATATTCAATTCTACTCAATTCAAAGTTCTAAGGTAATTACTATTTTATCTTCTCTACGTTCACAACTCACAAGGTTATCGTTACAACCTATCCAGCGACGACAGTATACCCTCAGGCAATACTGCAGCAAAGGATGAACTCGTAAAACAACCTTTACCAATCTCGACCAATTTCACTAATAACACATAGAAAAAGCATGACTGAATCTATATGCCAATTAATAAAATATGGTTTTCAAATCACAATACTCAAAAGAATAACGAGAAAAATAAAATAACAATTATATTAAACGATTAAAATCATCCACGAATCAAATAACAAAAATAAAAGAATAGGGTGCAAGAGTTCGCCCTTAGCTTCGCTTGGGAGATTAGTTCCGCATGCCGAAGGAAGAAATAACATAGATGAGTTGGAGAAACATCGTATGGATCATTATTACTGCTTCCTGGATTGCTCTCGGCTCCCCTGGATTGCTTCTGGTTCTCGGCTCTCTTTGTTCAATTGCGCAGCCTTTATCTTCCTTCGTCCACGCTCAGGCTCTCCTCCCTCCTCTTCGTGTGAGGCTCTCGGCCTCTTATTTATTTATTTGTCACACAGCAGCCTGAATAGATCGGAGAGACGTCATGATTTCCTTGAAGTTCTTCGTTCTTCCTCTCTATGAATTGTGTTTTTGGCTCTTTTTGTGTGTTTCTCCTCTGTTTCTCTCTGATTTTTTCCTCTTCCAGGATTTAGGACGAAGTTGGATTTATATAGAAAAGTCCTGAAACCCTAAATTGCATTAAAAACACACAGCACACAATCCTGAAATCGCAGTTTCGCGTCGCGACGTGCGCCGCGTGTCTCCACGCGCCAGAAGCTATTAAGGATGCTACAATTGACTAGATCTTTTCGAGTAGATGCAAATCGATATATTATGGGTCTCGTAACTCTTTCTAAATCAAAAGTTATAGCCTTTTTAAATTCAGTGTGCGGTTGATGCTCCTGCGTGCTTCCGATATGTCTGTTAGGCTCTGAAACATGTCAAATTGCTCCATTCTCCTTGATCCATCACTTCCTATTAACAAAGCACAAAATTACTCTAATTAAGATTAAAACATATGATAATAAAGCTGAGTTAGCAGTGTTCTAAGTACACTTTCGTGCACTTATCACCAACCTCCAACCAGCTTATTACTAGTCTCTAGCAATTCAAGCGTAAAATAAAATAAAAATAAATAAATAAAAAAAAAACTATATAAGCCACTTTCGTAGGGATCACGATTGCATTTAGCGTATGCAACAAGCCTTTAAACCCCTAGGTGTCCCTAGTGGACGAGTTATAGTCTCGTGAGGGCTTACAACGACGACACCCACAAACGTCATTCAAAACACACAATCATGCAAAAATAAAAATTAAATAGTCCCAATAGTTTCACATAATTTTGTCCTCAAAGAATACATAGTAATGAAATCAGAGAATCTTCAAAGCACTCAACGTAACTCAAATCCAAGTCTTTGAATAAATCCTCTAAGCTAGACTCAAAGTGTGTGTGTGCTAAGGTTCGTTCACAGCTTAGTTCCTAGGTAAGCCAACTCAATGATTTCGTTTAAAAATTGGGATCGATGGGTCAAACCAACCTAGATATCTCAAATAAGCTCTGTACATACTTTTTTGTGCTCAATATGGTATGATTTCTCTTTTTTCCTTTGTCTCTCTTTTCATTTTCTTCTTTTTACATTTTTCTTTTCTTTTCTATTCTTTCTTTTTTTTTCAACACACCTACCCTTTAAGGTAGCATTTCTCCTCATAGTGGTCCTAATACTCGCCCATGGGTAGCTTCACGCTTATCGGTTATAGGTGGTTTATTTTCTTTCTTCAGAGACTTTTCTTTTTATTTTCAACCATACCATACGTCATAACACAAGCAAATCAGGAAAGACATCTAAGCAAACGGTCATTCATCGACATGCAACTTCTTCAACTAGTCACTTTGTTAACTACTCAGGCTTTCACTGCTAAAAACCCATAATTAAGTGCTTATGAGTCTAACATAGATAAACTACTCAAATCATCAGATAAAAGTACATTAAAGGTCTTACCGTTTCTAAGATTTCACCCTAAAACAAACAATATCATCATAAGACCTATGTTTAACTATCAAGGACTAAAAACAAACAAAACAATCAAGAAATTTTTTTTTTTTTTGAATTTTTGAAATAATAAATGTACTTAAGACAGGTTTTCATGCGCATGCATACACACCCCCACACTTAAAACTTGCATTGTCCTCAATGTAAGATAAATATAAAGATAAGGATTAAGGAACAACACTACCAGGCGCGGAGTTGATCAGGTTCATACTGACGAGACTTTAGTTGTGTGGCTGTATAGGTTGTGCTAAATCCTGTATAAACACTCATGCAAACAGAAAAATAAACATGCAGTTAGCACACAATAAAATAAAACTAAGGTAAATAAAATAAAATAAAATGCAGACGCAAGGGTTGCCTCCCCGCTAGCGCTAAGTTTAACGTCTTCAGCCAGACGTAACCACTTAAGTTGTTCATGGCGGCTTCCATCTAGCGTACTGATGAAGGCATGAGAGAGAATGTTTGTCTAGCTGTGGCAGTTTATCCACTGATCCTCCATGGTCTGGTGGCTGAAATTTGGTACTGCACATAAGGAAAAATTCGCTCAATGTTCTTTTTAATCTCACAGGTATCATCTTTAATTGAGCATTAACTCTCATTTTCCTCATTTTTTGGTTCTTTGGGACCAGTTTCAGTTCAGAGGGATTTTATTCAGGTTGTAGAGACGTTGTTCCTAGTAGGACTATTCTAGCATGTATGAGTAATGACACTCACCCTCATCCTGTGATTGTTTTTCAACATGAAAACTGTTAAGTTCTTGAGGAGATGGTACCCTAACTAGGAAATGTGGCACTTGTTCTTCTTGAGAGACATCTTCACTATTATCTTTGGGTCCCTATAGTGTTGGAAGTATTTTGTATCCCTACCTCTTTACCGCTCCTAGTGATAATGGCATTAACACTTCTTATATCTGAATACCTCATGATTAGCCTGTGCCATGTGCTGACCTAGTGGATTAGGTTGAATTTCATATGGGAAATTTCCTTGTTCTTGTACACTCAGGACATTAGTCAATTAGAGATTTGACTCCTAATTTCCTTTTGGTCTTCAACTACCTGAGATATCAACGACTCAATCCTTTAATTGGTTTTGCTTTGGGTCTCTACAAATGCATGCCAGGTATCCTGTAAAGAATTTATAGGAATAATAGGTGTGTAATACTGTGAGGTACTGTAACTTCTGAGTGGTGGTGTTTGACTCGGCTGATGAGACTCTTGCTTCCAACTAAGGTTGGGATGGTTCCTCCAACTAGGATTATAGGTGTCTGGGTATGGTATGTGAGGCTTCTGATACATCCCTAATGCATGGCATTGTTCTTAATTGTTCCTCTCATCTCACCATATACTGGATACTCTTGAGATTCTAGCTGGGCTACTGAATGCATAGTCTTACTATCTCTGGCTTTTAAGGCTTCTATCTGTTTGGTCAATAGCTCAACTTGTGCCTTAAGACTATCATGTTCCCTATCTTGATGTACGCTTCTGCTAGAAGAAGTGTATGTCCTATCAGTATTATCTACGACATTAGGTCCAGTCCAAGTGTGAGATTTCTTAGTTAGGTCATCTAAATATTCGAGCGCCTCATCAGGGTCTTTTCGAATGAACTTACCATTGCACATCGTCTCAACGAATTGGCGTTCCCTAGGGGTTAGTCCATCATAAAAGTATTACTAAACGCCAACTCTCATATCCATGGTGAGGACAACTAGCTAACAACTCCTTATACCGCTCCCAAGTTTGATAAAGGGTCTCACTGTCTCTCTGGGAGAAGGTGGAGATTTTTCTTTTCAGGGCATTTGTCTTATGGTGTGGGAAGTATTTATCGAAAAATGCCTGGGTCATCTCGCCCCACGATCCTATTGACCTAGGTCTTAAAGAATACAACCAGCTCTTAGCTCTATCCTTAAGGGCAAAGGGGAAGAACTTAAGTCTAATTGTGTCGGTAGTCCCAAAACGGTCATGAAGGTTGCTACTACCTCTTCAAATTCTCTAATATGCACGTAAGGATTTTCGCTCTCTAAACCGTGAAAAGTTGGAAGATACTGTATCATTCCAGGCCTAAAGTCTATGTGTGGTGCATTAGGAGGAAACATTATACATGATGGTATAGCTGTGCGAGTTGGGTGGAGGTACTCTTCAAGAGTCCTCCTGTGTGGACTCTCGTACTCACTCATGGTATGTCTGCTAGATCTAGATGGTGTAGCAAAAAGGTTCTCAAATATATTATCTAGATCTGACTCTGAATCTTCCTGCTCTATTCTAGGAAATCTACCCAATTGATCCCTAAATCTAGGCATGCCCTCCACCACAACTAATAAAACAAAAATAAAATAAAATAAACACAAAAATAAAAATAAAACTATAAACAAAAATAAAAATAAAAAGAATCCATTAAAAAAAAAATCTAAACAAAACTAAAAATTAAAATAAATAAATAAAATAAGTAAAACAAAATAAATAAATAAAAGATATGGAACGAAGTTACCGCTTTGTTGTTGACTAAGCAAACCTGCTCCTTTTGCTTGTAAACCGTCTCCCCGGCAACGGCGCCAAATTTTGATTACGCCCAAATATATCTCGCGGTTATCGCAGTACAGTTGGGGTGTCGATTCCTCAGAGAGATGGTTACAATGAAACTGATTCACTCAATCAAAAGCATTAACGGTAACTTAATTAAAGAAGAGATTAATTGCAAGTAAATTAAAGATTACGAAAGCTTAAAGGGTTTTATCAATGGAGAAAGATAGCAAAGCGTCTGGGTTCCCTTTTGTACCTATTATTTCTATCCTGTTATTAATTCATTTTATTACGCAACTGAGGGTTTCACGTCCCAAACCCACAATTGGAAGATATTCAATTCTACTCAATTCAAAGTTCTAAGGTAATTACTATTTTATCTTCTCTACGTTCACAACTCACAAGGTTATCGTTACAACCTATCCAGCGACGACATACCCCTCAGGCAATACTGCAGCAAAGGATGAACTCGCAAAACAACCTTTACCAATCTCGACCAATTTCACTAATAACACATAGAAAAAGCATGACTGAATCTATATGCCAATTAATAAAATATGGTTTTCAAATCACAATACTCAAAAGAATAACGAGAAAAATAAAATAACAATTATATTAAACGATTAAAATCATCCACGAATCAAATAACAAAAATAAAAGAATAGGGTGCAAGAGTTCGCCCTTAGCTTCGCTTGGGAGATTAGTTCCGCATGCCGAAGGAAGAAATAACATAGATGAGTTGGAGAAACATCGTATGGATCATTATTACTGCTTCCTGGATTGCTCTCGGCTCCCCTGGATTGCTTCTGGTTCTCGGCTCTCTTTGTTCAATTGCGCAGCCTTTATCTTCCTTCGTCCACGCTCAGGCTCTCCTCCCTCCTCTTCGTGTGAGGCTCTCGGCCTCTTATTTATTTATTTGTCACACAGCAGCCTGAATAGATCGGAGAGACGTCATGATTTCCTTGAAGTTCTTCGTTCTTCTCTCTATGAATTGTGTTTTTGGCTCTTTTTGTGTGTTTCTCCTCTGTTTCTCTCTGATTTTTTCCTCTTCCAGGGTTTAGGACGAAGTTGGATTTATATAGAAAAGTCCTGAAACCCTAAATTGCATTAAAAACACACAGCACACAATCCTGAAATCGCAGTTTCGCGTCGCGACGTGCGCCGCGTGTCTCCACGCGCCAGAAGCTATTAAGGATGCTACAGTTGACTAGATCTCTTCGAGTAGATGCAAATCGATATATTATGGGTCTCGTAACTCTTTCTAAATCAAAAGTTATAGCCTTTTTAAATTCAGTGTGCGGTTGATGCTCCTGCGTGCTTCCGATATGTCTGTTAGGCTCTGAAACATGTCCAATTGCTCCATTCTCCTTGATCCATCACTTCCTATTAACAAAGCACAAGATTACTCTAATTAAGATTAAAACATATGATAATAAAACTGAATTAGCAGTGTTCTAAGTACACTTTCGTGCACTTATCACCAACCCAAATTAGTATGAGGGTTGGTATTATTTATTCGCATACTCCAAAGAAAAGAGCATGATCACCAAGCTCCAGCTACCAATAAAAACTTCAAAGACAATGGTTCTGGATCGGGGGCTTCTGAGGGCAAGAGCAGCTTTACGACGATGAACAAATTTTTATCACGAACACCTTTAGGGAATTAGGTAACAACCCAACCTTCTCAAATTTCTTTACTTAGAAACTCTTAAGATAAAAATTATTAACATATCCATCCCATGTAGCTTGTTGGGGGGACCCACCCAAGGTTCATCATCAAACTAGGGTGAGGATTAATGTGGAAACCCAGTACGCAGGCCATTACTTCGACCTGATCAACATCTCATCTTTAGTTAAGGCGAGTCTTATATAGGGAACCCTTCCTCCGACTGGTAGAAGGTATGGTACTTACTAACCGCCCTTTTGATGAGATTATATTCTATCTATTATTTAAGTACCATTTTACTTAACTTTAAGTTAGTTTATGATTTATTTTATTTATTTTGTCTTAATTTATTTTATTTTGTTAATTTAAATAGGTTTTGGAAATAAGCAGTGAAAGGGGGTAATAAAAGCTTTTAAATAGGAAATTCTCATGCTGTAAGAAAAGCAATTGAAGAAATAATTTAATTTGGAAACAAATTAAATTAAATGACAAAAAATATAAAGAATCATGAAGCATTGAGGATTTAATTTATTTAAGTAATAAGACTGAGACATTAAAAAAGGAGGCATGTGAAGAAATTAGAGGGAGTTTCATAACCTAATTTTACAGCCTCCAAAATAGATTTTTAAAGGAGAAGGCAAAAATAAATCAAATGAGCACATCACAGGAACTTAACAGAAGAAGCGAAGGACTGGCGATCTCGACAAAGTATCTTCTTTCCTTTACTCCATTAATGTTATGTTTATCATTGGATATTTATTTAGAATTTCTAAGCATGTGTAGTAACTAAACCTCTAATCTGGGATTGTGATGAAACCAATATTTATGAACTTATAAATTGATTTTCCTATATTTTGTGTGAGGGCTTGGTTTATTTATTGAATCTTATACTTAATGCTTCTTGTTGCTTGATCACGAATAGGATTGATGTGGTAAACCTAGATGAACTTGACAAATGAATTTTAGGTTTAGCCTTAGATTCAATAGCACACGATCTCATTCTAGGGATTTCATTACATGATAGAAATATACATGTCGGGCGGGTGTAGCCATAATTGGAACTTGTTCTTAATGAGTTTGAGGTGATTTAGTTATATAGAAATATAGTTAATTAATTTACTTTGGATATTTTCACTCGACCATTGAAAGAGGTTTGTGGATATCTTAGTATTCTAGGTTAGTAAACCGATATATTACACAAATATATGACAATCAATTCATCTTTAGAATAATACTGGGTGGATTCACAACCTTGGATATTTTCTCTCATTGATTATCTCAACAAATTTCCAATTTATATTTATTTGCATTAGCCTTAGTTAACTTAAATTAAAATCACATTCAATTTTAATTCGATACTCGTAGGTAATTATTCTTAATAATTAATTACATAGGTGATAAGTGCTCGTGGGATCGATAACTTTTTATACTACTTGAGCGATCTTGCGTAACCTATAAAAATCACGATCAAGTTTTTGGCGTCATTGTCGGGGACTTATTATAACCTTGATTATTAATTTTAGGCTTAAGTAATTTACTAGTATCTAGTCATTCTTTTTATTCTTTTTATTTTTCTCACTCTAGTTCTAAGTAAGGTTATATTGCTATTACATGAAACAAAGTAGAAGCTGTGAAATTCTTTCGCTTGACCCATCAATCGAAAGAACCATCCGACATTTGAGAAGGGATAGGCGAGAAGATTGAGAAGTGCAGCTTAACATGAACAATCGGGAACCTGAATCCTTGAAAGAAGAACCACCAATTCTCATTCGGGATAGGACAATCCATGTGGTTGACGTGTTCATCTCTTGCTTTGTCCTACCACATCTACATGTAAACACTTGCGATATCAAGATATGTATTCAGATGATTCAGAAGTCGGTGCAATTTGGGGGTGGTGCACTTGAATATCCAAATGCCCACATTAGTAGCTTCCTGGAAGTATGTGGCACATTTAATTAGAATCGAGAAGTAGAGGAAGCGACGCGCTTGCGTGTTTTCCCATACTCCTTGAGGGATAGAGCGAAGGAATGGCTAAATTCACTACTAGCATGGTCCATCAGAACTTGGGCAGACTTGGCAACAAAATTACTGGCAAAGTATTTTCCTCTAGATAGAACTGTAAAATTAAGAAATGACATCACATCATTCATGCAGTATGACTCGAAAACTCTTTACGAGGCATGAGAGAGGTACAAGGAGCTGCTACGGAAGTGTCCCAATCATGAGATTGCTAAATGGCTGCAAGTATAAAATTTTTACAATGGGCTAAATGGGATGATGAAGTCCACAGTGGATGCAGCTGCGGGAGGAGCACTAATGGGAAAAGGGGAACACCAAGCATGAGATTTATTAGAAGAAATGGCTAACAATAATTCATTGTGGCCAACAGATAAGAATATGTCCCAACGAGTAGCAGACGTACACGAGGTCGAGCTCAATCCAGTTGTTAGTGCCAAACTTGAGCAAATTTGCAAATGTCTAGAGGTCTTGGGTATGCAAGCTCTGAATAATGTTGGTGCCACGAGTACAAGATATATGAGAGGACCGAATAGGGAGCCACATAATCAATATGGTGAGTCTGTAAATTATATGAACAATTTCAACAAGCCAAGCCATAACCCGTATTCAAACAGCTACAATCCTGGATGGAAAAATCATCCCAATTTTGGGTGGAAAAATAACCAAGGGACAGGACCACATGATAGAGCACATGGCCAATAGCAGAACAGAAAAGTTATTCAGGAGAGCAAGCCACCCATGGAAGAGCTATTAATGCAAGTAGTGAATTGTAACAAGCTTCTCACAGAGTAAATCGTGCAAAATGCCAAGAACACTACCAGATTAGAGGCATTAATACTTAGCCAAGTTTCATCTTTAAAGACACTAGAGAGCCAATTGGGAAAATTAGCAAGTGCGCAAAACTATAGACCATTAGGTGCTCTCCCGAGTGATAGAGAACCTAACTTGAGGGGCCAGAATAATGAGTCATGTAAGACTATTACATTAAAGAGTAGGTCTGTCATTGACAATGAC
Organism: Zanthoxylum bungeanum; assembly: GCA_019454045.1. Taxonomy (NCBI): domain Eukaryota; kingdom Viridiplantae; phylum Streptophyta; class Magnoliopsida; order Sapindales; family Rutaceae; genus Zanthoxylum; species Zanthoxylum bungeanum. The sequence continues at coordinate 204,049 of SKCR01029700.1, read as the reverse complement.
ATTGGGTTGGGGTAGAGAAACCTAAAGATAATGACGCCTAGCCAAAAAAAGAAAAGAGGAGAGAGGAATGAAAGCCTAAAGTGGCAAACCCAACAGAGTATCCACCTCATCCATTCCCTCAGTGTTTGCAACAACATAAACTAGATAAGCAGTTTTCAAAATTCATAGAGATCTTCAAGCAACTGCATATCAATATTCCTTTTGTTGATGCCTTAGAGAAAATGCCAAGCTATGTGAAGTTTTGAAAGATATCTTGTCAAAGAATAGGAAGTTGGGCGAGTTTGAAACCGTGGCCCTCACCGAGAAATATAGTGCAATCATACAGAAGAAGTTTCCACCTAAGCTGAAGGGCCTTGATAGTTTTACTATACCATGTACCATTGGTAACCATTACTTTAGTAAAGCTCTATGTGATTTAGGTGCGAACATCAACCTAATACCGCTGTCCATTTACCAAAAATTGGGTTTGGGAGAGGCAAGACCAACAAATTTTATGCTGCAGCTAGCAGATAGCTCTATCACATACTCTTGAGGCAAAATAAAGGATGTGCCCGTAAAATGATGAAGAATGCCACATGATAGATAACATTGGTGATGAAATTTCAGAAGAAGTCGACATAGATAACCGCTATGATAGGTCTGAAATGAAGCAACTGCAATGATTGAGTGCAAACAAAAGAACTGATGAGTTGAATATGTATGTTCGAAAACCGCCACCAACTGTGAGAATTGATCCGTGGATGGAAACATTTTTGAACCGTTGATAGTTCTGGGGGACAGTACATAGACAGAACACTGCCGCAAGATACTCAGTTCTTGTCATCTTGTGGACAATAAAAGAGTGAGCATTGGGTGGTCATCACTCGAGTAACTAAGCTTCCAAGGGAACCACCATGACCAATTGGGTGGTTACGTCTGGCTGAAAACGTTAAACTTAGCGCTAGCGGGAGGCAATCCACACAATTATTTTTAGTTTCTTTATTTTATTTAAATAGGTTATTTATTAATTTTTTATTTTTACTATTTTATTTTTTCCGTGTTATTTGTGTGTTTATTAATATTGCATGTGTAATTATGCAGATACTGACACAACCCATCCAGTTCACCCTGTTGGGTTTCTACTATAGTCCCAGATCATTCAAACAATGAAAAATATGTGAATACAATAAAGAAGTATGGCGGAATCATACTTACAAGAATCGGCTTTTGCGATGCGAGGAACAAAAAAAAAAAATTTTCTTGGCTCCTCCTAGAAGCTCACGGCTTTGACCTCCATTTTGTGCTCCATGATTTCTTCAAGCTCCAAGCTTTAAGTGTGCATTCCATGCTCATAGATGGATTTCCCTATCACCTTTGTAAGACTTCTAATGTGTGCTAGCACTTGTGAAAATTTGCAACAAATCTTCACATTTTTCTCCTTGGTGCTCACGACTTTGAAGGATGGGAGAGAAATTTGGCTCTTGGCCGAATTTGGGAGAGGAGAAGAGAGAGATAGTTAATTGGTGTTTGTTTGTTTGATTTCTAAAATCAAAAATGATATACAAAAATTTTGAATTTCCAAATCCAAAAAGGTATATGGCATTTATGCCTTCCCCCATCAACTATTCACATCAATCAATGACGACAAGCATCACTTCACTCAAAGTGATGTGACTTCCATCACTTGATTGACTAGTGATTTGATGCTTGATGTGACTTATGGGCCGCACTTAAATTCGAAATGCGAGTGGGCCCGCAAACACTCCCGGGCTCGGGTTCGCTAATTCTGAATTAACGAATTTTCCGTTGCAACGTAATTAAATCAAATTTAATTAAATAATTATGCCTAGCAAAAATACTATTCACGTCGCTTGCGAATTAATTCTAAATTAACTCGTCCGCCTGAATTAAAATCCAATTTTAATTCCGCGTCGAAATCCAATTTCGTATAATATATCGAATATATTATTTTATCGACTAATTCCAAATTAATTCTCTTCTCTCTCTTTAAATAATATTTTATCCTAGATAAAATATCTTTGTAATTAATCCCAGATTATTTTTTCTCTTTAATAATTAATCCAAGATTAATTAAGTGCGAGTCATACGTCATCGGTGAATCTTCGGGAAGTGACCCATGAGATCCCCAGATATGTTGGCAGTAAATCTGGTCGTCGGACTATCAGAACATGTACGTACCTAGTACTACATTTTTAACGATTTACAAGACATGGTTGGCTTCTAGCAAAGCACCATGCCTACCCAATTCTCCAGAAATATTCTTAAAGGAATATGTGATCTATATCAGGCGTAGTATACGTAGTATTGCGTATTGCGATCCAGTATCGGATGTCACGTGCTAGGCCTGGGGCTGGAATTGTGTCTGCCCCGTACGAAGCACATATCGGATCTTTGGTAACTAGTCTCTATAATCGGATAGACATGACCTAGTCATAATATCCCGATAGCTGCAGCATATAAGAGAACCAGTTCCGTATCCTACGTGATCATCATCTCCACTATGACTAGAGTGATACTTCCATCTCGACATCACACCCAATACACTACGATTCTCAATATACCCAGAAGAGGCGTACACATAACCTGTTAAAGCCATGGACGACCAAAACCAAAGTATATTGATTGTCGCAAGTATTAGCGGTGCAAGTCTCAGGTTAAGACCAAATACACCTACCCTGATTCGGACTTCCATAGACACATAGTCATAGTACCAATGGAATTCCAAGGGGTCTATCCAGAGCAAAGCTGTTTGCGTACCATCGGTAAACACAACCTCCTATTACACTTGCATGAGTATCCTATACCCAAATATATGAGAACTATGCCGTTATGCTCCCACAACGCGCACAAATGTAATACTATTATATTCCGCATTATCGATGTCCAATCTCGATAATACTACGACTAGGGATATTTAATGATTAAATCTCTGTGGATTGATACTGTCTCATATCATCTCAATCCGGAACTAATCATATGGACCTTTTATCATTTATACATCTTGGTAATCTAATTACAAATGATAAAAGAGTAATTTCCTTTGTCACATAGTTAATTTGTACAACAACACCATGATCTGTACAAATAGTGATGCTATAGGTTATAATTGTCCAACAATCTCCCACTTGGCCTATAACCAATCACTCAAGTGTCCTACACCCGAACTATGTACAGTTGCTCAAAATTTTCTGCTGAGGAAAGGCTTTCGTCAGTGGATTTGCATGATTATCATTTGATGCGATTTATACGATCATCACATCGCCACGATGTATGATCCGAATGAATCAGATGAATATTGAAGTATCTGGATCGTTGATGAGACCATTGATTATTTAGCATGCGCTGTTGCCTAGCTCAGCTGCTACAGAACTACTCACATCTGATTAGGATTATTATCGACCCAAATGGCTTCTATTGCTGACTTAGCTGCAGCAATAATCCACTTTTGTTGTTTATTTGGTAACAGTATCTTGCTTGGAAGATTTCCAGCTCACTATTCCGTTATTCAAACTGTATAGTACCGTTATTATGAATTATAGTCGTTATTATCGGTTTGGAATTGCAGCAGTGATCCCAGTCACTTCAAGTTCTCTTTCTCCATAGTATAAGACAGCATCCTCAGTTCGTCTAAGATACTAAAAGATGTTCTTAACATCAATCCAGTGACTATCACTTGGATTGGCCTGATTGTGACTTCATATGCTCAAAGCATATGAGACACCAGGCCGCGTACATATATTTCAATGTACGAGTTCTCGATAGTGTCAACAACTCTTTAGATCTATCCCAGTAGATCTTTATTCCTCGAATAAAGGTTGTTTCTCCCAAGAATTCTACGGAGAATTTCATGAAAGCCAAGCTTTCACCGATTGTAATTATGGGAATATCATTTCCAAGAAATGATATATTATCATTTCCAAGAAATTTATATTATCATTATTTAAGACTTTCACTTTCAGTGCGCTCCCACTAACCTCCTTATGTACACAAGAATCATATTCGTTTTGAATTAAATCATATACCATTATGATTACATCAAAATGATAGTTCAAAGAACCCAATGCTTGCTTCAATCCATACATGGATCGAATAACCTGCAAATCTAGTTCGCTTGTTTTGGTACGACAAAAACGTCAGGATGTTGTAAACATCCTCCAAAAGGTTTCCGTTAAGGAAAGCGGTTTTTGTATTCTGCTGCCATATTTCATAAATGAAACATGCAGCATCAGCAAGCATTATCCAAATGGATTTACCGTGGCAACATGTAAAAGGTTTCATCGTAATCGACACAATGTTGATAACGATACCTTTCGCTACAACCTAGCTTAGTACGTTGTATGTTGCCTTCCATGTATGTCTTCTTGAAGACTTATATAGTACCAATAGGCACGATGCCTTGCGTACATCAACTAGTATCCAAACTTAGTTGTATACATGGAATCCATTTCGGAATCATGGCACTTTGCCATAATAGGGATCGATACCTTGTATCACTTCCTCATACGTAGTAGTTCGTATTCCTCAATAAGATTGACATCTTTATGAGGTGAGATCAGAAACCCATACCTCCTAAGGTGTTTTCTGACTCTCTCTGACTTACGCGGTTCTTGTGTATTCGAAGATTATTGTATAGTTTCATCCTTGATGAACTATTTAGGTTCCATTAAGTAATCGGTGTCTGGAATAGTATTACTGTGATTTTCATCGAGGTTTACTTTCCTCCCACTTACCACTGCATATAGGTATTCCTCTTAGGAAAACCGCATGGCGAGCAACAATTAAATTGTTCTCGTGTGAGTTGTATAAGTACTATACTTTGGTTTCCCTAGGATAACCTACAACTTAGGCACTTATCCAATTTGGGTTCTTGTTTGGTATCATCCAAACATATGCATAGCATTCCCAAATCTTCAGGAATGAGAAAACCCAGTTTCTTTCCTGTTCATATCCAATATGAACTCTGTCAAACAGATTTTATGGAACCTTATTCAAAATAATTTTTGCATTGTTAATGCGTATCCCTTGAAGGAAATGGTAGCTCAAAGCGACTCATGATTAACCTTATCATGTCCAACAAAATTCAGTTTCTCTGTTCGGACACACCGTCAAACTGACGTGTTCCGGGAGGAGTCCTCATTGAAAGAATACTATACTCTTTCAAGTATATGAGAAACTTATTGCTTAAGTATTTTCATCATGGTCTAACCGTGACGGTTTTAATACTTTAGCCGATCTGTTGTCTACTTCGTGTCGAAACTCTAAAAGTTTCCGATTGTGTTTCAAAGAAACATATAACCATAACGCGATGCCACATCCGTAAGGTCACGAAATATTCATATCCACCTCTAGCCTAGCTAGATATGGGCCCACTTACGTCACTATGAACGAGGGCTAACAGATCGGTGGCACTTGCACTTTTACCAAGTAAAAGGTGTTTTAGGCACTTTGCCCAATAAACTAGATTCGCATACATCATTTGAATGGAATCAAATATGTCCTAGTATCCACTCTTCAAAAGTGTGGATATACGAGTCTTGTTTAATTGTGTCCCAGACAACAATGCCACAAATAAGTCTCAACTGATTACTCAGTTTGAGCTATTTGTTTGTCATGTTATACGTTTGAGATTCATTTATATTCAAAATATAAATACTGTTTGTTCACATCTAATGTGTTTATCTCAATATCATCTTTATAAATAAAACACTTTAGTGTTCTAGAATATAAAGGTATACCCGCAACGGGTTAAACCTTGATATAGAGATAATGTTCCTAGTCAAACTAGTTACATTTAACAGTTTCCTAATTTAAGTACACACCCGAAGGGTAGTTCCTAAACTTAGGTATCTACGGTTAAAACAGCGAATTTTGTCCCGTTTTCGATTCGTAGATAAATCTCAACTGAAGTCATTCTTCTGCTAATCAGTAGATTTTGCACAACAGTACATATTTATGTATCATATCCAGTATCTAAAATCCAATTTTAATACTAGTAGTGAACACGCTTATGACAAACATATTTGAAGCCGAGCCTTGCACCGTCACTTCCTTCATGTCTGCCTTGTCCATACGGCAGTCACGCTTCCAGTGACCCCGTTTGCCACAGTTTAGGCAGACATCTTGGGATATGTCCTTTGTCTTCCCAGAAGACTATGATGATTTTGCCTTGCCCCTTTTAGAAGCTCTGGCTTTGCCTCCTAGAGCATAGCCGTCAATTCTCTAAGAATTTACTCTTGGTTCATAATGAACCTGCCCCAGCTTTCGGGTAGATACTATAAGATCAAATTTTTAGTAGTCTCAGCCACGTAGGTAATGCCAGCTAACCTAGCTGATCGATGTCAGCAATCATCTGTGACACCTAGTGCTCGACAGATGTACCCTCTGACATACACGAGCTACAGAGCTTCTTATGCAATTTGTACTTCTAAGATCTAAGAATAGATCTATGAAGATCTTTAATTTCATCATCATGGTACAAAGATCTAATCCTTAATTCTGACGACGGAATTAAAGTGCTATTGCAATTCATAAAGGATTGAGCACTAAAGTTATCATCACCATGAGTCATTCAAAACTCATGCTCTACTATTTGCTCAACTCCGGGCTTAGGCCCAAGAGGTTGTTCTATCAAATAGAATAACTTCTCAGTTCCAGGACTATCCTGAGGTTTTATTCCCAATCTGAAAATTAAAGTCGTTTAAAAACATTTTCACCCAGGATTATATTTTAAACGCTAATCTTTCAATTATCTTAATTGCTATAGTCCAACTATCCAATCAACAATTTCAGGTACTATTAAATATAATGATTACTATAGTCTAACTATATAATCAACTATAATTTAATTAATTAAATTCAAATATATTTATTACTATAATCCAATTATATAATCAACTATAATTGAAGTAGTTTGAATACAGTCCAACTGTTTAATTTAAAACAACGATTAAATATTAGTCCAACTAATATATTAATTATTGACGAAAATTTGAAATGAGCGCGTATTGGCAAGTAACTAAACGAATATTGCAAATTTAATACTTGCCTCCCACTATTTTTCGGCGAGCCTCTAACCCTTTGTGGAGTACTCGGGAAAATTGTTTCCTAGTGGGCTAGGATCCCGTTAAATAACACACAATCTTGACTTTGGCCAACAAATTGTATGATAATTAACTAGGTAGATCTCTAAGATCAATTGGATCCCATCCAATTCCTAGATCTAGTAGGTGGACATCCAAGTCCGAAACATATATCTTATATATGCCAATATATCCAATATATTCCCTAACCTTTTTCCTCTGAATCAACTAAGCATTGGCTTTGGCACAACAAACTTAATGATTCCCAGTTAAGCGGAACCATTGACCTTGGAAAGCTTCGTAATCGATGTCGATGGACAAGAAGTGATCTTGACTTTGGCCAACAAATCACAACTTGGACAAGACACCGATATGGAACAAAGCTTTCATGATTCAAACACATCCGCGATGGACAAAGGTCTTGACTTTGGCCAACAAACCAGTGCCAATCTTGGATCTTGAGAATGAATCATTCAATGGAAGGAAAAACGCTTAATATACAGTGAGGGTTTTTTGCGTAATTGACAACCAATTAATTATCTTTGTTAGGTCTCATCATCATACACCCTTAAACATGCATTCTAAAAACATAATAAGGCGCGTAATAAAATTTATAATGATATGCGGATGGATATTTAAACACATTGTTCCTAGAACAAATCTCTCAATTTCCTCTCTCCCGCTAGCACAAATATTTACTTCTACCCGATTACATAACACTTCTAAAGAAACCTCATTTACATTGAGGGGAATAGGTGAGAAGAGAAATACAAAGAGTCAAGAGGTAATAGGTTGGACACGCAGGTCCAATTTAATAAATTCTAAATTTATTACAACAATTTCCAAAATTCCCTCACCCATCTAATATCCATCCGATTACATTATTCATACATCGCATCCATGTATTCACACAAAAGCACGTTATCAATCAATCTAATCCAATTAATTAATCTGAAATTAATGACCATCCAATGTTCAAACAACGATTTGATTTTGCACGAGTCCAACTCGTTTTAAGAATAAGTACTCAAAGTACGAATTCTTGAATTATATTAAACTATAATATTAAATCCAATTTAATTTTTATTTAATACTAATTCTATATTTAATTCTAAATTAAATAATTACACTTTTTAGTGTGCCTTTGCGACTTAGATTCTAAATCTAATCGTTATGGGTCTCAAAGCCCAATTAACATCCAATGTCGATTTAATTAAAGTCCAATGGGCTTTTAATTAATTTCATAAGGCATGGACTTTGGTCAATATGGGTCAACCCAAATACCAAAGCCCAATTAAGGAATCACCCTTATTTTCCAAGAAACCAATTTAGGCCCAATTAAAATTAAAAGGTCCATTAAGTCATATTTGGACTTTATGGATACGGTTTTGGGCCCAATTGGATCCAACCAATTTAGCCTAAACCAAACTTGGCCCAACCAAGCCCATTAAGCCCAATTACAACTTTAAAAGCCCAATTCCAAATTTAAGCCCAATTAATTTAATTTCAAAATTCCAAATTTCATAATTAAATTAACCAAAGTATATGCCATAATTAATTAACCAAATTAACATTTCCAAAACACTAATTCACTCAATTAATTATGCTCATTATCATAAACATATGTCCAACATAATTGAATCAAAAAATCATATCATTTTCCATGCTTGTTATTCACGGAAATTTGGGGTTTTATTGTCCGATTCGAATTCAATCCAATTAATCCTAAATCAAAAATTCCCAAATGATTTCAACTCATCCAATGATCAAAAATGAAATCACCATGACTTAGGGCAAGCTAAAACTTCGGCCAAGCCAAGTTGGGGAAAAATTCATCCAATTCAATTTTCATCAAATTGATCATGCATAACACTATGTTATATCATTCAAGCATATTCCAACAATCAATTTCATCCAAACATGCTCAAATCAATTTTACCCAATTTTACCCTAATTCAATTTCATGCTTAAACAAGGCTCTTGATACCATTGTTGGGTTTCTACTATAGTCCCAAGATCATTCAAGCAATGAAAAATATATGAATACAATAAAAAATTAAGGCAGAATCATACTTACAATGATCGGATTTTGCGATGCGAGGAACAAAAAAAAAATTTCTTGGCTCCTCCTAGAAGCTCACGACTTTGACCTCCATTTTGTGCTCCATGATTTCTTCAAGCTCCAAGCTTTAAGTGTGCATTCCATGCTCATAGATGGGTTTCCCTATCACCTTTGTAAGACTCCTAATGTGTGCTAGCACTTGTGAAAATTTGCAACAAATCTTCACATTTTTCTCCTTGGTGCTCACGGCTTTGAATGATGGGAGAGAAATTTGGCTCTTGGCCGAATTTGGGAGAGGAGAAGAGAGAGAGAGTTAATTGGTGTTTGTTTGTTTGATTTCTAAAATCAAAAATGATATACAAAAATTTTGAATTTCCAAATCCAAAAAGGTATATGGCATTTATGCCTTCCAACCACCCCCATCAACTATTCACATCAATCAATGATGACAAGCATCACTTCACTCAAAGTGATGTGACTTCCATCACTTGATTGACTAGTGATTTGACGCTTGATGTGACTTGTGGGCCGCACTTAAATTCGAAATGCGAGTGGGCCCGCAAACACTCTCGGGCTCAGGTTCGCTAATTCCGAATTAACGAATTTTCCGTTGGGACGTAATTAAATCAAATTTAATTAAATAATTATGCCTAGCAAAAATAATATTCACGTCGCTTGCGAATTAATCCTAAATTAACTCGTTCGCCCGAATTAAAATTGAAATAAAATCCAATTTTAATTCCGCGTCGAAATCAATTTCGTATAATATATCGAATATATTATTTTATCGATTAATTCCAAATTAATTGTTATCTCTCTTTAAATAATATTTTATCCCAGATAAAATATCTCCGTAATTAATCCCAGATTAATTTTCTCTCTCTAATAATTAGTCCAAGATTAATTAAGTGCGAGTCATACATCATCGGTGAATCTTCGGGAAGCGACCCATGAGATCCCCGGATATGTTGGCAGTAAATCTGGTCGTCGGACTATCCGAACACGTACGTACCTAGTACTGTGTTTTTACCGATTTACAAGACATGGTTGGCTTCTAGCAAAGCACCGTGCCTACCCAATTCTCCAGAAATATTCTTAAAGGAATATGTGATCTATATCAGGCGTAGTATACGTAGTATTGCGTATTGCGATCCAGTATCGGATGTCACGTGCTAGACCTGGGATTGGAATTGTGTCTGCCCCGTACGAAGCACATATCGAATCTCTGGTAACTAGTCTCTATAATCGGATAGACATTACATAGTCATAATATCCCGATAGCTGCAGTATATAAGAGAACCAGTTCCGTATCCTACGTGATCATCATCTCCACTATGACTGGAGTGATACTTCCATCTCGACATCACACCCAATACACTATGATTCTAAATATACCCAGAAGAGGCGTACACAGAACCTGTTAAAGCCCTGGATGACCAAAACCAAAGTATATTGACTGTCGCAAGTATTAGCGGTGTAAGTCTCAGGTTAAGACCAAATACACCTACCCTGATTCGGACTTCCATAGACACATAGTCATACTACCAATGGAATTCCGAGGGGTCTATCCAGAGCGAAGCTGTTTCCGTACCATCGGTAAACACAACCTCCTATTACACTTGCATGAGTATCATATACCCAAATATATGAGAACTAAGCCGTTATGCTTCCATAACGCGCACAAGTGTAATACTAGTCTATTCCGCATTATCGATGTCCAATCTCGATAATACTACGACTAGGGATATTTAATGATTAAACCTCTGTGAATTGATACTGTCTCATATCATCTCAATCTGGAACTAATCATATTGACCTTTTATCATTTATACATCTTGGTAATCTAATTACAAATGATAAAAGAGCAATTTCCTTTGTCACATAGTCAATTTGTACAACAACACCATGATTTGTACAAATAGTGATGCTATTGGTCATAATTGTCCAACAAGCCCATCCATAGCCTGATCAGAAATTAAACCAGGAGGGTGTCGTGCCGCTACCTGTGGCATCGTGATGTGGTTCCTATAGGCGATAGAGAATAGTACACCCATGCACGGTAGTGTTGTTCCTCTCTTTTGTTCTTTCCGCTTATTTTACATTGAGGGCAATGCAAATTTTAAGTTTGGGAGTGTGTGCATGTGTTGTGTTAGTTAATTCCTGCTATAAAAAAAATTCCTTGTGGTTGTGAAACATAATTCACATGATGAGTCTGTTTACTTTATGATGATATCTTAGAAGCGATAAATGCTCAATGTACTTTTATCTGATGCCTTGAGTAGGTGATTTAGGTTAGACTCGTATAAAATGCACAATAGGTTTCTAAAATAAGAACCTAGATGGAAAGCGAAGTGACTAGATGGCGAAATTGATTTCCGATGAATGACTATTTACCTAGATGTCTATCTCTATTTGCTAGTGTTATGATGTATGGTATGGTTAAAAAAAAAGATAAACCACCTGTAACTGATAAGCGTGAAGCTACCATGGGCGAGTGTTAGGACCACCATGAGGAGAAATGCTACCTTAAAGGGTAGGTGTGTGAAAAAACAAGAAAGAGAAAAAAAAAATAATTGTACCATACTAAGCAAAAAAAAAAAGCAAATAAAATCATATTCTCAGATATTTAGGTTGGTTTGACCCATCAGATCCCAAATTTTAAGATGAAATCACTAAGTGGACTTACTTAGGGATCGAGCTATGACTAGACCTTCACACACACACTATGAGTCTGGCTTAGATAATTTATTCAAGAATTTGGATTTGAGTTATGTTGGGCACTTTGAAGATTCTTGATTGTCGTTACTAAAGTATTATCTGATGACAATGTTATGTGCAACACCCATGACGACTTTGTTTAGTATTTAATTTTTGCATTTGTGTGTGATTTCATGTGTGTGTAAATGACGTTTGTGGGTGTCTTCGCTTTAAGCCCTCACGAGACTAGAACTCGTCCACTAGGGTCGCCTAGGGGTTTAAAGGCTTGTTGCATATGCTAAATGCAATCGTGATCCCTACGAAAATGGCTTAGATTAATTAGTTTTTTTTATTATTAATTTTATTTCTTTTAGTTTTTGCTCGAGAACTAGTAAAAATATTAAGTTTGGGGGTATTTGATGAGCTTATATTTTATCTATTATTTCATTATCTTTTTACTTAATTTTAAGTTAGTTTATAATTTATTTTATTTTGTTAATTTAAATAAGTTTTGGAAATAAGCAGTGTGAAAGAGGGTAATAAAAGCTTTTAAATGGGAAATTCTCATGCTATAAGGAAAACAATTGAAGAAATAATTTAATTGGAAACAAATTAATTAAATGACAAAAAATATAAAGAATCATGAAGCATTGAGGATTTAATTTATATAAGTTAATAAGACTGAGACATTATAAAAGGAGGCATGTGATGAAATTAGAGGGAGTTTCAGAACCTAATTTTACAACCTCCAAAACATATTTTTAAAGGAGAAGACAAAAACACATCAACGGAGCACATAACATGAACTCAACAGGAAGAAGCGAATGAGTGACGATGTCGACAGAGTTTCTTTTTTCCTTACTCACTTAATGTTCTGTTTATCATTGAGTATTTATTTGGAATTTCTGAGCATGTGTAGTAACTAAACCTCTAATCTGGAATTGTGATGAAACCCGTATTTATGAACTTATAAATTGATTTTCATATAATTTGTGTGATGGCTTGGTTTATATATTGAATCGTATACTTAATGCTTCCTGTTACTTGATCACCAATAGGACCGGTGTGGTAAACTTAGATGAACTTGACAAAAGAATTTTAGGTTTAGCCTTAGATTCAATAGCACATGATCTTATTCTAGGGATTTCCTTACATGATAGAAATATACATGTCGGACATGTGTAGCCATAATTGGAACTTGTTCTTAATGAGTTTGAGGTGATTTAGTTACATAGAAATATAGTTAATTAATTTACTTTGGATATTTTAATTCAACAATCGAAAGAGGCTTGTTGATATCTTAGTGTTCTAGGTCAGTAAACCAATGATTACACAAATATAAGACAATCAATTAATCTTTAGCATAATACTGGGTGGATTCATAACCCTGAATGTTTTCTCTCATTGATTATCTCAACAAATTTCCAATTTATTTTTATTTGCATTAGCCTTAGTTCAACTTAAATTAAAATCACATTCAATTTTAATTAGATACTCATAGATAAGTAATCTTAATAATTAGTAACATAAGTGATAAGTCTTTGTGGGATCGATAATGTTTTATACTACTTGAGCGATACGTGCACTTGCTTTACGTGTAAAAATTATGATCGCCTCTTACTTGCTTTATTTATTATCTCTGCTGCCATCTACTTTTCATTTGACCTGATTATGCTTTCTTATTTTCTAACTTGTGTTTTATTTCTTGTGCATGTTGCAAGTGCCAGCAAACGGCAAGCTTGGGAAGAGCCAAGTGCTCACCGACTCGACTTACCACACCACTGCCACCACCATTCTCACGACAACAAACTCTAACACCACCACCACCACCCCTGAGGTAACAAAAGAGGCATGCCTACAGGGTTGGCGGTGAGTTAATCGAGCTGGGCCTGGAGGAGTAAGCCCCTCATAGGCAAACTTAAAGATCTTATGGGAAGGCCCTAATGGCCCCCGCTCCATAAGAGATTGGCTCTCCCGACACCGTGGGGGTTGAAGACCTCCCTGAGAACATAATTCCAAAAATAGGTCACTCGGTGCCAGCCATCAACTATATGGCTAAGGAAATCACTTTCACGGACACTGTCTCTTTTGAAAATATTTCTTCCGGGGAGGTTATTACCCAAGTCGGCGACTTCATCACAAAGGCAAAGAATCTTCAACTTGATATTTTCAAATATCAACTATAATTATATACTGACCCGTTTATTTGTTTATGCATATGGCCTATCTGATGGCCATAAATATGGACGTGCTGACGAACACTATCGCGGAGGGAGGTCGGGCCTAAAGATTGTAAAACGAGCTGACCCGAAAGGAATAGTAGCGTATCAAAGAGTTGGTCAATGCGAAGGCTGAAACTGAAGCTGTCCATCAGATATTCTTATTAATAGGATATTCTGATGCCTTATACTAATATGAGAGGCAAACAAACCCGACCATATTAACACCCCGATCTGTATCCTTAACATTTCCTTCCATAGCAAAAAAAAAACAATAAAAAAACCCAACCTTCATGAAGGGTTGTAACTGCCCCCATATACTCAATCCACTTCAGGCAGACCTGAGTCGATATTGACTGGCACTTAGCCAAAAATCCTCTCAAAGAAGCTTATCTTTCTAATGGACATGAATAACAAACTCGATCTATTCATTCCCCTTAAAAATGACTTGAGCCTGTGTTGTCTGGCACTTATCCAAATTCCCTTTATCATTCAATTATATCATACTGAGGGAGGGAAGCCCTCCTAATGCTTCCACTAAAGCAACAAGGCCTTTAGGGAGAAACTCCAATCCTGAGCTACACAATCTCTTGGCCACGAGGGAAACCCTCATTGTACCATTACTATAGTAAGGCCTCGGGGGAAACAATCCAACCCCAAGCCATCCAATCACGTCATTGAGGGAAAGCCCTCCCAAAGCAATAAGACCATGAGGAAGAAACTCCAACCCCGAGACACTCAAATGCTTTAGGGAATATATCCAACCTAAGGCATCTCAACACTTGGCTATGAAGGAACAATCCCTTATCGTGCCATTAGCACAATAAGGCCTCGAGGGAAATCTTATGATCTCGAGCCGTCACAACACTTGGCCACAAGGGAATGAAAATCTTCTCGTGCCATTAACAGAAAAAAGCTTCGAGGGAAATCATCATACCCCGAGCCATCTTGATTGAAAAACCACAAGAGGAAAAATATTCAACCTTGAACCATCTACATAAAGGCATCAGTGGTGGCATCCCACACTGTGTGATACAAAAATAAAATGAAAACTTGACTAGGATGACGTATCACTCACATCGTGCTACTCAGAAACATCAAAACAACAGAGACAACGTCTCATTTTATGTTGCTAAAAACAACAAAGGTCACCGATGTGGCGTACCACCCAGTGCCTTCTCAGGTCGTCAATGGCTAAGTAAATGGCGCTCGAACTTCACTGCCAAACCTACGTTTGGCTTTGAATTGCCATGTCGGCGTTTCCATGCTAAGCGCCTCACAACCCAATCGCCCCAGGGACCTCTGTTAATCCTGGGACATGTATACTAAAAAAAGGGTGGTAAGTGCTATGAGGGCATTATCCCTCATCATGCTATGCAGACCCCGATGCTACAACATCACAGAGGCCTTCTATCCTTCCGCGTTATGTACCTCCCAATATAATTGCCTTGAGAACATTATTACCCAATGGCTATGGATCCCAAAATGGGGGTGGCAAAAGCCATGGGATATTATCCATCCCAATGCTATGCGAACCTCGAGACTGAAATCGTCACGGAAGCCCGTGGGCATTCCTCATGCTATGCACCTCAAAAGGGGACGCCAAACACCACGTGAGCCCTTTGGCCACACATGCTATGGTTATCTCGAGGCTACAATCATCACATAGGTCCTCCAACCTTACGTGTTATGGACCTCAAATGGGGGCGTCAAAAACCATAGGGGAATTATCTCTCTCTGTGATATGATCACCCTAAGCATATATTCGTCATTGAGGTCCTCTGATCACCCGTGCTATGTAGCTTGTATTAAAATGTCACAATCATTATTTGGGAATAAAACCATTCTAGGCGATGTGTCTTGTCCTCAAATGTGTAAAAATCGCAGGGTACTTACGCTCTGGCCCGTGACATTTTGTTAATTGTGTGCCATAATAGGTACACACTTCTGCACAACGCGTTGCACAATTTGTTGGTTCTGAGGACATAAATCCACGGGGGTTCTGATTCCCTCATCACGATATTTTTTGACTATGAATGCCACATGTACTACATTTCCTTGCGCTGTGATTTATACTTTTGGCACGTTGAGCTTCCCGACCTTAAATACTTCTCTAAAATAGAAAATATTTTTTTCTCACTTTAATAACCAACAAGCGTGTATGAGTGCAAGTTGTTATTAAAAATAGGAAATCCTTATTCGTATTCTAAAAAACTATCACCTTCTTACAACTCTTTGTGAGACTTTTTAAGGTAGGCCCAACACATTTCGTCACGTAACACATGTGATTGGCCCTCACCTAATGGGTTTTGGGATTATCAAAATATATTTAGTGCGTTATTTGATTGTGTTGGAAGGTTAATGCTTAATATTCAATCTTGAGGATTATTTATTTATTAATATCTTATATGATTTAGGTCTTTTCTTTTAGTGCATTTGATATTTTTGTATTTTATACTTTCATCGTGCACAAGCACATTTACCACATAACTTTTATGTTTGGCTCTAGACAAAAGGGATCCTATTCTTTTATTAACAATTTAATAAGACTGTTCCATTTGGTTTAAGACAATCCTTCATAATTCGATAACTAAAGAAAAACTCCCAGAAGATGAGGGGGGTCCGTTGTGACCAATTAAGTCCCTATATTCTTAGGCTCTTATCGCATTGGTGATAGAGTTCTCTTTAGTACCTCTTTGTTCGAGAAAGTCTTAGGCTTTCTTGGCTTTAATAATCATATTACTAATCTTGAAACTTTTAAAAGATTACACTTTGATTATCAATTAATATTTTAATCGTATTAAATAATTAAGAGATATAATCAAAGTTGTATTAGGATTCTTATGGTGATTTAATTTTAATCCAATTAAAATTTTATTTGGGTTTAACTTCCTAGGAAGTTATTTATTTGAAAACTAGCAATAACGGAAAATGGAATTCTAATCTTACTCAAATTTTAATTCTGGAAATTTTGTAAATATTTATAATGTCAAAAATTACAATTTTCACCTCTGATCGTTTTGGGTATTTACAATAAATCCCTAAAACTTTCAGAATTTTACAAATTGGTCCTGTGGAGTATGCCAATCTGAATTTTTAGGTTATGTCCATCATATTGTTTCGCATAGCATACGACCTTTTCGAATTCCGATTGATAACGTGTTCGAACGATAAACAGAATGCATGCGTTCGAGTAGCGTTTGAAAACGCAACACGAACGTGCATGCAGTGGATCGACTTCTTTTCCTCATACTTCATGCATGTTTGCTTATTTAAGTCATTTATTTCGCATTACATAATTAACCATACCATTTCATTATTGATGCTTTTATCGTTATTAATTATTTATATTTCCGCATTTATTTATTTGATATGTTCATGAGATTGTGTGCTCGCTTTTATTATTAATGCCTTTATAGTTGTTATTAGTTACACTATTGCGCTTCATCATTTAATACGTTATGAATTATGCATTTTGCCTTTATTTTTTTTATTTACGATTATGGGTGTGCAATTTTGTGTGTTGATTACATTATCTTGCATTTGTTACATAAGACTTGGTTATACTATTGCATAAATCTTTTCATTACAATTGGCATAAGTAAGGGACCATTCCGAACCCAACGGTTTGAGGTCTTCCCTTACGAAGGGTGAGTTCGGCCTTAAATCATTTCCCAGTTCACACTGGTGGCGACTCCATTTTATTTCTCCGGTTTAGTCCCCCGCAGGCTACTCCGTACTCCCGATCGGGCCGCGAGCCCGGGCATCGTTGCCCACCTCTGTGCCTGTGTCCACAGTCTGGCGAGTCCACTGGGGATAGAGAATCGGCCCCGAAATAATGTCTTGTAATGTTTGTGATTTTTGCTTTAGTTAACCTTGTCTACAAGTGGGTTGGGACCAATGGGTTAATAAAACTTTCCAAACTAAAGTTGATTTAACCAAAGGTATTATTAGAGTTAGATAATGATTTGGTGTCTTCCTTCACTCACTACATTTTTATAGCCAAAAGGAAAAGTTGTGAAGACATCTAGATAATCATTTACTCAAAGCTTACCTTAAAGCATAATTAAAGTGATGGACTAATTTGGAGGATCTATTATTTATTCATGTCACCAAGGCGATAAGAGCCTAAGAGGTAAGGGTATTTAAGAGAGTTCGCTCCACCCTCCATCTGGGGAATTTTCAATAAGGAATCTATTTGACAGTTATTCATGCATCGTGAAGTCGTTTTCGCTCGAAGTGGCGGATCGTTATATGGTATCATCACTCGTTGGCACGTATCTTAGGGTATAAAAAAGGTGCGCTCACTTGGTCGCTCGAACCCTTGAGTGGGGAGACCTAGTTGTGGGGAACCTTCGCTGGCGGGGGAGCCTTTATCCATGTCCTTATAAGCCCACATATGAACCATAGTAATATATCCTATAGAAGTTTCCCCTTTATACTTTTGATAACCACATGCATATTATATCTCATACATCGCACACATCTCATGCATCTCATTCATACACGCATCATGTTAACCCATGTGTCTTAAAAGCCATCATAGATATCTGTTGGGTTAGAAAAAAGAAGACTTGTCAAGAAGAGTTTAGCAAACATGGATATTGGGGAAAAGGAAACCGAGGAACAGAAAAATTTACGGCAAGGATAGAAAGACCATTGTGAACAAAAGAGAATAAAAAAAGAAAAAAAAAAGAAAAAAAAATTGCTTGTTTTTAGTCCTTAATAGTTAGGCATAAGTCCGATTATGAAATTGATTGTTTTAGGGTGAAATCTTAGAAACGATAAACTCTTGATGTTTTTTTATCTGATGCTTTGAGTAGTTGATCTATGTTAGACTCGTAAGCACTTAATTATAGGTTCTTAGCAGTGAAAACCTGAGTAGTTAGCAAAGTGACTAGTTGAAAAATTGTAGGTCGGTGAATGACCGTTCGCCTAAATGTCTATCCTGATTTGCTTGTGTGTATGATGTGTGGTATGGTTGAAAATAAAAGAAAAGTCTCTAAAGAAAAGAATTAAACCACTTATAACCGATAAGCGTGAAGCTACCGATGGGCGAGTATTAGGACCACCATGAGGAGAAATGCTACCTTAAAGGGTAGGTGTGTTGAAAAAAAAGAAAAAAATAAAAGAAAAAAAGAAGTTCAAAACGAAAAGAAAAAAAAGACAAAAAAGAAAGAAAATCATACCACATTAAGCACAGAGAAAGCAATTGCATAGCATAATTGAGACATCTAGGTTGGTTTGACCCATCAATCTCAATTATTAAAACGAAATCATTGAGTTGGCTTACCTAGGAATCCAGCTGTAAATGAACCTTTGCGCACACACACTTTGAGTCTGGCTTAGATCATTTATTCAAAAACTTGGATTTGAGTTGCATTGAGTGTTTTGAAGGTTCTCTGGTCTCATTACTGAGCATTCTTTGAGGACAATAATATGTATAATTATTGGGACTATTTCGTAGCGAGTAATATAGTATGTTGGTATGGAATACCACACCACATAGTCTACCTTGACCTAGTGCAAGTAGTAGAGATCAGAAACCTAAACCAGGTCTGGGGGCGGCCAGTCTACCACCTCGCGAATAAGGGACATAACGGGATCTTGAGCCATGGGACCAAAGAAAACCGAGCAATCACCAGAGTAGAATTGGCAGGAGGAAACTATAAGCATGCCCAGGGGGCGACCGAAGACGTTTATAGGCAAAGGGCACCAAAGAGCACAAAGAAGGCCTAACCCATCGGAATAGGAAATACATCCATGCATACATGTATACATGTCACATACATGCAATTTTTGTTTTGTGTTCGCAGGTTTTCTATTGCAAAAAAAAAGGGCAAAGACGAGCAAGCTGGGAACGACAACAAACCATCTCAATTCAAGTAACGGTTCAAAAATAAACCATCTCTCATCAAGTAGCGGTTCAAAAATGAGCCATCTCTCATCAAGTAACGGTTCAAAAATGAGTCATCTCTTATCAAGTAACGGTTCAAAAATGAACCATCTCAACTTAAGTAACGATTCAAAAATGAACCATCTCTCATCAAGTAACGGTTCAAAAGTGAGCCATCTCTCATCAAGTAACGGTTCAAAAGTGAGCCATCTCTCATCAAGTAACGGTTCAAAAATGAGCCATCTCGCATCAAGTAACGGTTCAAAAATTAACCATCTCTCATCAAGTAACGGTTCAAAAATTAACCATCTCAACTCAAGTAACGGTTAAAAAAAAAACCATCTCAATCAAGTAACGGTTCAAAAATGAACCATCTCAACTCAAGTAACGGTTCGGGAATGAACCACCTCAACTCAGTAACGGTTTGGGAATGAATCATCTTTCATCAAGTAACGGTTCGGGAATGAACCAGGGGTCAAGCACCTTATCATCAAATCAACTCAGTTCGAAGCATCTCGCAAAGCAGCAGGTAAGTACGACAGCCGACAAACCAGGTAAGTAAAAATGCATGCATGACTTTGATAGGATTGTCACTGTTACACACTGCATAAGTCCCATCAAAGTGGGGGCGACTGTAGGCACTGCATTTTTGCATGAAGCCCGATGATGAGCCTCGTATGGAGGCACTACCCGATAAGTTGCGGAAGTCGCGGGAACAGACGGCGGAAGGGAAAATTCAAAAATAAGTACATCCACAAATTTAATTCTTTTGATTAACCTCGGATTCGCCCGATTAATCTCTGTTTTAAAATTTTAGCCTCGGCCCAAAGCCCTCGCAACCCATCCAAAGCCCATTTCGCCCAAAGCCCAATCCAAAAATAATTAAATCATATTTAACACATGTCACAAATTAAATTAAAACCAATCAAATCAAAATAAATCTCATTCCTAAATTAAATCAAATCTCCTTCCTAATTTAAATAAATCACCCACCAAATTAAAGAAATTCCCCCACCAAAAATACAAATATCCTTTTCTTAAACAAACACATCCCTTTATTGATTGATTTATCTCCTTGTTTTGAAAATCCCATGCAAGGAAACCCTAGCCCACTCTTATAAAAAGAGACATAAACCAACTCTATTTTCCTCTCTTGGCTCTGACTCCTGACGGCTCACACAGAAAAATCACAAACGAATAAACCCTACTCTCTCTTTTTTATTCAGACCTCACGCTCTCTCACTTTGTTTACAAACCAGAAAAAACGATAAGCCCTCACTACTCGAATAGCCTCATCTTCTCTCCACTCACGTCAAAAAGGAAGCCCCATAACCGACAAATGAACCCACGGACACGACCCAGCTTCACGCCACACACATAAGCCAAGCCCTCACGCACACACTGACCGACCACAGAGGACACATGTCCTAGCCCCTCTCACTCACACTAACTGTCTAAACCGAGCAGACCACGTCCACCGCATGCTGACCTGCACCCTAACCCTCACATCCCCCACCGAACCGTAATAAATAAACAAGTAAACCACAACCAGCCCCTGACCGAACACCCAAACCAGCCACCAAACCGTGAAACTGCACCAAAAACGGTCCCTAAACAGTCCCAAAAATCCCTGAAAATGGTCCCCAAACAGCGAACAAAATAGTGAGAAACCAGTCGAGAAAACAGTGAGAAATCAGTCCAAATATCACCCTAAAACAGTGAACAAATACGACGACCAAACACCAGCAAAAACAGTGAAGAAAATAGAGAAAACGGCAGTGCAAACAGTGAAACAGCGAAGGAAAATATTGAACCAGGAAACCAGAAAAATTACGGAACATTAACCCTTCCGGCGACGACGTAACCCACTCCCGGGAAGCGATTTAAAAGGTAAGACCTGAGGGCACCCTTTGTTATATTTTTTATTTTATCATCCCGGACACGACATGCTTGGTTGGACGTGGAATACGTCCAACCGGGCATGTGATGTCCTATATTAAAAATGGCTAGACTATTGGTCACATCTCTCTTTGATGTTCCGCATTTATCTTCAGTCATTTATCTTCCTTTAATGTTTCGCACTTAGTTTATTATTTATCGCTTCCGTTATTTCTTGTTATTTCATCTCATGCATTATCATATTTCATGTATATATTGGGTTAATGATTGCGTTATATTAAATGGTCGGTGCTATCTCTTGCGGTATATCAGATGGAAACCCAGACGTAAATTCCGTAGCCGAATCCGAATGGACGGTAGTGCGGTCTGTACTTGGGATACAACTCCACGTACCGCTTAAGGAACTTTCAAGCACGTGTTTCATCTTGGTATTTAATTTCATGTTTATTGTTCCGCCTTTTATTTTCTATGTATTTTTTGTTCTTGTTAATGCATTGTAATCTAGTGCGCATGGGCTAATTACGTTGGTTTAAAGGTCCTCTATTTGAGGGAGAAAAAGCCTAAAAGGCTACCTTTACCACAATATTTTGCCGCGCCTTTTATTATTCCGTTATCTACTTTCCGTATATTATTTCTTTGTCCATTCATGCATTGTAATCTAGTGCGCATGGGCTAATCACGTCAGATTAAAGGTTCTCCGTTGAGGGGTAAAAGCCTAAAGGCTACCTTTACCACGATGTTTTGCCGCGCCGGATGAGGTATGCTCGATTGAATGTGAAATACGTTCAATCAGGCATACGAGATCCCATATAGATGTCGGCCTTGGTCGCATCTCTTTTATTTAATTATGCATTGCTATTCAGTGCGCATGGGCTAATTACGTTGGTTTAAAGGTCCTCTATTTGAGGGGGAAAAAACCTAAAAGGCTACCTTTACCACAATATTTTACCGAGCCTTTTTAGTCCGTTATTTACTTTTCGCATATTATTTCTTTGTTTGTTCATGCATTGTTGCTTGATGCGCATGGGCTAATCACGTTGGTTTAAAGGTCCTCTATTTGAGGGAGAAGAAGCCTAAAATGCTACCTTTACCACAATATTTTGCCGCGCTTTTTAGTCCTTTATTTACTTTTCGCATATTATTTCTTTATTTGTTCATGCATCGTTGCTTGATGCACATGGGCTAATCACGTTGGATTAAAGGTCCTCCATTTGAGGGAGAAAAAACCTAAAAGGCTACCTTTACCATAATATTTTGCCGTGCCCTTCCCCTATTAACTTTGCTATCCATCTTTGTTTTGGTTGTTGTTTTACATCTTTTCATTTTCGCATTCATGCCATATTTATGTTTGAGTGTTTGCTTCTAACGGTATAGCAGATGGAAACCCAGCCATAAATTTCATAACCGAATCCGAATGGATGGTAGTGCGGTCTGTTCTTGTGATACAACTCCATGTACTGCTTGAGAAGTACTCACGCACACGTTTACGTCATTTTAGATACCACTTTG
The DNA here is from genome assembly GCA_019454045.1 of Zanthoxylum bungeanum. NCBI lineage: Eukaryota > Viridiplantae > Streptophyta > Magnoliopsida > Sapindales > Rutaceae > Zanthoxylum > Zanthoxylum bungeanum. Next base: position 180,688 of record SKCR01029700.1, on the reverse strand, counting down.
GTAACCCCGTTCGAACGCGTTTGAAACGCTATACGAACGCGAACATTCTGTTTACCGTTCGAATGTGTTTCCGAATGCTGGATGAACGCACATACAGTGAACAGACTTCCTTTCATCACATTTCATGCATGTTTGCTTCTTTGGTCATTTCTTTTGTATTATGTACCTAATTATCCATTTTTAATATTAATGCTTTTATAATTGTTACTAATTACATTATGGCGCTTCATTGTTTAATATGCTTATGAAATTATGCATTTGTCTTCCTTTTCATTTATTGACGTTTATGGGTGTGCAATCTTGTGTGTTGATTACATTATCTTGCATGTGCTGCATAAGACTTGGTTATACTATTGCATAAATCCTTTCATTACAATTGGCATAAGTAAGGGACCATTCCGAACCCAACGGTTTGAGGTCTTCCCTTGCGAGGGGTGAGTGCGGCCTTAAATCATTTCCCAGTTCACACTGGGTGGCGACTCCATTTATTTCTCTGGTTGAGTCCCCCGCGGGCTACTCCGTACTCCCGACCGGGCCATGAGCTCGGACAGCGTCGCCCACCTCTGTGGCCGTGCCTACAGTAAGGTTTTGGGGTTAGCGCGGAAGCATCAATGTGACTAGAATTTAGAATTTTCATCCAAAACCACTTTAAGGATCGTGGTTATGTCGTTGTTGATGTAAACAAATATACTACTAAATTAATCTTTATTAATTTTAACATGCATGTAATAAATATTTTATTTATCAATATAAATAATATTTACTAATAGTAAAACATACATTGATGAATTTATATTTTTCTTAAGCCGTTTGAATATCCTCCTTGATTTTTCTCTTGCAATAGTGCACCAAGCGTTGCACTTATAGTTGGCAAACTAGTACTCCTTTACGAACAAATCGTTTCCACTTTTGAGAATAAAGAAAACCATTTTTTTCTTTTATAGGATGTTAAAGCCTTTAGGAATAAAATCTTCAATTGAATATATATATTAATATATATTGGCATCAACATGCCAAGCGCGAGTGTGTGTATATATATATATATATATATATATATCGATCAATGTGCAAAATGTGCAAGCCTTTTGCATGCATATCAGTATGCAAACTTCAATTGCTTTGCCCTTTTTTATTTTTTAAACGTGAACATATACACATATATATAAAGAATTTTTCCAAAATAAATTAGAATACTTAATCAAATTAAAAATATTAATTAAATAAAGTCTTTCCTATTTAATCTTAATTAGGATTCTAATTAATTTGGGTGTTATCCCACTAAATTAAAGCTCAATAGACTAAATATTATTTTGGCCCAATAATTAATTAACTATTAATTAATTATTTTACTTACTTAATTTTAATTAATAATTAATGAAAATTACATTTAATTTAATTTAATTTATTTAATATAAATATCAAATATCTATTTAAATAATTAAATCTAATTTTATATTTCAAATTTATTAATCAAATTAATATTTCTGAAATATCCCGAATATCATAATCCAATTAGGAAACGCCAAAATAATCATTTATTAACTTTTAATAAACATCATATAATTTGTAACATAGACGAGAACTATATTGTGCGACCGTTTTAGGTTCATTATCGAGTAGTGGTGAAATAATATTAACTCTTTAATATCTCATATCTATGATATTCCACAGACCATGGGTAATTGCCTAGCAACAAGCCATGCTCCCTAGTCGATGAATGAAATGGGAAAACATATGAACCTGTTAGAATACACTTTGAGCATGTCATCTCATTCCTTCCGATATTTATGTTTCTTATCGAGTCTGGGATCATGGTAAGGTCAAATCCTTGTACTCGACATATCCTTAAACTCTATATTGTGGATTTAATATCTCTAATATATCGATTGCTTTGTCAAAGACTTATATCCACAACTTTGAGTTTCCTTGAAACATCTCTAACTTTTATTATCAAAAATATCGGATCCCATCTTGAAGCATACGTGACTTCGTATGTCAATCGCTCAAGGTCATCTAACATTTATTCAAATGACGTGGATATTCGAATGAAGATATACTAGTGAACCAAGAGTACTATTGGACAAGTCATCATATGATCTCAGGTAAGTAGATATGACAATACTAATATATTATTACGAAGATCAATGACCTTAGATAATATTACCATGTGATCTTACATTTCTGTGGTCATGTTCAATATTTTATTCTACCAATGAAACATCTATTGTTTGTGTCCTTATGATATGAAACTCATCATCTGTTCTATTAACATCATATGTCAATCTAGGCGACACATAATAATATTGGTCAAATGATATATTATTGTCCTGTATAACAATCACATTTTACCAAGAACTAAATTTAAGACATATAAATATCGTTGACTTTCATAATCGCAAACGGCTTTTGGATTAACGATATTCATCTGACATAATGTCTTGGGACATACACATAAAATATGGATGATTAATGTGTAGATAACAAATACCTTTTATTAATTAATAATAAATTATATTACAAACATTATGCCTTAAACCATAATATCTATAATTGGTTTTAGGACATACACTCTAACAAACTCATTCCGTACTTCCTCTACATCGTATGCCACTCTTTGTTAGTTGCTTCTCTTGTGCATTGCCGAGCACAACCTGAATCATCAAAAACATTTCCCCCCATTTTCAAGCTGTGAATGTACCACTACAAAAATTATACCCTTTAGCGTCGAAAATAATCGACGCAAAAATCCACAGTTTCGACGCAAAAGTGAATTAGCGTCGAATTAATTAGACGAAAAAATAGACGCCGAAATGTCGACGAGAATAATATTTAGCGTCGAAACAAAGATATTCGACGCTAAAAACTATATTTTGCGTCCAATTTATGTCGATGCTAAATTAAATTTTCTGACGCTATAGGTCTGATTTTGCGACGAAATAATTCGACGCTAAAAGTTAAACTTTTAGCGTCGTTTCGTTTCGACGCTAAAGTATATTAAAAAAATAATATTTGTATACTTATAACTACGATTTTTTAACTATTAGCGTCGAAACTTTCGACGCCAAAAACACATTTAGCGTCGACTAGTTCGACGAAAATAGTTAAAAAATGTGTTTTTTAAAAAACATTATTAATTTACTTATTTTTGGTCTAAAATAATTAATTTAATATTTAATTTAATTGAAAAATAAATTCTGATTAATAACATAATTACGAAATATTATAATAATAATTATATTGAATTTTTTTTTAGAAAAAAACATATAATATTAAAACTATTTGTTCAAAATGTTTATACAAATGGATATAAAATTTATTGCTACTGCGATGGAGGGACGCTCGAGCCCGATGCACCCTGACTGAGTGAGGCTTCCAACATCTGGCGGAAAGCCAGCATTTGCTGTTCGAACTGCTCCATCTTCTTCTCGTGGTCCACCTTGACCTGTTGTAGCACCTCTTTAGTCTTCTTCAGCTCGTCTCGGGTGGTGACTAGCTGGTCTTCGGTGGTGGCTAGACGGTCTTGGGTGGTGGCTAGCTGGTCTTGGGTGGTGACTAACTGGTCTCGAAGAGAAGAGGCATTGTCCGAATTAACAGTATTGCGTGTAGATGACGTCGGCTTCTTACGAGTGCCAAGGCCAACGTTGTAAGCTGTCTGATTCTTGAAAACCAACCAATTGCGACAACTGCTCATCTGGTATTGGGTCGGACCCTGTCTCCTGAGTTTGATGTTGGAGTTCCATCATTTCGTTCTTTTTAAAAAAAGAAGTTAATGTTAGAATTTTTTAGAAAAAATTAACATATATATAATTATTATTTTATTTTAAAAACTAAAACTTACATAGCAGCGTTCAGCTTCTTCATTTATCCATTTATTTTTCTCATTGTAATGCGTCACTCGGAAAAAATCTGGAAATGATTGCACCTCACCTGTGTTACTATGTTAAAAACAGAAAATAAATTCAGTATTATTCCACATTAGTAAAAACAATGAACTGTTATATTTTACGTTAGGATATATTTACCTCAGAATGTTCGGCACGATATTGGATAAATGGCTTCGAACCTCCACGGTGGTTAAAACGCAAGTGACTTCGATTTTCCGCATTTGCGTGACATTTATCATGCATTTACCAACACTGTAAGTACCGAAAACAAAGAAATATTATAAATTTCCGTTTATTTCAAAATTTACCTCGTGTTTTTTGCTAGACCAAAGCTCACATAAGAGTGTCCAGTCTTGCTCCTCTATAAAATCAGGCTTATGTTGTGGAGCCTCTGAAGGTCCATGTTCGTCGAATATTGGTTTCAGACTTTTTTCCAATAATCCTTATAACATTTCCCAATGTGGTAGTCAATATACTATTGGACATTCACTTTGGTCAGATCGAAGTCGAACCACTCCTACAGGAATAGCAACCGAGTAAAAATAAGTATAAAATAAAAATGTTAACTAACAAAAAATTTCGAAAACTTAATACTGTACAGAAACTCACAAGTAGCGAATAGAATAGCTGGTTGATTTTCATCTCCCACGGTATCTTTCTCCAAGAAACGTAGTTTTGGGGAGCTTCAAATCGAGTTGTAACTCATATGGTTGTAGTAAACGCTGAATTATATTGTCCGACTTGACTTTATCCATCCTCTGATATCTCAATCCGGATACGGTCGTGAACCTTAACATACTTAGCCAACCTCAGGCCACGGGTGCGTCCTCGACCCTTCACTGTACTGGACTCACCTGTGCTAGCAGAGACTCCATCAGGGCCAGTTGTCCTTGCTGATGTAGATGTAGTCGCATTAGCCCATCTGTGATTGCCCAGTGCCATCAGCAAAAACACACAAAGTTTCAGGTTTCCATCACAATAACTCACTTGTGGTGGCTTGGATCTAACATATTATATGCATGAATCATGAATAAATAGTATGAACTGCATAAATGAAAAGGTCCAAGCAAGACACACATTGTTAGTAGATAGAATCATCACATCCAAAATTAAAAACGAGTGATGAAAGAAATGTCCTATGGAAGTTGTGAGACAATGCAATGAAAGTGTATGAAAGAAATGTCCTATGGAAGTTATTTTCTTATAAATGTTATCAAAATCCAACCTAAACACAAGCCATAAGATCAAAATATGGTGAGAGAGAGAGACGAGGGAGGTGAGAACAGCAGCATTTGCTGCTGTTCCCACCTCTCTCGTCTCTCACTCTCACCATAAACCAACAAACACACGATTCCTGTGAATTCGGCCATCCAAATAAAAAAATTCCATAATCAGAAATATAAAGACAACAACATAGAGCAGGCAGAGTATTCATCATCATCATCAATACCATTTTGTTCTCATCATCAATTCATCATCATCATCAACAACCATCATCATCATCAAATACATCCAGCTTCCTAATGAATTCGGCCAACATGTCCCAAGACCAAGCTTAAAACTTTCATCCAGCCAATGCATAACACTACTACAAAAATATAAGAAATGATCACTAATCCCTTGTTTCCTTTCAAGAAAAAAAACAATACTAAAGCTTTCTTTCAACTAAATTTCATCCACCCAAGCTTTCTTTCAACCAAATATAAGAAATGAAATTCAAAAAACACTTACCTGTAAAGTCGAGAAAGAAGAAGAAGACACTGGTTTGAGCTGAGAAAGATGAAGAAGACACTTAGAGCTTTGTTTTTGGACGTTTGAGCTGAGAAAGAAGAAGACACTGGTTTTAGGGATTTAAGGGACATTTAGCGTCGAAATTATTTGCTTTTAGCGTCGAATAATTCGACGCTAAAAAGTTGGCGGCTTATTAAAAAATTAGGTTATTTTTTTGGGGAAAGTTAATTTTTTAAGTTAGCGTTGAATTATCTAAAATCGACGCTAAATGTCTAACATTTAGCGTCGATAACAGTATTCGATGCTAAATTTCTAACATTAGCGTCAATAAGATTATTCGACGCTAAATGTCTAACATTTAGCATCGATAAGATTATTCGACGCTAAATATCTAACATTTAGCGTCGATTATTATTTCGACGCTAAATTGCTATTATTAATAATAATTACAATAATATGATAATTATACTATTAATAACAGCGACAATCATTCAACCATATTTAATAATAATTCAAAACACAACCATACATTATTAATAAAATTATTCATCAATCCCATCATACACTAACTTCATTATTCACTATTATCTTCGGTATTTGAGGATTCGTGACTGGACTCGAAGTCATCTTCAGTGTCAAATTCTTCTTCAATTGCTACTTCCACGCTAACTTCAGAATGAGGAATTATCTCAACGTCTGTATTATCTCGAGTTAATGTGATATTTTCAGGAATGGTGACAGTTGGTACATAAAATATCTATTCAGGAACTTCGAAGTTGCCGGAGACTTCTTGTGTTTCACTTGATATGTCAACACTATCTTTCTCCTGCGTGTCCCAAATGCCCCTATGTTGTAACTTTTCTACCACCATCCATCCATTTCCTAACTTTGGATCAGATATATATATCACTGAATGTGCTTGGGTACAAAAAATATATGGATCATTCTTATACCAAAAACGTTGAACATTAATTGACGTTAGATGATTACTAACTTGAATTCTCATCTTTCTGGCATTTTTGTCAAACCATTTGCATTCGAATAGCACAATATGTGATCTAGTTCTGTATATCAACTCAATGACTGATTGCAACACTCCATAGAAGTCAATAATATCTGAGTCGTGTTCTTCTTGGACTACAATTCCATAATTCTGAGTCACATGAGCAACATCTCGCTGTTCGGTATGAAATCTAACTCCGTTCACAATGCATCCACTGTATTCATAAGCCTTCTTTTGAGGCCCATAAGCCAAGGAAACCAACGAGGATGACGAGTCCAATTGACCAGTTTGCACTTGGTTGTTTATCTAACAATGAGAGAAATATATATGTTAATATAACAAACTGAAATATTTAATGTTAGGATAAAAATAAATATACAATGTTAGGCCTTACAGTTGTCTCAAACAATTTAGGAAATTCTTTTTCGTGTGTTCCATCAACGTTATGGTCACCACCACATTGTAGCATTGTAATATGTTGCCTACAAAAAATGAGTTAGGTTAATGTATGGCCAAAAAAATATAGTTATGCACCAAAAAACTTACGTTAAATACGGTTGCACTTCATCACAATTACTCAATATAAACCAATGCGCACGTTGAACTTCCTCAAAAGTTAGTAATTTGACACCTACTGCTCCAAATGCTCAGCAATTTTGACGGAACATTGTGATATCTTGCTTATTACTTGCATCTCCATCATAGTTTCATGGCCGACGATTAAAATGAGTTTCAATATTCTGCATGTACATCGAACAAGATTTTATTGCTTCACTTATTGCAACAGCTTCTGCTATTGACCCTTTAGGGCGCGCCTTGTTTTTCACATATTTTTTGTAATCTCCTAAAGCCCTGCACATATGACAACAAGTTTGCATTAATAATAAATTCAATGCACAGCAAAAATTTAAGAATGTAATATTTAAAACTGTATATATAGTACCTCTCAATGGGATACATCCATATGTAATGGACAGGACCTCCCTTCCTAGCTTCAGTCGATAAATGCACGGCCAGATGTACCATCACATCAAAAAAAGCGGGTGGCAAAATTCACTCCAGCTTGCATAGGATTATCACGATTCCTCGCTCAAGTTCGTCAATAACAGATGTGGTTAATTTCCTCTGACATAATTGTTTAAAGAAGCCACATAGATCGAGTACGACGTCACATACATTCAGGGGAAGATAAGTCGAATTCCAATAGGAATGAGAATCTCGAGAAGCACATGACAATCGTGACTCTTTAACCCCATTATTGTATCATCTCTGACCCAACGCCCAATATTCGATGCATAATCATCAGGAAATTTAACCATTTTCAGCCAATCACAGAATGATTTTCTCTCCGATAGAGTTAGCACATAACTAGCATGTGGCTTAATAAGACCTCGAGAAGTGACTTGTAAATGCAATTCACTGCGAATTCTAAGATCTTGTAGGTCCAATCTAGCATTTACAATGTCTTTTGTCTTACCCGGAATATTGAATAGTGTGCCCACTAAAACTCACATATGTTTTTTTCTATATGCATTACATCCAAATTATGTCGCAAACTCAGAGTTCCCCAATATTCTAACTCAAAGAAAATACTTTTTCGGGTCCAATTCAACTCTTCAGGTTGATGTTTTTGATTTTTATCTCTATTATTAGGATGTTTACCTGGTGTGCTGTCTCTGAGATGTTGATGTTGGCAAAGTATGTCGAATCCAGACAATGGACTGGGCATACTCTGAGGTTCATGTTGACCGTTAAATAATTTACTCCTCCACCAAGAATGACTCAACTCAAGAAATCTCATGTGCCCTGTGTATCCTATTTTATTTCGTAATCATTGCGAAGGTGTTTGACCCGCACAAACTGGACATGCCATGTATCCCTTAGTGCTCCATCCAGATAATGAACCATAAGCTGGAAAATCATTAATGGTCCATAATAATGCGGCATGCATCTGAAAATACTGCTCGAAAGCTGCATCATAGGTATGCACACCCACATTCCATAATGTTTGTAACTTCTCGATCAATGGTCTCAAGTAAATATTCATATCATTACCAGGGGAACATGGACCAGGGATAAGCAATGACATAAACATGAACGGATCCTTCATACATTTCCATGGAGGTAAGTTATATGGAATAAAAATAACGGGCCACATGCTATAAGAGTTGTACATATTCCCATACAGGTTAAAATCATCAGAGGCAAGACCTAACCTGACATTACGGGGGTCCTCAGCGAAACGGGGGTACATTTCATCAAATTCCTTCCACTCGTTCTATACGCATGATGTCTAAGTATGCCCTCCGTACCGATCCTCTTTTCATGATGCCACATCATGTCAGTCGCTGTGTGTCGTGACATGAACAACCTCTGCAGCCTGGGCGTTAAAGGGAAAAATCGCAATATCTTTTGAGGCATTTTCTTCCCCATACCACGGACTTTGTACCGACTTTCACCACATATCAGACAATATTCAAGTGATTCATAATTGGCACGAAATAATACACAATCATACTTACAAGCATGAATGGATTCATACCCCATTCCCAGATCACGCAACATTTTCTTTGCCTCGTATTACGACTTAGGCAATTCGCTTCCAACCGATAACATTTGCCCTAGTAACTTTAGCATCATATCAATAATTTTGTTGGTCATTCTGTTGATCACTTTAATGTGTAATAATTTCACAACGAAATTCAAGATCGACATTCCAGCACCATCAAATGGATTTTTTTTGCCTCAACAAGTAGTTCACTAAATAAATTTTGTTCATTTCCATTTAACACTGGCATGTCACCACTAACAGTATGACCAAGTTGTGGACCTTGTAAGTCATGCAAAACATCAATTATCTCATCGTTTGCAGGTTGATTGTAACTACTGCTCCCTTCACCGGAATCAATAAACCGTGACTGAGAATTATACTGCTTACTGTGATAAATCCACGTACGGTAAGTTGGTGATATTCCTGGCATGTATAAATGATTATGAACTTCATCTAACCGTTTCCTTTTCCTATTCAAACAATTTGTACATGGACACCGAACACGACCTTCTGCATCAATGTGTTACTTTGCGACTTCCATGAACACATACATTCCATTACGATATTCAACACTCAATCTATCCAGCGAGCTCATCCAATTTCTATCCATTTCAGCGAAATACCTAAATATAATAATATAATTATTAAATATCATATTACACTAATCAATATTACTAATTCATTAATTATTTATTTAAGCATATACATATATATTTAGTTGATAAATTAAATAGTTTACAGAAAAATTCTATTTAGTTAATTAATTAACTTAATCTACATATATGAATCATAAACCACTAACAAAAAGTATATAATAAACATAATCATAAAAAATGAAAATAATAAAGAAATATGAAAGAAGATTTACCTTATGGAAAATTGATTACATTTTATTGAAAATAATTAACTGATTTTTAGCGTCGAATTTTATGTTTCGACGCTAAATTTCTTATTTTTAGCATCGCCTTAAAATTTAGACGCTAAAGATTAAAGGACTGTCGGTGGAATCTTCATAAACCTTTAGCGACGCTACTTCGTCGACGCTAAATTTCTAGTTTTTGGGGTCGCAATTTATGTCGACGCCAAAGATTATTGGATTAGTTAAAAATATTTAGCGTCGAATAATTTTCGACGCTATAAGTCGTACTTTTAGCGTCGAAATGTCTATTCGACAATAAAAGTTGAATATTTAGCATCGAATATGATTTTTGACGCTAAAATATTGATATTTGGTGTCCAATATTATTTACGACACTAAAAGTGATTATTAGCGTCGAAAGTAGTTTCGACGCTAAAGTATTGGACGCTAAAGGGCATAATTTTTGTAGTGAAGTGAGTTGATAAGTCGCGTATTTTAAGCTCATAAGAACATACACATTCATAAGATGCATTAAAGTCATGTGTATAATGTTTCAAATCTTCAAAACCTATATTTCTGCACTGTGACTGGCACACCGGCCCTTGAACCGGTATGTCGGTATCCCTGCTCTACTTTGGACAGTTTTACATGCTCTCTGAAACTGGACTACTCCATACCGGTTGATTACGCCCAAAAAGTACTTGTGGTTATCGCATTATAGTTGGGGTGTCGATTCCTCAGAGAGATGGTTACAAGGAATCAATTCACTTATGAAAATGTTAGTAATAACTTAATTAAGAAAAGAGTTTAATTGGTAATGTGAAATAAAAATGATGAAAAGTACGTAAGAGTTATCAGTAGAGAAAAGCGGCAAGCGTCGGGAATCCCTCTTATATCAAATTCATATATTCAGTAATTGATTCCTTTTATTACTCAATTGAAGGTTTCACATCCCAAACCAATAATCGGAAGATATTTCAATTCAAAACATATTAAATTATAAGGTAACTGTGAATGCTTTCTCTATGTTAACAACACACAATGTTATCGTTATGACCTATCTAACATCGATAATATACCCTCAAACAATACTGCAGCAGGAGATCAACACATAAAACAACATTACCAGTCTCAACCGGGTTCCCCAATCACACATAGAAAAAGCATGACTATTCCTATAAGCAAATTGGTATAACACAATCTCTGGATTATAAATCAAAAGATAATAAAGAATAACAAATCATTAATTATATTAAACGTTGAAGAGTATTCAGGAATCAAAAACATGAATTAAAGAACTTAATTACAAGAGTTCATCCTTAGTTTTGCCTATGAGATTAGTTCTCCATACAGAAGAGAGACATGGCCTTGATAGTTTGGAAGAGCATCATGTCTGGCATGAAGCTTCCTCGTTCTTCTCTCTCAAATATGAGACTTCAACTCTTTGTTGTGTGTTTTCTTTGTTTTTCTCCTCTTTTAGGTTTTTGGATGAACTTAGGTTTATATATAGAAGTCCCGGAGTCCATATATGCATGAAACACGTCCGAATTAAGTTTCTGGGACATTGCCGGGGGGCCCCGTGGTGCCAAACTTGCTGGAAAATATATGGAGTGAAGCTGATGTCGCATCATGAGGCCACAAGGTTAGGCATCACACGCAAATGTTTTTTTTTTGGTTTTGTGCTTTCTTCGTTTCCGCTCTTCCCGCGTGCTTCTGATGCATCCGTAAGGTCCCGAAACATCAGTATTGCTCAAATATCCATGTTCCATTTCTTCCTAATAATAAAACATAAAATAAACTATAATTATGATCAAATACATAATAATCAAGTCGAATTAGCGATATTCAAAGTACATTTTCATGCATTTATCACAACCCCCAACCAGCTTATTGCTAGTCCCTAGCCATTCAAGCATAAAAATAAAATGTAAACTAAACTAAATTAAAAATAAAAGAACTATCTAAGCCACTTTCGTAGGGATCACAATTGCATTTAGCGTATACAATTAGCCTTTAAACCCCTGGGTGACCCTAGTGGACGAGTTATAGTCTCTTGAGGGCTTACAGCGACGACACCCACAAACGTCATTCAAAACGCATGCAATCATGTAAAAATAACAAAATGAAATAGTCTCAATAGTTACAAATATTCTTATCCTCAAAGAATGCCTAGTAATGAAATCAGAGAATATTCAAAGTACTCAATGCAGCTCAAATCCAAGTCCTTGAATAAATCATCTAAGCCAGACTCACAGTGTGTGTGTTTAAAGGTTCATTCACAGCTTGATTCCTAGGTAAGCCAAATTAATGATTTCGTTTAAAAATTAGGATCTGATGAGTCAAACCAACCTAGATATCTCAATTGAGCTCTGTAATTGCCTTTCTATACTCAGTATGGTATGATTTATTTTTCTTCTTTCAAAATCTTTTTTTTTCAACACACCTACCCTTTAAGATAGCATTTCTCCTCATAGTGGTCCTAACACTCGCCCATGGGTAGCTTCACGCTTATCGATTATAGGTGGTTCAATTTCTTCCTTTCTTTTGTATTTGCTTTCTTTCAAAACTTTCTGCTTTTACTTTTAACCATACCATACATCATAACACTAGCAAATCAAGATTGACATCTAAGCAATCGGTCATTCATCGACATGCAATTTCTTCAACTAGTCACTTTGCCAACTACCTAGATTTTTACTGTTAAAAACCTATAATTAAGTGCTTACAAGTCTAACCTAGATCAACTACTCAAGACATCAGATAAAAGTACATTAAAGAACTTATGGTTTCTAAGATTTCATCCTAAAGCAAACAATATTCATCATTGGATTCATGCTTTACTATTAAGGACTAAAAACAAACAATTTTTTTAATAGAGTATTATCACTACATTATCACTACATGCAAACACCCCCATACTTAAAACTTGCATTGTCCCCAATGTAAGATAAATGTAAAGAAAAAATGAGTGAGGAATAACACAACGAGGCATGGAGTTAATCAGGCTCCTGCTGGTGAGACTTTGGTTGTGTGAGCTATATGGGTTGTTACTAACAAACCTGCCTGGTGTTGGACAAAATGACCCATAGCGTCACTATTTGCACAGATCATTGTGTTGTTGTAGCAAATTAACTATGTGACAAGGAAATTGCACTCTCATCATTTGTGATTAGATCACCTTAGATATATAAATGAAGAGAGGTCCCTATGATTAGTTCCTGGATGAGAATGATATGAGACAGTATCAGTCCCCGAAGGATTAATCATTAAATATCCCTAGCCGGAGTATTATCGAGACTGGACATCGATAATGCGGAATAGGCTAGTATTGCACTTGTGTGCGTTGTGAGGGCACAACGGCATAGTTCTCATATAGATAAGTATTGGATGCTTATGCAAGTGCGATAGGAGGTCGTGTTTCACCGATGGTACGGGAAACAGCTTCGCTCTGGATAGACCCCTCGGAATCCCATTGGTATTATGAATATGTGTCTATGGGAGGCCGAAATCAAGGTAGGTGTGTATAGTCTTAACCTGAGACTTACATCGCTAATGCTTACGACAATCGATAACTTTAGTTGAGGTCGTCTAGGACTCTAACCGGTTCTGTGTACGCCAATGCCGGGTATATTGAGAATCGTAGTGTATTGGATGTGATGTCAAGACGGAAGTATCACTCCAGTCATAGTGGAGATGATGTCACGCAGGATACGGTATTAGTGCTCTTAAGAGATGCGCATCCAATCGTGATATTATGACCAGGTCATGAATATCCGATTATAGAGACTAGTTACCAGACATCCGATATGTGTTTCGGACGGGGCAGACACTTATCCAGCCCCAGCCCTAGCACGTGACTATCCGATACTGGGCCGATATGCACAATACATTAGTATACTACGCTTGATATAGATCTTAAATATTCTTAAAAGGATATGTCCGGAGAATTGGGATGACTTGGTGCTTTGCTAGGAGTTGACCTTGTCTCGTAAATCGGTAGAACGTAGTACTTGGTACGTACGTGATTCGGATACTCCGACGACCGTATTTACTGCCAACTTATCCGGAGATCTCATGGGTCGCTTCCCGATAATCCACCGATGACGCACAACTTGCACTCTTGAATAATCTGGGATTATATAGATGAGAGAGAAAATTAATCTAGGATTAATTACGGAGATATTTTATCTAGGATAAAATATCGTCTAGAGAGAGATAACGATTAATTTGGAATTAATCGGTAAATTAATATTCGATATATTAAACGAAATTAGATTTCGACGCGGAATTAAAATTAGATTTTAATTCGGGCAAACGAGTTAATTTAGAATTAATTCGTTAGCGACGTAAATAATAATTTCGCTAGGCGCAATTATTTATTTAAATTCGATTTAATTAACGTCGCGACGTAAGTTCGGTATTTCGGAAATATCGAACCCGAACGCGTGAGTGCACGTGGGCCCACTTTCATTTGGAAACGTGTGGGGCCCACATGACACATGTCATATTATGCATTATTTAATTCTAATGCATTGCATGGAGATAGTGTACAATGCACTCAATGGTTTGCATGGCATGAGAAATTGAGTGTTTGACACTCTAAGCCATTGCATGATTTGTGTCATAAGTTTATTATTAATTTAATAAATATTATGGCATAAATATAAATTGATTTTTTGTAACAAAAATTCTTAGAACTCTCTCATCTCTCTCACGCCAAGTGTGGCTGTCTTCACTGGTTTTGAACCAGTTTGGGCGTGAACAATAGGGAAGCAAGAGTGGATTTTCATGGTGAAAATTCAAGTGCTAGCACACTTACAAGTCTTGCGAAGGTGGTAGGGAGGTTCGACCATGAGCCGGGATCCATCCAACGAAGCTAGGAGCTGTGTTTCTCATCTCAAAATTCTGTTTTGGAGGCAGTGGACTGCATGCAGTAAGCTTACATGGCAGTGCGTTTGTTTTTTGGGTTCATTTGTCTTCAAATCGACTCTACCAACCAATGTAAGTATTCCGCTATCTTCGTTGGTGTATTCACGCATTATTTCATGTCTTGTTTGATCATGGGACCTTAGAAAAACTCAACAATGGCATCAAGAGCTAATGTTGCAAGCATGAAATTTTAGGGATTTAAAATTTGGGTAAATGTGATTTGAGCATGATTTGAATAAATTGTTTGTTTGAGTATGTTTATAACATGTTTAATTTCATTTTGGTTGGACTAATTTGATGAAAATGATTTGGAATTATTTTCCCCAAATATTTGTCCTTGGCCGAATGGTTTGATGATTTTTGGGATCTTGGATTTTTTGATTTTTAATTCATTTGATGAGTTAGAATCGATTAGGTTGATGTTAATTTGAATCGAATTGGATTGGATTTCGAATTGGACAAAAAACCCAAAATCTTTGAGTTGGCCGAATGTGACTAATGCCCTAATGTCTTGGTAAATTTTGATTTTGATAATTGGATGTATTGGAAATCATTCGGGATATGTATTTAATGTCGATTGCGGATTAATTGGATTGAAACCGAATTGGACATGAAATCACTCCCTTGGCCGAGACCTTTAAGCATGTAGATGGGTTTGATTTTTCAATTTGTGTGTTGGACATATGATAATGAATCAAGCATGATTAATTGGACTAATATGGTGTTTTAGAAATGTTGATTTAGTTGATTGATCATGTAATAATACTTGGTAATTAAATTGGGAAAATTGGATTTTTGAATTTAATTATTTGGGCCTAATTTTGGAAATTGGATTTAAATGTTGTATTTGGGCCTATTGGGCTTGATTTATCAAGTTTGGTTTAGGCCAAATGGATTGGATCCAATTGGGCCCAAAACCTTGACCATAAAGCCCAAATGCGACTTAATGAACCTTTAAAGTTCAATTGGGCCTAATGGGCCAAGATTGATTTATGGGCTTATGGGGTAAATCCCGGATTGGACTTTGGTTATCGGTTTGACCCGAGTTGACCAAAAGTCCACGCCTTAAGAAATCAATCAAAAGCCCATTGGACTTTAATTGAATTGACGTTGGACGTTAATCGGTCTTTGAGACGCGTTACGATTAGATTTGGAATTTAAATCGTAAAAGGTTTATTAAAAAAGTGTAATATTAATTTGGAATTGAATAGTGAATTAGTATTAAATACATGTTAAATTAGATTTAATGATGTAGTTAATTTAATTCATGAATTCGTACTTTAAGTACTTATTCGCAAAAACGAGTTTGACTCGAACAAAATCAAATCGTTGTTTGAACATTGGATGATCACTTAATTATCAGATTAATTAATTTGATTGATTGATTGATAGCATGCTTATGTGTGTGAATACGTGGTTGTGTTGAATGAATAATGTATATCGGATGGATATTAGTCGGGTGGGCAATTTTAGAAATTGTTGTAATAAATTCGATTTATTAAATTGGACCTGCGTGTCCAGCCTTATCACCTCTTTCTCTTTGTATTCTCTTCTCACCTATTCCCCTCTATATATAGAGTTTCTTTAGAAGTGTAGTGTAACGGGTAGTAGAAGTAGTACAAGTGCTAGCTTGAGTGAGAAAGGAGAGATTTGATCTAGGATCAATGTGTAAAGTATCCATCCGCATATCATTATTATTTATTTCATACTCGCTTTATTATGTATTTAGAATGCATGTTAAGGGTGTATGATGATGAGACCTAACAAAGATAATTAAATTGGTAGCCAATTTGCACGCGAAAATCCCTCAATATATATCATGCGTCTTTCCTTCCATTGAGTGATTCTTGCTCAAGATCCGAGATTGGCAGGGTGTTTTTGGCCAAAGTCAAGCCCTTGTCAGTCGAAGATGTGTTTTAATCACGAGGCTTTGTTCCATATCGGTGTCGTGTCCAAGTTGTGGTTTGTTTTTGGCCAAAGTCAAGACCACTTCTTGTCCATAGACATTGATTACGAAGTTTCCTGTCAATGGGTCCGCGCTTGACTGGGATCACTAGGTTTGTTTTTGGCCAAAGCCAAGGCCTAGTTGATTCAGAGGAAACGGGTTAGGGTATATATTCGATATATAGGCATATATTAGATATATGTTTCGGACTGGATGTCCACCTACTGGATCTAGGAGTTGGATGGGATCCAATTGATCTTCGAGATCTACCTAGTTAATTATCATACAATTTTTGTTGGCCAAAGTCAAGATTGTGTGATATTTAACGGGATCCTAGCCCACTAGGAAACACGGTTTCCCGAGTACTCGACAGAGGGTTAGAGGTTAGAGGCTCGACGAAAAATAGTGGGAGGCAAGCAAGTATTGAATTTGCAACATTCGTTCAATACTCGCTAAACACGCTCATTTATATTTTACTCGTCATATTTATCAAAAGTATTAGTTGGACTAATATTTTATGTTGTTTTAAAAATATATATAGTTGGACTATATACAAACTCATTCAATATATAGTTGATTTTATAATTGGATTATAGTAATCAATATAATTGAATTAAAGTGATAGTTGATTTTATAATTGGATTATAGTAATCAATATTAAAATTATAGTTGATTAAATAAATGGATTATTGTAATCATTATAATAAATAGTACCTTATTAAATTGATTAAATAGTTGGACTATTGAAATCAAGAAAGAATTGAAAAGTTGAATATTTAAAATATATAATCATGGATTAAATGCTTTAAATGATTTAATTTTCATATTGGGAATAAATAATAGGTTAATTTATTTGATAAAATAACTTATTATGACTAAGCCCATAATTAAGCAAATAGTAGAGCATAAAATCTTTGGAAGATTTATGTGATGATGACTTTAGTGCTTAATTATTATACTTATCATAAATCTATCTTTAGAAAATATTAAATTGCAATTAATAATTCTTAGAGAATTGATTTGACTATTCTAGTGGAGAGAAGTCAAAGTTTGCAATTGGGCAAGTTGCACAAGGTGCACATCATTTCGATATTCCGAAACCCAAGGCTTGGCCAAAGGTTTGTGAAATATTGAAATGATAATTGACATATCCCAAAGTGACTACCATTTGGATATGGAAGACACGAAGGAATTAAAGAAAGGGCAAGGCTCTGACTTTAAAAATGTTTGTCAAAGTTATTCACTACTAGTATTGAAATTAGATTTTAAATACTTAGTGTGTGGTACATAAAATATATGTATTGATGTTCAGAATCTGCTTTGAGCAGGATACTGACTTCAAGCCGAGATTTTCTCTGCAAATCGGAAACGGGACGAAAGTCGCTGTTTCGACCGTAGATACCTAAGTTTAGGAACTACCCTTTGGGTATGTACTTAAATTAGGAACTGTTATAATGTAACTAGTTTGACTAGAGACATTATCTCTATATCAGTGTTTAATCCGTTGCGGATAAACCTTTATATTCTAGAACACTAAGTGTTTTATTATATAAAGATGATACTGAGATAAACACATTAGATGTGAATAACAGAATTTATTTTGAATATAATAAAGCTCAAAACATATAAAATGACAAATAAATAGCTCAAATTGATTTGATCAATAGAGACTTATTTGTGGCATTGTTGTCTAGGACACAATTAAACGAGACTCGTATATCCACACTTTTGAAGAGTGGTACTAGGACTGATTTGACTATTCAAATAAGGTCTGCGAATCTAGTTTATTAGGTAAAGTACCTAAAATACTATTTACTTGGTAATAGTAAAAGGGCCACCGATCTGTTAGCCCTATTCATGGTGAAGTTAGTGGGCCCATATCTAGCTGGGCTAGATGTGGACATGAATATTTCGTGACCTTAACGGATGTAACATCACGTTATGGTTATGTGTTTCTTTTGAAGAACACAGATCGGAAACTATTAGGGTTTCGACACGAAGTAGATTAACAGATCGACTATAGTATTATGCCGTCACGGTAAGACCGTATTGGAAAATACTTAAGCAGTAAGTTTCATATGTACATGAAAGAGTACGGTATTCTTTCATATGAGGACTCCTCCCGAGACACGTCAGTTAGACGGTGTGTCCAAACTAAAAACCGAATTTTGTTGGACATTATAAGGTTTATCACGAGTCGCTTTGAGCTACCATTTCCTTCAACGGATATGTATCTACAGTGCAAAAACTTATTTAGAATAAGGTTCCATATAAATCTGTTTGACAGATATCATATAGGATATGAACAGGAAAGAAACAGGGTTTCTCATTCCTAATAATTTGGGTATGCCATGCATAAC
This sequence comes from Zanthoxylum bungeanum, assembly GCA_019454045.1. Taxonomy (NCBI): domain Eukaryota; kingdom Viridiplantae; phylum Streptophyta; class Magnoliopsida; order Sapindales; family Rutaceae; genus Zanthoxylum; species Zanthoxylum bungeanum. The sequence goes on along the minus strand of SKCR01029700.1, from coordinate 161,426 downwards.
GTTTGGATGATACCAAACTAAAGACCCAAATTGGATAAGTGCCAATATAGGTTATCCTAAGGAAACCTTAAGTATAGTACTTATAAATCTCACATGAGAACAATGTGATTGTTGCTCACCATGTGGTTTTTCCTGAGAGGAATATCGATATGCAGTGGTCAGTGGGAGGATAGTGATACTCGATGAAAATCGGAGTAATACTGTTCAAGGCACGAAGTCCTTAATGGAACACAAATAGTTCATCTATGATGAATCTATACCATTAATCTTCAAATACACAAGAACTGAGTAGATCGGATAGAGTCAGAAAACAACCTAGGGTATGGGTTTCTGATCAAACCTCATAAAGATGTCAATCTTATGAAGGTATATCCACCGACTACGTTTTGAGGAAGTGATACGAGGTATCGACTTCCTATTATGGCAAAGTGCCATGAATCCGAAGTGGATTCCATGTATAACAACTATTTTGGATACTAGTTGTTGTACCACAAGGCATTGTGCCTAATGGTTGTAATCGTCTTCAAGGAAGACATACATGGATGGTAACAAACCAACGTACAAAGCTAGGCTTGTGACTGAAAAGGTATCGTTATCAACATTGTGTTAATAACGGTTCAACCTTTTATCTGTTGCCATAGTAAATCCATTTGATGATGCTTGTTAATACTGCATATTTCATTTCTGAAATGTGTCAGATGCGATCAAAATCGCTTTTTGAATAGAAATTTCAATGGATGTCAATGAGATCAAAATCATTTCCGATTGTATAAACCTTTTGGGGTACAACAGTTGGATTTTGTATAACCAACAAACGAGGTTTGCGGTTATTCAATCCATGTTTGGATTAATGCAGCATAAGGTTCTTGGAACTGTCGTTTTGAAATAATCATAATGATTTATGATTTGACTCAAAACGAAATAATTCTTGTGTATATAAGGAGGTTAGTGGGAGAGGGCACTGACAATGAAATTCCCAATAAAGCAATTGGTGAAAGCTTGGCTTTCATAGATATTCTTTCAATAGAAATTCTCCGTAGAATTCTGGGGAGTAACAACCTTTATTCAGGGAATAAAGATCTACTGGGATAGATTTGGAGTTGTTAACACTCTCTGGGAAATTGTACATTTAAAATGTACTTGTATTGGTGTCTCATACGCTTCGAGCATATGGAGTCACAAGGGTCAATCCAAGTGATAGTCACTGGATTGAACATAAGAACATCTGTTAGTATCTGAGAGAACTAAAGATGTTGTCTTAAACTATGGAGAAGGAGAACTTGAAGTGACTGGGATCACTGCTACAAGTTTCCAAACAATTAAATACTGCGGTACTATAAAGTTTGAATAACGGGACAGTGAGCTGGAAATCTTCCGAGCAAGATAACTGTTGCCGAATAAACAACAAATGCGGATTATTGCTGCAGCTGAGGCAGCAATAGAAGCCATTTGGGTCGATAATAAATCTAATTAGATTAGATATAGTTCTGTTAGCAGCTGAGCTAGGCGTCAGCACAAGGCTAAAGAATTAAAGGTCTCATCGACGATCCAGATATATACTTCTATATCATCTGATTCGTTCGGATCATACATCGTGGCGATGTGATGATCGTATAAATCGCGTCAGACGATAATCATACAAATCCGCTGACGAAAACCTTTCCTCAGCAATTTGAGCGAACCGTACATAGTTCGGGTGTTAGACACTCGAGTGACTGGCTATGTGCCAAGTGGGAGATTGTTGGACAAAATGACCCATAGCGTCACTATTTGCACAGATCATTGTGTTGTTGTAGCAAATTAACTATTTGACAAGGAAATTGCACTCTCATCATTTGTGATTAGATCACCTTAGATATATAAATGAAGAGAGGTCCCTATGATTAGTTCCTGGACTGAGAATGATATGAGACAGTATCAGTCCCGAAGGATTAATCATAATTCCATTAGCCTAGGAGTATTATCGAGACTGGACATCGATAATGCGGAATAGGCTAGTATTGCACTTGTGTGCGTTGTGAGGGCACAACGGCATAGTTCTCATATAGATAAGTATTGGATGCTTATGCAAGTGCGATAGGAGGTCGTGTTTCACCGATGGTACGGGAAACAGCTTCGCTCTGGATAGACCCCTCGGAATCCCATTGGTATTATGAATATGTGTCTATGGGAGGCCGAAATCAAGGTAGGTGTGTATAGTCTTAACCTGAGACTTACATCGCTAATGCTTACGACAATCGATATACTTTAGTTGAGGTCGTCTAGGACTCTAACCGGTTCTGTGTACGCCAATGCCGGGTATATTGAGAATCGTAGTGTATTGGATGTGATGTCAAGACGGAAGTATCACTCCAGTCATAGTGGAGATGATGTCACGCAGGATACGGTATTAGTGCTCTTAAGAGATGCGCATCAATCGTGATATTATGACCAGGTCATGAATATCCGATTATAGAGACTAGTTACCAGACATCCGAATGTGTTTCGGACGGGGCAGACACTTATCCAGCCCAGCCCTAGCACGTGACTATCCGATACTGGGCCGATATGCACAATACATTAGTATACTACGCTTGATATAGATCTTAAATATTCTTAAAGGATATGTCCGGAGAATTGGGATGACTTGGTGCTTTGCTAGGAGTTGACCTTGTCTCGTAAATCGGTAGTAAAGTAGTACTTGGTACGTACGTGATTCGGATACTCCGACGACCGTATTTACTGCCAACTTATCCGGAGATCTCATGGGTCGCTTCCCGATAATCCACCGATGACGCACAACTTGCACTCTTGAATAATCTGGGATTATATAGATGAGAGAGAAAATTAATCTAGGATTAATTACGGAGATATTTTATCTAGGATAAAATATCGTCTAGAGAGAGATAACGATTAATTTGGAATTAATCGGTAAATTAATATATTCGATATATTAAACGAAATTAGATTTCGACGCGGAATTAAAATTAGATTTTAATTCGGGCAAACGAGTTAATTTAGAATTAATTCGTTAGCGACGTAAATAATAATTTCGCTAGGCGCAATTATTTATTTAAATTCGATTTAATTAACGTCGCGACGTAAGTTCGGTATTTCGGAAATATCGAACCCGAACGCGTGAGTGCACGTGGGCCCACTTTCATTTGGAAACGTGTGGGGCCCACATGACACATGTCATATTATGCATTATTTAATTCTAATGCATTGCATGGAGATAGTGTACAATGCACTCAATGGTTTTGCATGGAAATTGAGTGTTTGACACTCTAAGCCATTGCATGATTTGTGTCATAAGTTTATTATTAATTTAATAAATATTATGGCATAAATATAAATTGATTTTTTGTAACAAAATTCTTAGAACTCTCTCATCTCTCTCACGCCAAAGTGTGGCTGCTCTTCACTGGTTTTGAACCAGTTTGGGCGTGAACAATAGGGAAGCAAGAGTGGATTTTCATGGTGAAAATTCAAGTGCTAGCACACTTACAAGTCTTGCGAAGGTGGTAGGGAGGTTCGACCATGAGCCGGGATCCATCCAACGAAGCTAGGAGCTGCGTTTCTCATCTCAAAATTCTGTTTTTGGAGGCAGTGGACTGCATGCAGTAAGCTAACATGGCAGTGCGTTTTTTGGGTTCATTTGTCTTCAAATCGACTCTACCAACCAATGTAAGTATTCCGCTATCTTCGTTGGTGTATTCACGCATTATTTCATGTCTTGTTTGATCATGGGACCTTAGAAAAACTCAACACTGAGCTACTCATGCAATAATAAAATGCAATTAGCACACAATAAAATAAACTAACGTAAGAAAAATACAAAAAATAAAAAAAATAAAAGTAAAAAAATAAATGCAAATGCAAGGATTGTCTCCCCGCTAGTGGTGAGTTTAACGTCTTCAACCAGACGTAACCACCCAAGTTTTCATGGTGGCTTCTATGTAGCGGACCAAATAGTCCCATGTTTTTTCTTCTTCGACAGACCTTGGTAATTAAGGCATGAAAATGAATTTTTGGCTGGCTGTGTCATTGTATCCATCGATCCCCCAGGGTCTACTGATGGCTGAGATTTTAGGCTGCGCATATGGTTAAAATTAGCTCAATCGTCTTTTTAACTTTCCAGGGATCATCTTTAAATGAGCACTAACTCTCATTTTCCTCTTTTTACGGTTCTTTGGGATCAGTTTCAGTTCGGGAGGGTTAGATTCATGTGGTGTAGAGCATGTCTCCGGTAAGACTGTGTCTATCATGTATGTGTACTGACACTCATCATCATCTCGTGGTTGTTTCTCAGCATGAAAAATATTCACTTCCAGTGTCATATTCCTAAATGGTATCTTCATGAGATCGTTCCTGCAATTGATAAGGGCATTACCTGTAGCAATAAAAGGTCTACCTAAGATAAATGGAATTTTTGACTCAGTATTAACCACAGATTGAGTGTCTAAAATCAGGAAATCAACAGGGTAGTAGAATTTATAATTTACAGTAAAACATCCTCAACTACTCCTCGCGATTTTCTGGGAGAGCAGTCGGCTAACTGTAAAACCACAGATGTAGGTTTAATCTCTCAAGTCCTAGCTGCAGATAAATAGAATATGGCATGAGATTAACACAAGCACCTAAATCTAATAAAGCTTGACCAAACTCATATGTGCCAATATGGCAGGTAATGGTGGGACATCCTGGATCTCTGTAATTTTGTAGAGTCCTCTGCTCAATTACTGCACTTGCTTGCTCTGTTAAGAATGCAGTCTTCTTCACATGCTTTCTTTTCATGGTGCATAGATCCTTCAAAACCTTCACATATATGGGAACTTGTTTGATCACATGTAACAGAGGAAATTTAATCTTTACTTACTTTAAATGTTATAGGATCTCACCATTAGGGTCAGTAGCTCGCAGTAGGCCTAAGTGCTTGAGGGAAAGGTACTCTAACTGGGATATGTGGCACTTGTTCTTCCTGAGGAATATTAGTACTAATATCTTTGGGGTCACGTATAATGTTGGAGGTCTTCTGCGAGCCTATCTCCTTACCGCTCATAGTGATTATGACATTAACACTTTTTACATTAGATGTTTCATTATCAACATGTACCATGTGTTGCCCTTGCGGATTTGGTTGAGCTAATTTATGCACACTTAAAACATTAGTTAATTTAGAGACTTGACTCTTAATCTCCTTAGTTTCTTCAACCACTTGAGTTATTAATAACTCAAACCTTTGATTAGTTTTTCTCTGGGCCTCTATAAATGCGTGCACAGTATCTTCTAAAGAATTTCTAGGAATGGTAGGTGTGAGATACTGGGGAGCACTGTAACCTCTAGGCTATGGTGTTTGAGTGGGCTGTTGAGACTCATGTTTCCAACTGAAATTTAGGTGATTCCTCCAACTATGATTATATGTACGTCCCTAAGGTATTGCATTGTTCCTCATGTGTTTCCTTCATCTCACCATATAAATGACACTCTTGGGCTAGATGGTCACTCTCTTTACACATAAAACATGATCCTATCGAATGAGGTCTTAAAGAATACAACCACCTTTTAGCTTTATCCTTAAGGGCAAAAAGGGAAGAACTTAAGTCTAATTGTGTCTGTAGTCCCGAATCGGTCATGAAAGGTTTCTACAACCTTTTCAAATTCCCTAATGTGCCCATAAGGGTTTCCATCCTCCAAACCATGAAAGGTTGGGAGATACCATATCATTCCAAGTTTAAAGTCTATATGTGGTGCATTAAGGGGAAAAATTATGCATGATGGTGTAGTTGTGCGAGTGTGGTGGAGGTACTCCTCAAGAGACCTAATGGGTGGCCTCTCGTAATCACTCATGTTGTGTGTGCTAGATGTAGATGGTATGGCAAAAAGTATGGGTGTTCATAGGATTGGGCCAACCCTCGACCCGACCCGACTCGACATGACCCGACTCGACATGACCCGACCCGACCCGCGCGGGTTAAAAAAAAATTGCAAAATTTCAACCTGACCCGACCCAAAATTTTTGGGTTGGGCAACGGGTATAATACTAAAACCCGACTCGACCCGACCTTATAATATTTTTTTATTTTTCTAAAATTTATTATTTTTTATAAATTTTTTACTATTATTTCATTTGTTTATTACTTTTTTGTATTAAAACTTTATATATATGATAATTTTTGGGACATAAAATAACTAATATTTATATTTCAAAATAATTAATTCATTAAAACAAATTATTTTTTAATGGCCCGACGACCCGACCCGACCTGAACCCGATCGGGTTCCACCTTCACGTGACCTGATCCGCGACCCGACCCGATCGGGTATCACAAAATTTCAAAAAACCCAACCCGACCTGACCCGACCAGTGAACACCCCTAGCAAAAAGGTTATCAAATAGACTTTCTGAATCAGAATCTTTCTTTTCAATTTTAGTAAATCTACCAAACCGATCCCTAAGAATAGGCATGCACTCAACACAATTAAAACAAGAGACAAAAATAAAAGAATTGAATTTAAAAATAAAAACTTAAAATAAAACTAAAACAAAAATAAAATAAGTAAATAAAAAGTAAAAAGTAAAATGGAACGAAGTTCCCATTTTGTTGACCAAACAAACCTGCTCCTTTAGATTGAAAACCGTCTCCCCGACAACGGTGCCAAAATTTGATTACGCCCAAAAAGTACTTCGGTTATCGCAGTATAGTTGGGATGTCGATTCCTCAGAAAGATGGTTACAAGGAACTAATTCACTTAATGAAAATGTTAGCAATAACTTAATTAAAGAAAAGAGTTTAATTGGTAATGTGAAATAAAAATGATGAAAATTACATAAGAGTTATCAGTAGAGAAAAGCAGCAAAGAGTCGGGAATCCATCTTGTATCAAATTCATATATTCAGTAAATAATTCCTTTTATTACTCAATTGAAGGTTTCACATCCCAACCAACAATCGGAAAATATTTCAATTCAAAACATATTAAATTCTAAGGTAACTGATGAATTGTTTTCTCTATGTTAACAACACACAATGTTATCGTTATGACCTATCTAACGTTGACAATATACCATCAGGCAATACTGCAGCAGAAGATCAACTCATAAAATAATATTACTAGTCACAGTTGAGTTCCCAAATCAAACATAGAAGAAGCATGACTATTCCTATATGCAAAATGGTAGAACACAATCTCTGGATTATAATTCAAAAGATAATAAAGAATAACAAATCATTAATTATATTAAATGTTGAAGAGTATTCAGGAATCAAAAACATGAATTTAAGAACTTAATTACAAGAGTTCATCCTTAGTTTTGCCTATGAGATTAGTTCTCCATACAGAAGAGAGACATAGCCTTGATAGTTCGGATGAGCATCATGTCTCGCATGAAGCTTCATCGTTCTTCTCTCTCAAATATGAGACTCCAACTCTTTGTTGTGTATTTTCTCTATGTTTTACTCCTCTTTTAGGGTTTTGGATGAACTTGGGTTTATATAGAGAAGTCACGGGGTCCATATGCGTGAAATACGTCCGAATTAAGTTTCTAGAATATTGTCGGGGCACTACGGCGCCAGGAAGTGGGCACCAAACTTGCTGGAAAATATATGGAGTGAAGCTGATGTCACGTCGTGACACCACAAGGTTGCGCGTCGCGACGCAAGTGCTTTTTTCTGGTTTTGTACTTTGTTCATTTTCGCTTTTCATGCGTGCTTCCGATGCATCTGTAAGATCTTGAAACATGTGTAATTGCTCTAATATTAATGTTACATTGCTTCTTAATAATAAAACATAAAATAAACTATAATTAAGATCAAATACATAATAATCAAGTCGAATTAGCGATGTTCAAAGTATATTTTCATGCACTTATCACCGGTCTACCATACCGGTTAGTCTAGAGTTTGCATAGCTATTGGAATCGAGACAGATACCGATCCTCATACCGGTTAGCTAACCAGCATACCAGTTACCATATCGGCCAGTAATCTAGTTGATCTGCGCTTCATGATCAACGGTAATATTAGATATAGTCGTTTGAATTACAAGACTAACATACCAACTATTGTAGACCGGTCTCAAGATAGAGAGCTGGGGGCGGTTTTCACCTTCACTATATATTGGCCCCAATTTTGTTTTTGCTAAATTCTTCTACCTTCTAACATTTCTTTAAAAGTAAAAATAAAAAGGGAAATAAATCTTCTCATTTTACCTATTACCGTTGTCACTTAGTGACAAAACCACCAATCATCGAACTCATTTATCTTTTATGATTGTATTTGAAATTTTTCACTTTTTGAGCTCTTTCCTCGTCTTTGTTGTGTCTTTGGGATCATTTTGCATTTCCTATTAAGAACCATCCCAAAGCCCCCCTATAAAATTATTTGAGTGTATTTTGGTACCCAAATTTTCTTGGGTCAATGGCGTTAACTTTGATTTCTTGGGGAATCCATGCATTTATATTCACATTCTTGTTCAAGCACTCAAATATTTTATCTCCTTTCTTATTGCATGCATGACATTTGATATTTTCATTAAAAGTAACATTTGCATGAGAATTGGATGCCTTAACAAAATAATCCTTCAAAACTTTTCTTATGACGTAAGGCCTATATCCTAATCTCTCTCTTTTGAAAGCACATTTTTGGGATCCAATTAGTATATTAAAATTTTTCTCTCCCAAAATAAATTTAGCAATAATGTTATGCAAATCCACAATCTTTTTATTCAAGGTAACATTTTCATTCATAATAGATTTGCAATCTCATGTGTTTGAGCAAAATGGCATGCTAGATATGCTACTTTCAAGTTTTAACTTTTCATCTTTCAAGCATGCGATTTCTTTTTCATGCATTCATTTTTCTCAACAATTGATGCATGATCATTTAATAGTGATAAATGCTTATTTTTAATCAATTTGTGCTTTTTCCTAAGCAAATCATACAATTCATCAAATACGTTGAATATATCAAGCAATTCATCATATTCAAGAGAATCATGTATCTTTTCTTCATTGCTTTAATCTAGATCATCAATAGCCATAAAATGGAGATTTGTTCTCTCTTCAATCTCTTCCTCGGATGAGCTAGTGTCACTATCTCTCCAAGTTGTCTTCTTTGTTTTCTTCTTGAATTTTCTTTTGAATTTCCTCATTGGGCAATCGGAAATCACATGACCCGACTTTTCACACTCATAGCAAAATCTTGTCTTTCTTGTGCTTCTGCGGCTAATTTTTTTTATTTCTTCTCATCCATTAAAGATCTCCCTTTAGACTTTTCGAATTTGAGAAATTTCTTGAACTTCTTGGTCAAATGTGCTAACTCATCATCACTATCTTCTTTATCACTTAAGCTAGCATCATCCCATTTTCTCACAAATGACTTAAAGGCTAATTTATTCTTAATCTTTTCTTCTTCTTCCCTTAGGTTCATCTTGAGCTTCATCTCATATTCAATAATTTTTCAACTAAATCATCCAATTTTAAATTATTGATATTATTTGGTTCCTTGATGGAGGAGGTGCAAATTCTATATTCCTTAGGGAGTGACCTAAGAATTTCCTTCACTTGATCACTAGAGTCAATGCTTTTCCCTAAAGCACTAAGTTGATTCACAATAATTGTGAATCTAGAAATCATATGCTCAATTTCTTCTCTGGCTTCCATTTCGATGCTATCTAACTCGTATATGAACTAGTTGATCTTTGACTTATTCACTTGGATTGTGTCCTCATTGACCATTTCTAAAGACTTCCACAATTCATATGCATTTCCAAACTCCAGAATCCTATTAATTTGACTTCGATCAATTGTTCAAAGAAGATGGTTGAGTGCCTTAGCATTTCAAGAGGCTTACATGTATTCCTCATCGGTCCATTCAAAATGTCGCTTCGGAAACTCCACACCATTGCTATCATTTTTCATTGGCATTTTTGTACCTTGTGTGATCACTTTGAAGGATTTCACATCAACGGCAAGAAGGTAGTTTAACATCTTCATCTTCCAATAACTATAGTCGGTTCCTGTGTAGAATGGAGGTCTAGTGGTTAAAAATCCATCGGCAAGATTTGATGAGTTATTTTTATATGCCATGATCGATTCTCGGACGATTAAGTCTTTGTTAAGAATACATCACTCTGATACCAATTGAAATTACCTGCAAGCACACAACAAACACAACTCTATATACGCAAGTGTGGGTGAATTGGGTGTTGGGGCAGTTGTGGAACCCCTAAGGTCATATCGATGTCTCGCGTAGCAGAAGTAGGACTAACCCATTGATATCAATCATGCGTGCAATTTTATATTATTTTATGGAATACTATATTTCGTTACAAGTTCGTAGGAAAAACACGGGGTCAAATCAGAGTCTGGAAACTCCGGAATAAAGAAAATAAAATGTCAGCGCTCATGGGAAACAGATTTCGGCGTGTCACGACCTGTATGCTTGGGAGTCGCAATGCCCAATCTGTGAATGCTTAGCATCGTGACGCAAAAGGGTAAGCTTTGCGACGCCCACAACTATGAGAGGTGAGTGTCGCGATGCTGGAGATCGCAGTTGCGACGCTGCCCTATGTAAAATGTTGATAGTGAGCAAAGTTTCATTGAATATAATCCAAAACACTTCCAATTTTCTCCAAATACTTCAATTCATCAAAAATCTAATTTTAACATCAAAACCAACACCAACACATGTTATACAAAAAAAATACATTATTCTAAATACATATATGTATTTATTTGAATCAAAACATAAACCAAAATAGAATCACATAATAAAGTGACTCTTGAACAATGCTACGTCACTCGAAGGTGGTCAAATGATTCTACAATGGTAGCCATAGCTCCAAGATATAATCTAGAGTTCCAAACTCTAATTTAATGTTCCATGTCAGACATGAATATTTTGACCCAATTACAAGCATTTTGTATTTATGCTTCCAAAGTATCTATACACAATTCATTAGCCTAATTTAAATATCAAATTATGTTATTATGTATCCAATACATAATACACCATTATATGTTTCATTAATGATAAAAACTCACTAATGAAAACATAGCTTTAGAGAAGATAAAACTTATCTAGCAAGCTTGATTTCAAGATCCAATCTTCTTCTCCTTCTTGAAATGTTGTAGAGAACTTCCAAAGCTAGCAAGCTTGATTCGAAGATCCAATCTTCTTCTCCTTATTGTTGTAGAGAACATCCAAAGCTAGAAAGCATGATATGAAAATCCAATCTTCTTCTCCTTGTTGTTGTAGAGAACTTCTAAAGTTTCTCTCACAAAAACTTTACTTAGGCTAATATTTCTTTCTTTTGCTTAATGCTTGTTTTAGCTTACTTTTTCTTGATTAAAAACTTACTCAAGTCTGCCTTTTATAGCAAAACTTATGTAATTTTTAATTAATAAAATTTCTAATCAATTTTTATGTGGGCTTAATCCAATTTGTCCAAGTATGTATAATTAGGTGTGACTAATCACCTTTGTCTACCACTTTGATTTAATCCAATTAAATCAAGATAAAGTTTAATCAATTAATTAGTTCAATGTTGACCATTTTGATTTAATCCAATTAAATCAAGACAAAGTTTAATCAATGGATTAGTTTAATGTCTACCACTTTAATCAAGCTTCAGGATGTCTGTTTAATTCCATAAATAGAATTCTTGAGCTTGCAAAACAAGTTTTAGGTCTCACTGGATACAAAATCTTCTGGTTGTTCCATATAGATATCCTAATCGAGGAATCTATTTAGGAACATGTTTTCATATCCATCTACCATATCTCATAATTGTGATATGTGTCAGCTGTTAAAAGAATCCTAATGGATTTTAGCATGGCTACTGGTGAAAAACTTTCCTTATGGTTAATTCTCGAATATTGAGTATAATATTTCGCTACCAGTTGGGCCTTAAAGGTTTCCACCTTTCCATCGGGCCCTCGCTTCCTTTTATAAATCCATTTACAACCAATATGTTTAACTCCTTCAAGAAGTTCCACCAAGTCCTAGACTTGATTGTCATGCATAAAATCCATCTTGGACTTCATGGCTTCCTGCCATTTTCTCGAATCGATATCCAATATCGCCTCTTTATACATAGTCAGATTCATGTTCTCCAATAGGATAACATCAAGGTTCTCATCAGACGTTAGAAACAATCTCTCATGATGCCTTGATATTCTATTCGACTTACGTACAACCTTTTTTGTAGATCATTCACCTACTTAGATCTCTGGTTCCATCTCAGTTTCCTCAATGTTGGGATCAAACTCATCGAGTTCAATCTTTCTACAATTCCCACTTACTCTCAAAATTTCCTTTTCAAGAAAAGTGGCAAAACGAGCAACAAATACATTTCGTTCCTCATAATCGTAGAATTGATATACCAAAGATTTTTCAGGACATTCAACGAACCTATATTTATAACCCTTCGGTGCTAGTTTATCCTGATGCGCAACTCTAACGTATGCAGGACAACCCCAAATTCTTAATATCTAAGACTTAGATTTCTATCGAACCATATCTGATATTGGGTCGTATAAACATATTTCGATGGAAATCTATTAAGTATGTGGGCAGCAATAAGTAAAGTATAACCCCAAAGGTAATATGGAAGATCTGTATAGCTCATCATGGATCGCATCATATCCAATAAAGTACGATTTCTCCATTCAACATGTCATTATTTTGAGGAGTTCTAGGTGGGCTATATTGGGCGAGAATCTCATTCTCCCTTAAATAACTTATGAATTCATCGCTTATGAATTAACTGTCTCGATCTGATCGAAGTTGCTTGATGCGTTTCCTGGTTTTTTTTTCTACTTCGTTTTGAAATATTTTGAACTTTTTAAATGTTTTTTATTTATGTCTCATCAAATAGATATATTCATGTCTTGAGTTATCATCCGTGAAAGTCACGGAGTATGTTGAACCATCATGAGCGATATGATTTAATAGACCATACACATTATTGTGTATTAGCTCCAATAAATTTTCAATACGATATTTCTAATACCAAGAAATTGGGCCTTTGTCATTTTTCTTTGGATACATGACTCACAAATTGGATAAGGATCTAAGGTAAGATCTTCAATCAAACCATCCTTAACCAATTTGGATAGACCTCTAACACCTATATGGCCCAATCTCTTTTGCCATAATTGAGTATTATTTAATTTAGATATTTTACTTGTATTTTCCTCTACATTAAAGACATCTCGATATGTTTCCAAAATATAATGACCATTTGATAAAGAACATTCACATATCAAATAGTTATCTTTATTATATAAATAAAAATCACCATTTTTAATGTTTATTTTATATCCCTCTTTATCCAATATCGGTAATGATATTGTTTGTTTGATAAGAAAAAGTATATAATAATAGTCATTTAAAAATAATTTACATCCATTTGGGAGATTTAGAACAACCGTTCATATGGCCTTGACATCCAATGTCTTACCATTTCCAACTCTAAGCTGGATCTCCCCTTTGTTCAGCCTTCTTTTAACCTTCATAGCCTGTATGGAGTTGCAAATATGATTGGAAATACTGGTGTCTAACAATCATCCAATATTTGCATCTAAAGGGAATGAGATGTCAATAATAGGAAAAATACAAAGCGTACCTGAGGGCCTTGCCTTTCCTTTCAAATCTGGATAATCTTTCTTCCAGTGTCCAGACGTTTTACAGTGTAGACATGCATCACGAGCTACATGTGGTCTTGCAACTTTGTGCTTCTTGGAGTTTTTCTTTGATATTTTCTTCTTTCTCATTTTGATTTTCTTATACTTTCTAGAAGTCTTTGAAGAGCGTGCTCCACCGTGGAGATACAAAGTGAGATTACTTTGCTTCAAATCATGCTCCGTTGTGCATAACATGTTATGAAGTTCTTCATAACTGGTTTGCATCAAATGCATATGAAAGTTTAACACAAAGCCAGAGTAAGTATCGAGCAAAGAAGATAGAATAAAATTTCGTCCTAGCCGTTTATCGATTATAATGCCCTGTCATTCCAAATATCAGATCTGGTCTACCATATTCAAAATATGAATGTTGACCGCTCCTCTATCCTTGAGCATAACACAAAATAATTCCTTAGACCTCCGATATATTTCAATTTCTTGATTTGCTTTGAACAACTCCTTGAATGTTCTTGTAATGCTCCAAGCATCAGTTATCTCTATGTACTGTCTTAGCAAATCTGGAACCATCGATCCTAAAATATAGGATTTCACCCTTAGGTTATCATTCTTCCATTTTTCAAAAGTCTCCCGCTCTTCGGGAGTGGAATCAAGATCAATTTCAACATGCAATGGATTGATCGACACATAGCTCAACTTTTCTGACTTCAAGACAATATGGATGTTCATTTCCCATTCCAAAGAGTTCTTGGCTCCTTTCAATTTGTTAGAATCCAAAAGTCACGCTAATGGATTTGCGGCAACCATCTATATGACAACAATTAAACACTAGCAGAACTTCTTCATTTCAATATAAAAATACTAATATTATTATGGATGTTAAATCTATTAGTACCCTCCCACTACTTTATGTAATTCTGTAATCTCCCTTAACAGAAAAATAGAAATTTGACAATCAAAATTTGATAGCGGAAAGTGGATCCCATGATATTTACTCTAGCCTCATAATAATGACGGTATTTGCCTTCATAAACTTATTAGGTAGACTTCAAAGGTCAATCACATCTCTGTGACTCCTAAATTTAGTCCTTAATCGTTTATTATCCTCACAATAATGACGGTATTAGATTAAGACGTGTCCCAGGTATATACTTTTCAATATGTACTAATGAGCTTCGTAAGTACATCCTCACAATAATGACGGTATTGGGTGACTATGTCAACTTATCATGTTACATATAATATTTTACCGGAGCGACCTAAGTTCTGACCAATTATACCCTCATAATGATAACGGTATTGCGCATAAGTAATAGGAATTCATTAATCTCTCTATTAACAAGACGAACCATCCAATAATACTCTATTATTAATACTATTACTTAAAAAAAATAATCACCTAATTATGGGAGATTTATGACAATCAAGTCATTAACATGTTTGGGTCAAAATAAAAATTTTAATTTAAAATAAACAATGCATAACCAATATGACTTATGCAAATTAAATTAAAATTATAGATGCATAGATTCAAATAAATATCAAACATGCAACATATGTTGTGTGGTTAAGACCTGCGCTGATACCATTCGGTTGGGACAGTTGTGGAACTCCTAAGGTCGGATAGATGCCCCGCACATCAGAAGTGGTTCTAACCCATAGATATCAAGAATGGCTATATTTTTAAATTATTTTATGGAATACTATATTCCGTTTTGAGTCCGTAGTAAAAACCTGGGGCCGAATCGGAGTCTGAAAATTTCGGAACGGAGAAAATAAAGTTGCAGCACTCATCGGTAACAACTCTCGACGTGTCGCGATACGCAGGTTTGGGATTCGTAACGTCCAATCTACGAATGCTCAACGTCGTGACGCGCAATGGTAAGAATCGCGATGCACGCAACTCTGAGAGGTGAGTGTCGCGACGCTGGAGATTGGAGTGCCAATCAATCAACCAACAGACTGCTATAAGACCAGGTAAGTCCGGTAAGTAAAAATACATGCATGACTTTGATAGACTTGTCATTGTCACACACTGCATAAGCTTACCAAAGTGAGGGTGACTGTAGACATTGTATTTTTTTATGCATAGCCCAATGATGAGTCTTGGAGCACCATTTGAAAGTAGGGAACGTTTTGAGGTTGAATGCCATGAAAAGAGAAATCTAGAGAATTTAGAAAATATCCAAAATCAAGGCCGGACATCATCTATGTCCAGACAGACTTCTCTCAGACCATAAAATTCGAACGAACATATCCTAAAATCCCTAAATCCGGCTGAACATATAATAATTATCATTAAATAAGTATATTATCGATCACTAAAGTCACGAGATCTGATTATGTTCTGCTAGATAGAAATTTAAATTAAATGTCTGGCCAGACGTACATCAAGCTGTCAGCGCACATACGAATTTCAAATAACTAGAATCACTGACTAATTAGTGTCTGGTCGGACGTATATCTCAAAATATACATCAGACAGAACATAGATCGACCTGTAACCGACACATCATATTTGTAATCACTCCAGATATGGAGGATATATGGAGAGGATTTTGTCTCCATTTCCATTCTCAAACTAATCTCTAACAATATAAAAATGGGGCCTTTCCTCTTGAGCTGATCTCTTGGATCTCCCACCTATGACCTGACTCTGAATCTATCAACTATCATCTGGCATTTAAGTTACCCAAACTCTCAAACTCAATGAAACTCTGGCATAAACCCCTAGATTTCCCCCATTCTGGCAAATAACCTAGCACTAATCCAATTTTCATAGACGTCTTCTGAGCCAAACCTTATTAAAAGGTATGGCCTAAGGGCACTCCGACTTTCATTTATGTGCCTTTAGTTCCTATTGTAATATAGTATCACATGTTCGTGTCCGACCAGACATGCAAAATCATGAAATATATCCTACCATTCGGTGCGAACACCCTGTCACATTACTATCTTCTAAAGTTTTTGCTGTTAGATATTTTTATTTTACGCTCACCATTATTATTTTATGCATGTTAGCTGTTTTATTTAGTTATTTTATGCATACTCCTTGTTTGTCCGTTCTGATCCGTGAAGGATTTCCAGCCAGACACATTACATGTTTGGTTAGACATTATTGAGATATGTATATCAGACCGTATGTCCTCTTTTGGTATATAAGATGGAAACCCAGACATAAATTCCATAACCGATTCTGAATGGACGGTAATATAGTTTGTACTTGGGATACAACTTCATGTACCATTAAGAAATTGTTATACACAAGGCTGGTTTTTATAGAATTTATTTTATTTATTACTGCCATGTCATGTTTAGTTAGTTTATCTTTGCATGTATTTCATAGTCGCTTTGTTACCATTATTACCAGTGCATGATTCTGTGATTTCCTGAGCCTCTGATTTGTGATGCATATTCGACTAGACTTGCAAGTCCGGTCGATCATATATTGTGCACAGAATGACTAGTCAGGTTTCTTCGAAGCCAAACCGATATGAACCTGTTTGTTTATTGTCTTATCCCTACTTTTTCTACTTTGTAGTCTTTTATTATCAATAAGCTATTATTATTCTATTAGTACTGTTAGTTATGCATGTGTTTTGGGACATCCTGATTTGTTGTATATCCAACCAAACTTTTTATAAGTCCAGTCGGACATTGATTTCTCAATGAATGTCCGGTCATGCTTGCATAAAGCCAGGTGATCAATTACTTGCAGTTATCACAGTATAGTTGGGGTGTCGATTCCCCAGATAGATGATTATGAAGGAACTGAATTACTTAATATGAACATTAGCAATAACTTAATTAAAGGAAAGGATTTAATTAGCAATGTGATATAAAAATTATGAAAAATATGTAAGAATTATCAGTAGAGAAAAGCAGTAAAGCGTCGGGAATCCCTCTTGTATCACGTCCATATATTCAGTAGTTGGTTATTTTTATTACTCAATTGAGGGTTTCACTTCCCAAACCAACAATCGGAAGATATTTCAATTAAAACATATTAAATCCTAAGGTAATCGATGAATTACTTTCTCTATGTTAACAGCACATTATGTTATCATTATGACCTATTTAACGTCGACAATATATCAACAGGCAATACTGCAGTAGAAGATTAACTAATAAAACAACAATACCAGTTACAACTGGATTCCCCAATCACACATAGAAAAGCATGACTGTTCCTATATGAAAATTAGTAAAACACAATCTCTAGATTATAATCAAAAGATAATAAAGAATATCAAGATACCAATTATATTAAATAATAAAGATCGTTTAAGAATCAATAACATGAATATAAGAGTTAAATACAAGAGTTCATCCCTAACCTTGCCTAGGAGATTAGTTCTCCATAGAAAAGAAAGACATAGCCTGAAGGAATCGAAGAGACATCATCCTGCCTGGCTTGAAGCTTCCTCGTACTTCTCTCTCAAATATATGATTTGAACTCTTAGTTGTGTATCTTTTTCTCCTTCTTAGGGTTTTGGACGAGCTTGGGTATATATAGGGAAGTCTCAGAGTCTTTGTACATGTAAAACATGAATAAAATAAGTTTATGGGCATCTTCTGGGGCGTGGGAAAAAGTGGCGTTGCGGTGCCCAACTCTCTGGAAAATTCTATGTAGTAATGCTCATGCAGCGTCGCGACGCCAGTTGGTTTTTTCGGTGTCATGTTTTCTGTATTTCTGCTCTTCCCGCGTGATTCTGATGAGTCCGTAAGGTCCCAAAACACGTACAATTGCTCCAAGATCCATGTTACATTTCTTCATAATAATAAAACATAAAATAAACTACAATTAAGATTAAATACTCAATAAAAAACTGAATTAATGATGTTCAAAGTACATTTTCATGCACTTATCACAGGACAACGTGGACATGTACTGTTTTATCAATGTTTCTCATTTCATTTCAGTCTTATTGCTATTGTTACTTAAACATGTTCTTGTACTGTTCTATTTACAGTCGTTTGTTTACTGTCTTATTACCTAATTACTAACATGTTTATTATGTTGTTATTGCCTTTGTGTTGTATCTGTTATTTCTGGGATGAGTATGAATTTACGTTTCTGACTTACGTAATACATCCGAACAGACTTCATGTAAGTCTAGCCAGATGTTAGTGATGCAATTAATATGTAGTCGTCTATGGCTATTTCGGGCCAGGCCCATAAAATATATACTCTGATTTGCTTGAATGATTATTTTACTACTGTTTAGCAGTTTCTTTTCTGAACATTTATATCTATTCGTATTTATTTATTTTATTTATTATTTATGCGCCATGTATGCTATATAAATAGTGATGCAATGAATATTCTGCCGTCTATGGCTATTTCCGGCCAGGCCCATAAAATACATACTCCGATTTGCTTGAATGATTATCTTACTACTGTTTAGCAGCTTCTTTTATAAACATTTATATCTATTCGTATTTTTTTACTGTATTTATTATTTATACGCCATGTATGTTATATAAACATTTGTTCTATGTTACTTCATTATAAGATATGATGAAACCTCTCTCCGAACCTAAATATTATACTGGAATCAATATGAGACCATTTCGAACTCAAATAGGTTTAAGGTCGGACCATGCGGGTGTAGTACGATCTTAAATCATTCACACTGTCTTATACTAGGTGGCGACTCATTTATTCTCTGGTTAGTTCATCATGGGTTATCTACATGATGAACACTAAAAAGTATACAATTATTAAAAAGGAAAATTAATCATTTTACATTTGTTGTTTCATTAAACCCCTTAATTTAGCATATTTGTGATTAAATTTTGTTTTATATATTTTTATTATGAATTTATTTATTGTGTAGGTAAAATACTATTTTGGAAGTTCAACAGGAAAAAAATGGATATGAAATCTGAATTCCAAGACCTAGAAAACTCAAAAGAGCGTGACGGCTAGATTCAAATCGTACTTGAAAAACATCAAATGTGCTTATATTGGCAACAAAATGAGCTTAAAATGTATTTAGGCATACATGTGTTTTATTATTATATAAAATATGTATATATATATATATTATTTTGGAGGTCCCACCGAAATTATATATATAATTTTTTTGGAGGTCCCACCAAGATTTTATATATATATATATGTTATAATATAATATTTGATAAATTCATAATCATGAAATAATTAATTGGGAAAAAATTATATTTTATATTTTATAAAAAGTAAAATTTATTTTATATTTCAAATATCAGGAGTTGATCCTTTAACCCTAGTATTTATTTTATTATTTTTTAGTAACTGAATTATTATTTTATCTGATTAAATCTATTCCCTATGGATCGAACTCGGACTCATCGGGTTATTTTATTACTTCGACATTCTTATAGTTTGGAGTAAATAATCAATTTGTGAGTGTGTCACAAACTCTCTATGGGCTGCGAGCCCAACAGTGTCGTGGTCGCCGACATCATAGGCATAGCGGTAAATCCCACTTCGCTCCTAGGGTATGTAATGTAATAGTTCCACCAATATATTTTTAAATGACTTAAATTTATTTTAAGAAAAAAATATATATTACTTGGATTCGGGTATCCTCGGTGTAGACACTATGTTTTAAACATAGCGCGATGATGAGTCTCCTATGAGAACACTCCTAAAAAATTTGGGAAAATTACAATGTCTAATGTTGAAGGAAAAGAAACACTAAAGAAGTCCAAAAGAAACGCTCAAATCTAGGACGAATGTCATCTACATCTGTACCCGGCTGGATGTCAACTAGGACCAATTGGACATCAGATTCAATTTCGGTTGGACATGACTTAAAGTCCGGCCGGACATGATTCGTATTTTCAGTTTCACAGAAGGATTCGATCTCTTTCATTCTTAATCATTTTCCATAAAAAAAAATGATTTCCTTAAACTGGTCGTTTCCTTGTTAACTTAAACCATACATAATATAAAATGAAGCATTACTCACACGACATGGGGACTTTTGGAAGGCTAAGAATTTTGGAACAACTCTCTCTTTTGAATGTAAAAAACCATCTAAAAACACATAACAAGTTTCCCAACTCCAGTAAGAAATTCAGCAACTAACCTAGACTTTCAGAGGCATTTTCAGAGCCAACTTACGACCTGAGTGCCCCAAAACCTTAAACTTAGCATATGTTTTTGCAATTTGTTGATGTCACATATGTGGCTGGACATACTTTATGTATGGCCGGACAAGCAATTATCGCGCAGTAACTTCGGTCATATAATGGCTACATCCGACAACATATTTTCCTGTGGTATATAGGATGGAAACCCATACATAAATTCTGTAGCCGAATCCGAATGGATGATAGTATGATCTGCACTTGGGAAAAAACTCCACGTACCACACGAAAACAGACGTGCGTGGCTTTTTTACCTATGTTTATTATTTTGCTTGTGTTTTATTGGATGGTTTATTTATTATTTTGTTTTATTTCTTTACTTGTGATATAACCTTTTCTGATGTTGTTATGACTATAATATGGACATAATTCTACATTCCTGACTTTTTGGTTTACGTAGCAAATCCGGCCAAACACTTAGTATGTCAGGCCGAATCTGTTATGTGCATTATTGTTATAGTTTCCTCTATTACTTTTACTGCTTTCATAGATGTTTAATTACTGTATGAAATATAAACTGCTTTGTTTGATTTTACATTGTAAGACATGGAAATCCTATTTTGAAACTTGGTCTTATACTGCCATCAATAAAGGACCATTCCAACCCCAAACGAATTTAAGGTCGGACTTTACGAGGAGTGTAGTATGGCCTTAAATCATTTCTAGTATCTCATACTAGGTGGCGACTTCATTATTCTTCGGTTAGTTCCCCTGTGGGACTATTTATACTCACTACGAGCTGCGAGCACAATAATGTCGTGGTCGCCGAAGTCATAGGCATAGCAGAAAATCCTACACTTGGGATCCTCTTTTATTATTCGAAGATCTTCATCCCCTCATTTTAAATAATTATGAATGGACATGAAAGGGACAGAGACATCTATAGATTATCAGGAACGAATATAGAGATATTGTTGGTACCAAGATTTTAATGATGCCAATGAAGGAAAAAGTCTCAAAAATAAGAAGCTCAAAGACATGAAGACTTTGGCAAAGATTATCAATTTTATCGACTTGGTTTCGTGGTGTCAAAACATATAAATATTAGCGAATCAAGTTCGATGAGGCCAAAGAGGCAAAAAGATGATGATGAAGCCAAAATGTTGTTGAAGAGCCAAAATAAGCTAGAAGATGATTAAGAGAGCAAAGTTGATAAATAACAAAAAAGAGAATGAAAAATCCAAAGCAATATGAAGATCAAATATGATGATTAAGAGCTGAAAATAAATGTACGTGAGTTCTTATTCAAGTGCATAAAAGCCAAAAATCATTTTAAACATATTTTAAGCAATGAACGGGCATATTGGTGTCGAGACCGACATACAAATGACTGGAACCGACATATCAATAATTGGCAAACCAGACTCGAAAGGTCTGAGGACATTTACGTTCGAACGACATGACGAACGCTACTCGAAAGTGAATTCTCTGGATGGTTTCGTTCGAACGACATGAAAACCCTGCCATAAACGAACCATGTTCAAACCTTGGAATAAACCGAACTCGAACGACCATCTATAATCGGCACACTGGTGATAGACCCAGAGAGACAGGCATACCGGTCAAATATCGGTATCCATATCGGTTAAGCTGAAGCTTTGTATACTCTCTGTAACTGACATGAATCATACCAATTTTCATACGGTGTTCATGTCGGCCACTGTGTAATATTCGAAAACACAATGATCATATTTTCAAAAGTCATATTTTACTGTTAGACCGGCATACCAGTACTGTAAACCGACATACCAATCTCAAAACTGCATAACGACTATATTCAGTTTTTAGCCTATAATTTGAAGGTTGGTTTCATTTTTGGGAATAGGAATGCATTGAGAAAAATAATTACAGTGCAAAAATCATCTTCATACATCTTTTGATTATACAAACAAACTTCAAACACTTTAAAAGAGAGTTTTTCAAATCTTCTACATCTTACACTCTCTACATTTGAAAAAGCTCATATCTAATCTTTATATTCATATTAGTGAGCTTTGATACATTTGGGTTGAGATACTCACATTTTAATCTTCTTTGTAATATTTTATGAGTACCCAAATTATTGTGATAAAATTTTCATTATCAAACATTTGTGTGAGATTCCCTTATGTAAGTGGTGATTACTCTCAAATGAGAAATTATTGTAAAAGGTTAAGAGGAGCCTTGGAAGAAAGACCTCTGTTGTAAAGTGTGGATTCATTTACAAAGTGAAAAACTTCAAGCTTGGCTTGGAATAGTGGACGTAGGCAAGGAGTTGGCCAAACCATTATAAATCCGGTGTCAATTTCTCTATCTTTGTCTCACTTATTTATTGCAAGTTTTATATTATTTTTCCATATCATATAAAAAATCCCAAATCTTGATCAGTAAGAGATTCGGGATAATTATTCTTTTCGAATAAAAAATTAGATCGAGATTTAAGACGGTTTTCATTCCAAATCTCGACCTTTTGCATTTAGGATGATTTTTTATCCCGATTGAAAATTAATATGAGATTCAAGAGAAATTTTATTCCCAAATCTATAATTAAGAAGATGAGACCATAATTAATAAACTCGGCTTGTCCCAATCAATTATTGTTGGGTTCCTAGAACATGCCAAGGATCTATAAGTCATGATTTCATGTGTGAATACTCAAAGAAATTGCGGAAAAATACTTACAATGAGCGGATGTAGGATTTCAAAAATCTTTGCGTTTTGGAAGCTCCAAGCTTTGTGTTGAATCTTTAATTCCAAGGATGAGTTTCCATATCACCTTCTTTAACTCCTTGTGTGCTAGCAATGTTGAAATTTTGCAACAAAATCTCAAGAACAATAGAGGGTGTGTTCGGCCAAGGGAGAGAGAGAGAGAGCTTTTGTGTTTTTCTTTTGTATTAGTTTCTAAAACAATTACCACTAATTAAAATTCAAACACAAAATTGGTATATGCTTTACCAAAAGCAAAAGGCAAAAGTGTTGGAGGGAAAAATGGCAATTAATGCCTCCAACAACTCTCATCACTTAAGTTGACACTTGATGGACAAGTGATGTAAGTTGGTGGGACCCACTTTAATTCAAAATTCAAGTGGCTTGCTCAACACACTTCGGGCTCGGGTTTGCTTAATCCAATTAAACGAATTTTCCATCGCGACGTAATTAAATCCAATTTAATTAAATAATAGTGCCTCGCAAAATTATTACGAAAGTCGCTCGCGAATTAATTTTAAATTAATTCGTTCGCCCGAATTAAAATCCAATTTTAATTCCTCTTTGAAATCTAATTTCAATTAATATATCCAATATATTATTTAATCGATTAATTCCAAATTAATCGCGCTCTCTCTTCTAATTGAATTTTATCCCAGATAAATTATTGCCGCAATTAATCCCAGATTAATTTTCTCTCTCTTATTATTAATCCAAGATTAATTTTGTTCGAGTCAAGTATCATCGGTGAATCTTTGGGAAGTGACCCAAGAGATCCCTGGATATGTTGGCAGTAAATCCGGTTGTCGGACTTTCCGAATACGTGCGTACCCCGTACAATGTTCTTACCGATTTAGAAGACATGGTTGGCTTCTAGCAAAGCACCGTGCCTACCCAATTCTCCAGAAATATTCAACAAAGAATATATAATCTTTATCAAGCGTAGTATATTAAGTATTGCGTATTACGATCCAGTATCGGATGTCACATGCTAGGCCTGGGGCTGGAATTGTGTCTGCCCCGTACGAAGCATATATCGGATCACTAGGAACTAGTCTCTTTAATCAGATAATCATGACCTTGTCATATTATCCCGATAGTTGCAACATATTAGAGTACCAGTTCTGTATCCCTGCGTGATCATCATCTTCATATGACTGAAGTGACACTTTCATCTTGACATCACACCCAATACACTACGATTCTCAATAAACCCAGAAGAGGCGTATACAAAACCTTTTAAAGGCCCAGACGACCAAAACCAAAGTGTATTGATTGTCGCAAGTATTAGCGATGCAAGTCTCAGGTTAAGACCAAATACACCTACCCTGATTCGGATTCCCATAGACACATAGTCATACTACCAATGGGATTCCGATGGGTCTATCTAGAGTGAAGTTGTTCCCGTACCATCGGTAAAAAGAACCTCCTATTACACTTGCATGAGTATCCAATACCCAACTATATGAGAACTATGTCGTTACACTTCCATAACGCGCACATGTGCAATACTAGTCTATTCCGCATTATCGATGTCCAGTCTTGATAATACTACGACTAGGGATATTTAATGATTAAACCTTACCTGGATTGATACTGTCTCATATCTTATAAATTCGGAACTAATCATAAGGACTTTTATCATTTATATATTAAAGTAATCTAATTACAAAATGATAAAATAGTAATTTCCTTTGTCACATAGTTAATTTGTACAAAAACCACAATGTCTTTTACAAATAGTGATATTATGGGTCATAATTCTCCAACAATCTCCAATTTGGCCTATATACAATCACTCAAGTATCTAACACCTGAACTATGTACATGTCGCTCAAACTTTTACTGATAAATATCCTTCGTCAGCGGATCTGCAATGTTGTCATCTGATGCGACCTTCTCGATCTTCACATCGCCACGATGTATGATCTCACGAATCATATGGAAACGTCGAAGTACATGCTTGGATCGTTGATGAGATCGCGGTTTCTTAGCCTGCGCTATAGTCCCGTTATTGTCACAATACAAAGGAACCGGCTCAGCTGCTAACGGAACTACTCCTAATGCAATTAAGAATTTAAGGATCCAAACTGCCTCTTTTACTGCCTCAGCTGCAGCGATATATTCCGCTTCTGTTGTTGAATCAGCAACAGTCTCTTGCTTGGAAGATTTCCAGCTCACTGCTCCGTTGTTCAAACAAAATATATACCTGGATTGTGACTTACAGTCTTCTTTATCGGTTTGGAAACTTACATCGGTAAACCCAGTTACCTCAAGTTCTCATTCTCCATATATTAAGAAAGCATCTTTAGTTCGTCTAAGATACTTAAGGATTTTCTTAATCGCAACCCAGTGACCATCACCTGGATGGACCTGATAGCGACTACACATGCTCAAAGCATACGAGACATCAAGTCGCGTACATATCATGGCATATATGATCGATCCGACTGCTGAAGCGAATGAGATCCGACTCATATTGTCTCTCTCATCTTGAGTTTTAGGACACATTTCCTTAGATAGAGAGACGTCGTGTGACACTGAAAACAATCCCCTCTTAGACTGATCCATGTTGAATCTCTTCAACACTTTGTCAATGTACGAGCTCTGGGAGAGTCCAAGCATCTTTCTAGATCTATCTCGTTAGATCATTATTCCTAGAATAAAAGCTGCTTCTCTCAGATCTTTCATGGAGAATTTTAATGAATGCCAAGCTTTCACCGATTGTATCATGGGAATGTCATTGCCAATAAGCAATACATCATCTACGTAAAGGATAATGAATGTCAGTGCACTCCCATTAACATTCTTATATACACAAGGATCATCTTCGTTTTGAACGAAATCATATTCTCTTTATGATCTCATCAAAACGTTGGTTCCAAGAACACGATGTTTGCTTCAATCCATAAATGGATCCATTTAACTTGCAAACCTTGTTTGCATGTTTTTGTATGACAAAACCGTCAGGCTGTTACATATAAACATCCTCCAAAAGGTTTCCATTAAGGAAAACGGTTTTGACGTCCATCTTCCATATTTCATAATCGAAATATGTAGCAATAGCAAGCATAATCTGAATGGATTTAATCATGGCAACAGGTGAAAAAGTTTTGTCGTAATCGACACCATGTCGTTGACGATACCCTTTCGCTACAAGCCTAGCTTTGTACGTTTGTATGTTACCATCCATGTCGGTCTTCTTCTTGAAGACCCATTTACAACCAATAGGCTTTACACCTTCTGGTGCATCAACCAGTGTCCAAACTTGGTTGGTATACATGGAATCCATTTTGGACTTCATGGCATCTTGCCATAAAGTGGAGTCGATACCTTGTATCGCTTCCTCATACGTAGCCGGCTCATTATCCTCAATAAGACTAATATCTACGTGAGGCGAGATCAGAAACCCATACCTCTCAGGTTATTTTATGACTCTCTCCAACCTACGCGGTTCTTGTGTATTAGAAGATTGTGGTACAGTCTCATCCCTGATGAACTGTTCGTGTTCCAGTAAGGAATCAGTGCCAGGAACAGTATCACTATGATTTTCATCGAGTTCTACTTTCCTCCCATTTACTACTACATTTAGGAATTCCTTTTCGAGGAAAACCATATGTAGAGCAATAAATACCTTGTTCTCTTGTGGGTGGTAGAAGTAATATCCTTTGGTTTCCCTAGGATAACCTACAAATAGGCACTTATCTGATTTGGGTTCTAGTTTGGTACCATCCAAATGTTTAACATATGCCCAGCAACCCCAAATCTTCAAGAATGAGAAACCCGGTTTCTGTCCTGTCCATATTTCATATGGAGTCTGTTGAACAGACTTTGACGGAACCTTATTCAAAATAAGTATTGCACTGTTCAATGCATATCCCCATAAGGAAATTGGTAGCTTAGTGTGACTCATCATAGACCTTACCATGTCCAACAAAGTTTGGTTTCTCCGTTCGGACACACCGTTTAATTGAGGTGTTCCGGGAGGAGTCCACTGTGAAAGAATATCATACTCTTTCAAGTAATCGAGAAACTCATTGCTCAAGTATTCTCCACCACGGTCTGACCGTAATGTTTTAATACTTTTGATGGTCTGTTTTTCTACTTCGTGTCGAAACTCTTTGAATTTCTCAAAAGTTTCTGACTTGTGTCTCATAAGATACACATAACCATAACGCGATGCATCATCCGTAAAGGCTACGAAGTATTCATATCCACCTCTAGCCTGGCTAGACATGGGCCCACATACGTCACTATGAACGACGGCTAACAGTTCGGTGGCACGTGCACCTTTACCGCTAAAAGGTGTTTTAGGCATTTTTCCTAATAAACAAGATTCACAGACGTCATATGAATTTGGATCAAATCCGTCCAAGTACCCACTCTTCGAAAGTGTGGATATACGAGTCTTGTTAATGTGTCTCAGACGACAATGCCACATATAAGTTTTATCTTTGTTACTTAATTTAAGCCTTTTGTTTGTCATATTATATGTTTGAGATTGATTTATATTCAAAATATAAAGACCATTATTAACATCAGCACTACATATCTCAAAATCATTTTTATAAATAAAACACCTGGTGTTTCTGAATACAAAAGTATACCCACATTGGGTTAAACAAGATACAGATATAATGTTTCTAGTCAAACTAGGTACATAATAGCAGTCTGATAAATTAAGTACATGCCCCGAGGGAAGTTCCAAAATGTAGGTCCTAACAGCTAAAACGGAGACTCTAGTCCCATTTCCAACTCGGAGGTCGATCTCTCCTGAAGCCAGTCTCCTGCTAATCTGCAGATCTTGCACATTAGTACATTATGATAACACAACCAGAATCAAAAATCCAATTTTTAAAACTAGAAGTAGACATGTTTATTTCAATAACAAACATACCTGAAGCCGGAGCCTTGCCCGCCTTCACTTCCTTCATGTGCGCCTTGTACTCACGGCAGTCATGCTTCCAGTGACCCCGTTTGCCACATTGCTGGCAGACATCTTGGGATTTGTCATTTGCCTTCCCATAAAACTTTGATGATTTGGCCTTGCCCTTTCTCTTCTTCTTCTTCTTCACACCTCCAGTAGCCTTCGGCCAAGCCTTGGCATTCTGAGATGTCGAAGCGAAGTGCGCCTCGCGCTTCTTGCCCTTTAAAAGCTCTTTTTCTACCTCTTTCAGTATTGCCATCAACTCTCCAAGAGTGTTTTCTTGGTTCATCATATTATAGTTCATGATGACCCACTCTAGCTGTCAGGAAGAGACTGTAAGATCAAATCTATGGAAGTCTCAGCCTCGAAGACTATGCCTAGCTGTCCCAGCTGTTTGATGTCAGCAATCATCTGCGATATATGGTGCTCAACAGATGTACCCTCTGACATACGAGAGCGAAAGAGCTTCTTCTGCAATTCGTACCTCTGTGATCTAAGGTTAGATCGATGAAGGTCCCTCAATTTCAACATCATTTCATATGGATCCAATCCCTTGTTTTGACGACGAAATTATGGGGTCATTGCAGCAAGCATGACAGATTGAGCAGTTGAGTTTTCATCACTGTGAGTCTTCCAAATCTCAAGCTCAAACAGCTGTTCAATTCCGGGCTTAGGCCCAAGAGGTCTCTCTATCGTATAGAGCAATCTCTCAGCCCCCAGGACAATCATGAGGTTCATATCCCAGTCAGAAAAGCTCGCACCATTAAAAAAAATTTCGCCCATGATAATGTCTCTAACAATGACCTTTCCAGCCATCTTAATTGTAATAGTCTAACTATTCAATTAACGATTTTGGGTACAGTCCAACTGTTACAAGAAAATAATAAAATATTAGTCCAACTAATATAAATATATAACGACGAAAATAATTTAAAAGCGCGTATTTGGCAAGTATTTAAACGAAATTGCAAATTCAATACTAGCCTCCCACTATTTTTCGGCGAGCCTCTAACCCTCTGTTGAGTACTTGGGAAACCTAGTTTCCTAGTGGGCTAGGATCCCGTTAAATAAAACACAACCTTGACATTGGCCAACAAGTTGTATGATACTTAAATAGGTAGATCTCTAAGATCAATTGGATCCCATCCAATTCCTAGATCCGGTAGGTGGACCTCCAATTCCGAAACATATATACAATATATATGTCAATATATACAATATATTTCCTAACATTTTCCTCTGAATCAACTAATCCTTCCTTGCTTTGGCTCAACCAGCTTAATGATTCCAGTTAAGCGGGACCCATTGACAGTGGAAATCTTCGTAATCCATATCGATGAACAAGAAGTGACCTTGACTTTGGCCAACAAGTCACAACTGCCCAAGACATGCGATATAACAAAGCTTCGTGGTTCAAACACATCCGCGATGGACATTGATTTTGACTTTGGCCAACAAACCACTGCCAATCTTGGATCTTGAGAAAGAACCACTCAATTGAAGGAAATCACTTAATATTGTATTGAGGGTTTTTTCGCGTAAATTGGCAACCAATTTATTATCTTTGATTAGGTCTCATCATACACCATTAAGCATGCATTCTAAAAGCATAATAAGGCGCGAAATAAATAATAATGATATGCGGATAGATATATAACAAACTTTGTTCCTAGAACAAATCTCTCTATTTCTGATGAGTGATAAATGTATCACTATTTCCCACTCATTTAACTTAATATTTTGTATAGTTTCTTGAGTTTTGTGAATATTTTGATGTGTTTTGTGTTATTTTGTAGATAAATAAAGTTTCAGGACATTCTGGAGGTGATTTGGAGCAAAACTGTGAAATTTGGCAAAAAAGGTATTTTGGTAATTTTGGGCGTCCCGACACAAAGGGTATTTTGGTAATTTTGGACATCCCGACACCAAAATAAAGTTTCAAGACATTCTGGAGGTGATTTGGAGCAAAACTGTGAAATTTGGCAAAAAGGGAATTTTGGTAATTTTGGGCGTCCCGACACCGACGGTATTTTGGTAATTGCACCACCATGCCACATGTCAAAAATTCAACGAGCCGTATTTTTTAGCCACCATGCCACGTGTCGAAAATTCAGCGATCTAAAAAAAATAATAATTAAATAATTAAAAAATAAAAATCAGAAAAATAATAATAAAAAATTAGATTTTTTTGCCTATAAATAGATTTCGAATTTTTAGTTTCAAATGTACCTCTTCCTCTGAAATCCTTATAAATAAATTGAGAGTTCTTCATATTTTCTTCTTTTATTCAGTTTTATTTACGCTTTGTAGTAGTAATTTTATCCATCCATGAGGGGGTAACGTCTCTATGCTGAGGTAATAAGGTAATACTTTTACTTTTGCTATTTAGATTAATCTCCCTTAAAATACAATATATAAATTATTTAAAATCTGAATTAATAAAAAGATACCGCCATTATAGGTCGGTTGGTTATTCAATTTAAACTGGTTAAACCTGACTTAATGAGGATACCGCCATTCTAGGTCGGTTGTTTAAGTTTATATTTCTGTTCCGCCTTATGGCTGGTATATTCGAATTTGACTTAATCAGGATACCGCCATTCCGGACGGTTGGTTTAAAATATCACAAGTTAATATATTATTATTTTATGGGAGATATCTAAATAGTATATAGTAGAAGTTATTTCCTTTTACCTTAGCATTTCATTTATTTCTTTTGCAATTTAATTACTTTCTGCAATTTCATTTTATGTCTTTTAAGTTTTTATCAGTTTTAGTTATGTATAGTAACTAAGTTAAATATCTAGGGTTGTGATTAAATCTAATATCACCGGATTTAAAAAGGGTTAGATTATAGTTTGGGTAATTAAAGAGATATTTGTTGAGTCATAATCTTAATGCTTTTTATTAACTGGCCATTAATAAAATTGATTAGGTAAACTTAAAATGAACTAGACATAGGGATTTTAAGTCTAAAACCTTAGTCTCAACAACCCACGATCTTCCTTAAGGATAGATAACCATTTAATAGATTTCCTTACAGGATAGACATATACCTGTCGGGCGGGGGTAGTCATAATTGGAACTTAACCTTAATGAATCTAGGTAATTTAATTGACATAGACATATGGTTCAATTGGATTATACTAGGTATTTGTAAATGATCATTCGAAAGAGGCTTTTAAATAATTTAGTGTTCCAGATTAATAATTCAATAATTTACCCAACTATGATTTAACTACTTCATCTTTTAATTGATATTAGAAAGATTCACAACCCTAGATCTTTGAGTCTTTTATTTTCCTTAGTATTTTCTTTTGTCTTTTTTTATTTATTTATTTATTTAGCAACTACACAATCAAATCATTTCAAGCAATCAATTCACTTCTCCTTTAATTAGATATTTGTAAATAAATAGTATCATCAATTAATAACAACAGTAGGAATTAAGTCCTCGTGGGATCGATATTTTTATACTACTTGAACGATACGTGCGCTTGCGTTATACGTGTGTGTTTACGCCGGTCAGTTTTTGTTGGGGGCCGTTGCCGGGGACTTATTTTTCTTGAGTTATTAATTTTGAAGCTATCTAATTTACTTATATCTAATTTTCTTTATTATTATCTGTACTTTTTATTTCTTTATTTTGTTTTCAGGTGATTGAAAAAATGGAACATTTTGAAACATTACGACGAGCTTTACCAGAAAAAGATACACCCCAAATCCGGGAGCAACAGTCTAGTTTTCTGAGGCCTGTTGTCCAGCCCAACAACTATCACTGGAAGCCAGAACCAAGCAACACTACATTTGCTCATCAGAATGAAATGGGGAGATGTGTAATATGTGATGGTAACCACCCGAGCGATCAGTGTATATACCTTTCAGAGTGGCAGAATTATTGGAATCATTCAAGGTACGAAGAATCATCACATTTTCCATCTTATCCACCATTCATCTACGATCTTCATCAAGAACCAGATCCATCAGAGGAAGATCAGTTGATTCACATGCTCAAAAATTTGTTCGAGGAACGGGAAGCTCTATTTGATGTACAAATTCAGAGTCAAGCGGCTTCTATACAAAGGATGACAGATCAAGTTAGACAACTAACAGACAACCTGAATCACATATCTCACGGAGCAAATTCAAATAATATTGAAGAAGCCTTCGAATATCCTGAGATTCATCATGACATCATAACAGAGGACGAGGCTGAGCAGTATCAAGAATCAGAGGTATCAGTTCAGGAGCCTGCACCAACAAAATCTCAATTTGATTTTTATTATTCTGACTCTGACGAGGATGAAGAAGCTGAGTTTCTTGTACTAACTGCACCAACAAGGAAGGATGAAACTTTCCATCCTCAGAATGCAGATCTTGGAGAATGCTTTGCACTAATGTTTGAAGACGATCTACCTAAGCCAATCAGTTCACTCAGATCAGAGGATGAAGACCTAAAATCTGATATTTCTTTACATTCTCACATTGATATTCCAGGAGCATGCATTTCACAGATGACAGATGAAGAACTGAATGCTGAGATCCTAAAATTCATCTGTGAAGAAAAGGTGGAGCAAGAAGCAGAGCAAATAGAGGAGCAATTGTCAGAAAAAATTAAAGATACAGTGAATTCAGGCGAAACATCACTGTTTTGGGGAGTACAATTTAGAGATATTACTCAGAAACTTGACAGAATGGAAATTCCATTCCAAGTCAAGCATCATACAAGACCTCCTGAATTTCTTTCTTTCTTTTCAGGAATCACTGGAGCAACAAAAGTTAAAAAGGTGACACAAGCACTGAATGAGACAAAATTCTTTTTACCACCTTACCGTTGGAAGAGACCATTCAAAAGCAACGCACATGGGAATGTCTTTAATAGGACATCCAAAACGACGTTGAAACCTCCTTGACAGATAGATTTCAATCACGTCTGGCTGAAGATGAAAAATTTAGCGCTAGCAGGGAGGCAACCCATCCAATTTGTTGTAATTTTTGTTTTCATATTTTGTGTATACATGTTGTAGAGTTTTTAATTTTGTGTGTTGTTTTGTAGGGAAAAGCACAAACGGAGAATTTTAAGACAGAATGAATGGTGTTTGGCAATCATAAAAATGAGAACCAATTCATTAGCAATGCCTGAGTAAGGAATGAAATCTTGAGACACATCCTAATGAATTTATACTAAGCGAATGGCGTATTGCGTACACAATTCTGTTGCCTTAATTATTGCTTTGATTTGCTTTTCTTTTGTTATTTTCTTTTATTTTCTTAGATAAGATCCAGACTTTTTGACATTTCATGATTTCTTTTGTTATTTTGCTAACAAGCTTCCTTTGGAAGATACTAGTGCTATTATTACTCACCCTTTTTCAGGTACTATAAATTCAGCCCGTCATTCACTTTTGAAGGCATTCAGAGTTAAGAAAGAAATACATAAAAAAATGGAAGCCACTTCAAGAAGACGAGTTGAAAACATCTGTGTGTTTTGCGGTAGTAGTGTTGGTGCTAAACCACAATACATAGAAGCAGCACAAGAATTGGGTCGAGTCTTAGCTGCAAGGAATATGCACTTAATATATGGCGGAGGCAATCTTGGACTAATGGGGATTGTTTCAAAGGCCGTACAGGAAGGAGGCAGTCATGTTTTGGGAATCATCCCAAAACCCTTGGCAGATGCAAATCTGATTGAATCATCAAACGGAGAGGAAATGATCGTGCCAGGTATGTCTGAACGACTGGTAGAAATGATTAACCGTGCTAATGCTTTTATTGCTTTGCCAGGTGGCTTAGGCACACTGGATGAAATTTTTATAGTGTTATCTTGGGCAAACCTGAACATACACCAGAAACCGCTTGGACTGCTAACGTTGATGGATTTTATGATTTTCTTTGTGTGTTTCTTGATGATGCCCGGAGAAATGGGTTCGTGTCAAAACCTATGAAAGAACTCCTCTATACTACTGCTAGAACTGCTCCGGATCTAATAGACCAACTCTTAGCCCATGAACCACAAGTTGACCCTGTCATTTCAAAGATAAATTGGTCTGAGGACGATCGTGGTAAGAGGCGTCGGATTAATCTGGATCTTAACCTTTAATTTCCTGTAGTAATTTAGCCAACCAGGTACTATCTTCTAAACTCTTCTTCT
Source organism: Zanthoxylum bungeanum (assembly GCA_019454045.1). Lineage (NCBI taxonomy): Eukaryota > Viridiplantae > Streptophyta > Magnoliopsida > Sapindales > Rutaceae > Zanthoxylum > Zanthoxylum bungeanum. Next base: position 126,897 of record SKCR01029700.1, on the reverse strand, counting down.
ACTGTTTAAGACATTGGGGACAATGTCTCATTTAGGTTTGGGGGGGGGGGAATAGTAATAGTATCTTGTTTATAGTTTAATGTGTTATTTTTAGTCCAAAATGTTTTCGAAAAATACAAAAAAATTAAAAAATTAATAAAAAAAGGGCATATTTAAAGCTAGGTGATGGTTTGGTGTCTTCCTTCACTCACTACTACTTTTTATGAGGAAAAGCTGTGAAGGCACCTAGATAATCATTCACTTGTAGCGTGTTGTGACAGACTAGTTTGGAGGACTCGTTGTTTATTCCTGACAACAAGCGATAAAAGCCTAAGGGGCTAGGGTACTTAAGTGAGCCTCGCTCCACCTTCCCTCTGGGGAATCTACAACGGGAAGTCCATTCGACAGTTAGTCCACAACCATAAATTTGTTGGCACGTACCATAAGGTATAAAAAAGGTGCGTTCACTTGGTCGCTTGAACCCTTGAGTGGGAAGTCCTAGTTGTGAACAATCCTTCGTCAGCAAGAGCCTTTGAAAAAAAAAAAAAAAAAAAAAAACACACATGTAAATTATAGTTTTATGACTAGTAGAAATATTTAGTTGTTATGTTGACTAAAAAGATGAATATTTAGTTGTTATGTTGACTAAAAAGATGAAATTGGTAAGAAATAACTGTGTAAGGAATTTCCACTCCTGAGACGTATTTCAAACCTAATTCAAAACAAGTTAATTTTTGTTTATTCACCTTTGAATTATTTAATCTGTAAATTCTCCATTAAACTGACTAAAATGGATCTTCATATACTTAGTTGGCAGATATTATCAACATACATGGTAACATACGGACATAGGATAAAATTGAAAAGATTGTAATATTCAGTGCTATAGTTTAATTGGAGAAGCATCTCAAAAAAAAAAAAAAGTGATGGAATAAAAAAAAAAAAAAATTGTCTGAGATCCGAGTTATTAAGTCTGTAAGGTATTTTTAATACCTAGTGCCCTAAACCACTGGTTTGGGAGTCACTGGCCCAACACTCGCTACATGGATCAAAAATGATGAAATAAATAAATATATATATATATATATCTGAAGTCTGAGTAATTAAGTCATTAGGGGTGTCTTAACATCTGGTGCCCTAAAGCCAACTGGTTTGGGAGCCACCGACCTAAAGCTCGCTACATAGATGGAAGATAGTGTATATAAATAAAAATAGAGAAAAGAAAAAATCAAAGAAAAAAATCAGAAAAATCAAAAATTTATTCCATTACTACAAAAGGTGTGAAATCTGATAAAACTTTAGGACAAAAATATTACTCTCTTATCAACTGCATTTATGACTGTTATGGGCGAAATGAGTTGTTTAATATATGTTGGCTGTGTATATGAAGAATGGTAATATAATCGGAGAATTTACTTATTCAGTAATTTAGAATGAAATAAAACAACTAATAAACTTGGAGTAGAAGTTTCACCTAATTAGTCACTAACTTCTTTATTCTATTTTCTCTTGTCTTTTTGCTTTTGTGTGCATTAGTTTCACTACCTTTTTACTTTTAATAATGTTTGTGGGTATCATTGCTGTAAACCCTCACGAGACTATAACTCGTCCACTAGAGACACCTAGGGGTTTAAAGGCTTGTTGCATATGCTAAATGCAATCGTGATCCCTACGAAAGTGGCTTAGTTAAAATTTTATTATGTTATTATTTTGCTCGAGGACTAGCAAAATGTTAGGTTTGGGGGTGTGATGAGTGATAAATGTATCACTATTTCCCACTCATTTAACTTAATATTTTGTATAGTTTCTTGAGTTTTGTGAATATTTTGATGTGTTTTGTGTTATTTTGTAGATAAATAAAGTTTCAGGACATTCTGGAGGTGATTTGGAGCAAAACTGTGAAATTTGGCAAAAAGAGTATTTTGGTAATTTTGGGCGTCCCGACACAAAGGGTATTTTGGTAATTTTGGACATCCCGACACCAAAATAAAGTTTCAAGACATTCTGGAGGTGATTTGGAGCAAAACTGTGAAATTTGGCAAAAAGGGTATTTTGGTAATTTTGGGCGTCCCGACACTGAGGGTATCTTGGTAATTGCACCACCATGCCACATGTCAAAAATTCAACGAGCCGTATTTTTTAGCCACCATGCCACGTGTCGAAAATTCAGCGATCTAAAAAAAATAATTAAATAATTAAAAATAAAAATCAAAAAATAATAATAAAAAATTAGATTTTTTTTGCCTATAAATAGATTTCGAATTTTTAGTTTCAAATGTACCTCTTCCTCTGAAATCCTTATAAATAAATTGAGAGTTCTTCATATTTTCTTCTTTTATTCAGTTTTATTTACGCTTTGTAGTAGTAATTATGTCCATCCATGAGGGGGTAACGTCTCTATGCTGAGGTAATAAGGTAATACTTTTACTTTTGCTATTTAGATTAATCTCCCTTAAAATATAATATATAAATTATTTAAAATCTGAATTAATAAAAAGATACCGCCATTCTAGGTCGGTTGGTTATTCAATTTAAACTGGTTAAACCTGACTTAATGAGGATACCGCCATTCTAGGTCGGTTGGTTTAAGTTTATATTTCTGTTCCGCCTTATGGCTGGTATATTCGAATTTGACTTAATCAGGATACCGCCATTCCGGACGGTTGGTTTAAAATATCACAAGTTAATATATTATTATTTTATGGGAGATATCTAAATAGTATATAGTAGAAGTTATTTCCTTTTACCTTAGCATTTCATTTATTTCTTTTGCAATTTAATTACTTTCTGCAATTTCATTTTATGTCTTTTAAGTTTTTATCATTTTAGTTATGTATAGTAATTAAGTTAAATATCTAGGGTTGTGATTAAATCTAATATCACCAGATTTAAAAAGGGTTAGATTATAGTTTGGGTAATTAAAGAGATATTTGTTGAGTCATAATCTTAATGCTTTTTATTAACTGGCCATTAATAAAATTGATTAGGTAAACTTAAAATGAACTAGACATAGGGATTTTAAATCTAAACCTTAGTCTCAACAACCCACGATCTTCCTTAAGGATAGATAACCATTTAATAGATTTCCTTACAGGATAGACATATACCTGTCGGGCGGGGGTAGTCATAATTGGAACTTAACCTTAATGAATCTAGGTAATTTAATTGACATAGACATATGGTTCAATTGGATTATACTAGGTATTTGTAAATGATCATTCGAAAGAGGCTTTTACATAATTTAGTGTTCCAGATTAATAATTCAATAATTTACCCAACTATGATTTAACTACTTCATCTTTTAATTGATATTAGAAAGATTCAAAACCCTAGATCTTTGAGTCTTTTATTTTCCTTAGTATTTTCTTTTGTCTTTTTATTTATTTATTTATTTAGCAACTCTACAAATCAAATCATTTCAAGCAATCAATTCACTTCTCCTTTAATTAGATATTTGTAAATAAATAGTATCATCAATTAATAACAACAGTAGAAATTAAGTCCTCGTGGGATCGATATTTTTATACTACTTGAACGATACGTGCGCTTGCGTTATACGTGTGTGTTTACGCCGGTCAATTTCCTCTCTCCCACTAGCATTATTCTTACTTCTACCCAATTACATGATACAGTAAAGAAACCTCATTTACATTGAGGGGAATTGGTGAGAAAAGAAATACAATGAGAAAATAGATAATAGGCTGGACGCGCATGTCCAATTTAATCAATTCTAAATTTGTTACAACAATTTCCAAAATTGCCCTCACCCTTCTAATATTCATCTGATATACATTATTCATACAATACATCCATGTATTCACACAAAACATGTTATTCAATCAATCTAATCCAATAATTAATCTTAGAATTAAAGATCATCCAATGTTCAAACAACGATTTGATTTGCGCGAGTCCAACTCGTTTAAGAATAAGTACTCAAAGTACGTATTCTTGAATTATATCGAACTACAATTTTAAATCCAATTTATTTTGTATTCAATACTAATTCTAATTTAATTCCAAATTAAATAATTACACTTCTTTTAGTGCCTTTTAGACTTAGATTCTAAATCCAATCTTTATGGGTCTCAAAGGCCCAATTAACATCCAATGTTAATTTAATTAAAGTCCATTAGGCTTTTAATTAATTCTTAAGGCATGAACTTTGGCAACCAAAGCCCAATAAGGAATCACCCTTTGTCATAAAATCAATTTTGGCCCATTAGGCCCAATTAAATATTTAAAGGCACAATTATTTTATTTGGACTTTATGGAATGGTTTTAGGCCCAATTTGGATTCAATCCAATTGTCCTAAACCAAGCTTGGCCCAACCAAGCCAATTAAGCCTAAATACAACAATATTAGCTCAATCCAATTTAAAGACTAACTTATTTAATTACAATATTCCAAATATCACAATTATTTTAATTAAAGTGTAATTACCATAATTAATTAATTAATCCAATGTTTCCAAAACATCAATTAAACTAATTAATCATGCTTTAATTTAACCAACTAATGTCCAACACAAATTGATGTAAAATCAATCAATTTCACATGCTAAGTCTCACGGCAATTAGGCATAAAATTTCAATCAATTTGATTTCAATCCAATTAAATCAACAATCAATTTATCTCATGTTTTAAATACATCCAATGGTCTAAAATCAAAAAATCACCATGATACAATTAGGGTATTAGTTTCGGCTTTTGTATGGAAATTAGGGAAAATTTATCCAATCAATATTTCTCAAATTTTAAGATGCACAAATCCAATTCATCATCATCCAAGCTCAACCAAACAACTAATTTGAAGAAATCATGCTTCCAAACACAAAAATCCCAAATAAATTCCATAAACCCTAAAACAAATCATGCTTAATATTGGCTCATGATACCATTGTTGGGTTCCTATAACATGCCAAGGATCTATAAGTCATGATTTCATGTGTGAATACTAAAAGAAGTTGCGGAAAAATACTAACAATGAGCGGATGTAGGATTTCAAAAATCTTTGCGTTTCGGAAGCTTCAAGCTTTGTGTTGAATCTTTAATTCCAATGCTGAGTTTCCCTATCACCTTCTTTAACTCCTTATGTGATAGCAATGTTGAAATTTTGTAACAAAATCTCAAGAACAAGAGAGGGTGTGTTCGGCCAAGGGAGAGGGAGAGAGAGCTTTTGTGTTTTTCTTTTGTATTTGTTTCTAAAACAATTACCACTAATTAAAATTCAAACACAAAATTGGTATATGCTTTACCAAAAGCAAAAGGCAAAAGTGTTGGAGGGGAAAATGGCAATTAATGCCTCCAACCACTCTCATCACTCAAGTTGACACTTGATGGACAAGTGATGTAAGTTGGTGGGACCCACTTTAATTCAAAATTCAAGTGGCTTGCTCAACACACTTCGGGCTCGGGTTCGCTTAATCCAATTAAACGAATTCTTCATCGCGACGTAATTAAATCTAATTTAATTAAATAATAGTGCCTCGCAAAATTATTACGAAAGTCGCTCGCGAATTAATTCTAAATTAATTCGTTCGCCCGAATTAAAATCCAATTTTAATTCGGCTTTGAAATCTAATTTCAATTAATATATCCAATATATTATTTAATCGATTAATTCCAAATTAATCGCGCTCTCTCTTCTAATTGAATTTTATCCCAGATAAATTCTTGCCGCAATTAATCTCATATTAATTTTCTCTCTCTTATAATTAATCCTAGATTAATTCTGTTCGAGTCAAGTATCACCGGTGAATCTTTGGGAAGCGACCCAAGAGATCCCTGGATATGTTGGCAGTAAATCCGGTTGTCGGACTTTCCGTACACGTGCGTACCTGTACCACGTTCTTACCGATTTACAAGATATGGTTGGCTTCTAGCAAAGCATCGTGCCTGCCCAATTCTCCAGAAATATTCAACAAAGAATATATAATCTTTATCAAGCGTAGTATACTAAGTATTACGTATTACGATCCAGTGTCGGATGTCACATGCTAGGCCTGGGGCTGGAATTGTGTCAACCCCGTACGAAGCATATATCGGATCACTAGCAATTAGTCTCTTTAATCGGATAATCATGACGTTGTCATATTATCCCGATGGTTGCAACATATTAGAGTACCAGTTCTGTATCCCTGCATGATCATCATCTCCATATGACTGAAGTGACACTTTCATCTTGACATCACACCCAATACACTACGATTCTCAATAAACCCAGAAGAGGTGTACACAGAACATGTTAAAGCTCCGGACGACCAAAACCAAAGCGTATTGATTGTCGCAAGTATTAGCGATGCAAGTCTCAGGTTAAGACCAAATACATCTACCCTGGTTCGGATTCCCATAGACACATAGTCATACTACCAATGGGATTCTGAGGGGTCTATCCAGAGCGAAGCTGTTACCATACCATCGGTAAACAGAACCTCATATTACACTTGCATGGGTATCCAATACCCAAATATATGAGAACTATGCCGTTACGCTTCCATAACGCGCACAAGTGAAATACTAGTCTATTCCGCATTATCGATGTCCAGTCTCGATAATACTACGACTAGGGATATTTAATGATTAAACCTTACGTGGATTGATACTGTCTCATATCTTATTAATCCGGAACTAATCATAAGGACTTTTATAATTTATATATTAAAGTAATCTAATTACAAAATGATAAAATAGCAATTTCATTTGTCACATAGTTAATTTGTACAAAAATCACAATGTCTTTTATAAATAGTGATGATATGGGTCATAATTGTCCAACAATTACCATCTCTAATTTTGAGTATGGTTGGTAATTAAACACAAGCTTTCTCATTCATTGTTACTGGATTCATTATTTGAGATCTGTTTTGCTTTTAACAACAAAATTCCTCTTGAGGGTAAATGTAACATTACAAATATATTGTTATAGAATGCAGCATTCGACCTAAAATTATATCAACTGGGGTACTTAAATGCATATCTGATCTATTATGACAAGTAGAATAATCTTTTAACATGGACGGCCAGCTTTGAATTTTATGAGATTTTAGACGAATCCTTAAAATAAGATTCTATTTATAAAAGATAAATAATATATTATTCATATTATATACTAAAAATTAAAAATTTCTAGATTTAAAAGGTCTTAATTTTGGATAAAATTTTAGGACTCTAACCAATCACTTGTGATTACCTAAGATCACCTCTTCATTTTAAGAACCAATGCAAGAAGTTGTTATCGGATCAAGCAGTATCTGATGAATTTTGTTGTAGACACCAATACAGACTATTCAACATCATGATTCATTTACTTAGCTATACAGATTCTCTGTGGCAACTACTTGAGTAGACAGTATTAATTTCAACATTCACTTTTCCACCTAACAAGTACTACTAATTGCCATTCCAGCTCCCGATCTGTATTATTCAACGCGATTTTTCTCTCTCATTTTGGATTGTATGCAATTACATCCCGCCACCGGTTCGGTTCGGTTCCGAACCGGAATCGAACCGAACTATTCCCGATTCCACGTTTGTGGAATCAGGAATCGAATTTTAACCGGACGGTTTCGGATTTTTTTTATTTTAAAATTTTAATTTATTAAAAAAGGATTTTAAAATTTTCAAAATTATTAATTTGAATTTATATTATTAAATTAAAAATTAAATTAAAGAGCTTGAACTTATTTTTTTGAAAACTTAAGTTGCTTACGTATCCTCTAGATGTGAGAGGAATCAAAGCTCACGTAGTTTCATTATATTTTTTAGATAGTTCCCCATTACAAATTTACTCATCAATCATCATCATTATCTGTGCCTGCTGTTGATCCTTCAGCTCCTGTTCCGCTTGCACTTGCAGATGCATTGTTGAACAAGTCTTCAAAGTCATCGAGGGCATCTTCTTGTTGTCTCAGATCAGCTCGGGTCCAATCATCCACACATGTTGTTGCTGCTAAAGTGCTTGGATGTAATGAAGACCGTCTTGCTTCCAAAATATTGCCTCCTAAGCTGAAGGCTTGTTCAACTGCTACGGTGGAAACAAGTGCTGCCAACACCTCTTTAGCAATAATTGATAAAACAGGATAGACATTTTGATGTCGGTTCTACCAGTCAAGTACTTGAAAATTTTTACTTACTAAACTTTGAGGAGGAAACTCGAAATTGGTAGATAAATAATTATCTAATTTCGGGTTGTTAGTCGTGTTATCCCTCTGTTTTTTATTTCGTTGGAGTAACTAACGATCACCTACGCTAAGTCTTGAATGTATTACGGGTTCGCTACTAAATTCTCCTGATGATTGTAAGTTATATATACTAATATGATCATTAAATAAATCTATTAAATTAATTTTTTATTCCATCTATTATTTTCTAATATTAACTTCATTATCTATTCCTAAAAATACATAGTAAGTTTGTAAGCCACTATTCAAATATTTTAATTTAAATCTAGGATCAAAATTGTGGCAATAAGATAAATCAATTAAATATCTTTAAAATAAGTTAACAATTTTCTCTACATAACAACAATAGCTTCAATTAAACAATATCATTAACATTAGAACTTTCAGCATGCTCATATAAAGTACCAATAATACTTAAACATTCAACAAAAAATAAATTTATTGTAAGATAATAAACTCCGTTAAAAATATTTGTAGCATCATTAAAAAAAATTTAAAAGTTCTAAATTTTTTCACAAATATCTCATTGACTAGGAAAAAATATTATATGTTGAATATGTTGGGGGAAAAACTGCATAATGTATGGGCCAAATTTGGTCTAAGGGTAATTTCGCCCTTTCACTTGAAGTCAACTGCTAAACGCACCCCTGAAGACCCATAACCAAACTCAAAGGCGCTATACATGCCCAGGCCCAATGAGTTGTAACGTTTATAACCAAGGGGCATCCAACTGCCAGCCCACTCAACATACAGCCTCATAAAGTCAGACGTTTCAATCTACAACGGGCAACTACACTAAATACCCCTCATGAAGTTGCAATCATAACTGACCCATAACGGACAAGAAACAAAAGAGCAGTAAACGCGCACTTTCCCCTGAGAGCATGTATATAAACGAAGATAGATGAGGAAAGAATGAGCAGATTCTTTGGCCTAGCTCGATACTACTCTCACTTTAAACTCTTTCTAAACCCCTCATCCACCGCCCTCACGGCATCTATCGGAGTTCAAGGTACCATCTAACCTTGACCTCCCCTCTACTACACCCATTGTTCATTTACTGACTTGGGCGTCGGAGTGCTTACGGCATCCACCACACCGGTGGGTAGTATCTCCGCGCTCACTCTACTTCCTTTGTTTTGCAGGATCGCCAGTGCCCCCTTCTTACGAAATCTCAATTGTAGGCCTCGGGCGAAAACCAGCGTCTACACATAATACATCTTTGTATTGAAAAGCTCGAGTTAAAAGAAAATAAATTCAATTCCAACGAGTTTGAACATCTCGTAAAAATTTTACTGATTTAACACCATTTATTTTATAAAAATTCCACAAGTGTTTAATATGTCGAAATCAATTATGAGACTTGATTGAGCTTTTTGAAAGAATTGTTCTTATAGCTTGTAAATAGGTTTGCAACAGGAAGCGTGAGCCCGATGGAAAAGTTGAGACCTTTAAGGTTTATTGTAGCAAAATATTATATTTAAAAGTCTGATATTGACTTTGAGAAAAAAAAATTCCTCCAGTTGCGATGTTTAAGTCAATAATGATTTTATTGGCCTTTGTTGCGTATCATGATTATTAGATTCGGTAGATGAATGTCAAAACTGCATTTCTCAATGGATTTCTTAATAAAGAAATCTATATGGAAAATCATGAGGGTATTGCATCTAGTCAAAACTCTAATATGGAATGTAAACTTAGGAAATTCATTAATGAGCTTAAACAAGCTTCCTGAAGTGGTAAACTTAATTGAACTTGACAAATGAATTTTAGATTTAGTCTTAGATTCAATAGCATGATATAAATATATCTGTAGGGCGGATGTAGCCATAATTAGTAACATGGATGATAAGTCCTTGATGCATCGATAACTTTTATATTACTTGAGTGATACGTGCGCTTGCGTAACGTGTGAAAATCGCGATCAGTTAACTAATCTTTATTCTTTATTTTATTAATTTAATTAATTAATTAATTCTCTTTTTTGTGGGATTTGATAATTCATACAATCACAGGGTTAGAATATATATGAGAATTGGCTAACAGAATAGCACTTACATCAACTGATTTTCCTTGTATTTGTTGCTAGCACAAGGCAATATATGTTAACATTAAAAAATAATGTTTAAAATGATGGTGGTTGAGTTGTGGGGTACAATTATTGATCATCACTCTTGAGCGTTGGTCCCCTCTCAATAATTGAAACTAAGAGCTGCCTTCCAGAACAGGTAAATTACAGCAAGATAATGACTTAGGAACTTTAAGGTTCATCACTTCATCTGAGCAGCATATGCCTCGTGACTTTTCAACTTCTTCTTCTTCTTCTTCTTTTTTTTTTTTTTTTTTAATTCATCCTAATTTTGGCAACAAAACATATTACATATGAGATAAGACTTCATAGTAGAAGCATGATCAATCAGATGGAAGGCTTCATAGTAGAAGCAGGTTCATCACTTAGGAAGTTCATTAATGAGCTTAAACAAGTTTCCTGAAGTGGTAAACTTAATTGAACTTGACAAATGAATTTTAGGTTTAACCTTAAATTCAATAGCATGATATAAATATACTTATAGGGCGGGTGTAGCCATAATTAGTAACGTAGATGATAAGTCATCGAGGCATCGATAACTTTTATATTACTTGAGTGATACGTGCGCTTGCGTAATGTGTGAAAATCGCGATCAGGAAACTAATCTTTATTCTTTATTTTATTAATTTAATTAATTAATTAAATTTTTTTTTGTTGGATTTGATAATTCATACAATCACAGGGTTAGCATATATATGAGAATTGGCTAGCAGAATAGCATTATAAGGATAAAATAGTAAATTAGTTTTAAAATCTCTCCCCTCCCTTCCTGAACCAAACATATATCTAATTAAAAACTCTCTCCTCTCCTCCCCTCCCCTCCCCTCCCCTCCCCTCCTTTGAACCAAATATATATTTAATTAAAATCTCTCCCCTCCCCTCCATTAAAATCCCTCCCCTCCTCTCTTCTCCCCTCCCCTTCGTTGAACCAAACAGACCCTAACATTAACTGATTTTCCTTGTATTTGTTGCTAGCACAAGGCAATATATGTTAACATTAAAAAATAATGTATAAGATGATGGTGGTTGAGCTGTGGGGTACAATTATTGATAATCACTCTTGAGAGTTGGCCCCTTCCAGAACAGGTAAATTACAGCAAGATAATGACTTAGGAACTTCAAGGTTCATCACTTCATCTGAGCAGCATATGCCTCGTGACTTTTCAACTTCTTTTTTTTTTTTTTTATTCATCCTAATTTTGGCAACAAAACATATGACATATGAGATAAGACTTCATAGTAGAAGCATGATCAATCAAATGGAAGGCTTCAAAATGTTAATTATGTACTCATTTGTGTTTTTTATCATAGTAACCGCCAAGCAGATGGACGAAATTAGTTTTGGCCAATCCATCAGAGATGGTGAGACGGTAGTTTCATCTGGCCAAAGCTTTGAACTAGGATTTTTCAGTCCAGGGAAATCAAAGAGTAGGTACTTGGGAATATGGTACAAGAAAATAGCAGCTGGGACAGTTACTTGGGTTGCCAACAGAGATGCTCCACTTTCCGATCGCTCAGGAGTTTTAAGTTTGGATAACCAAGGGAATGGATTTCTTGTCCTGATAAATAGCACAAATGATATTATTTGGTCATCTAATTCTTCAAGCAATGCAAAGAATCCTGTTGCAGTGCTTTTGGAATCAGGAAATCTCATTGTGAAAGAAAGAAATGATAAAAATTCAGATAATGTCTTGTGGCAGAGCTTCGATTATCCAGGTGATACCTTGTTACCAGGTATGAAATTTGGAGTAAACTTGGTTAGTGGTCTGAACAGGTTCTTATCATCCTGGAAGAGCACAGACGACCCTGCTCAGGGTGATTTCACATATGGGATAGATCCTCATGGAATTCCACAGCTAGTTCTTAGAAAGGATTCTCAAATAACATTTAGAGCAGGGTCGTGGAACGGCCTTCACTGGACGGGGGTTCCCCAGCTGCAACCAAACCCAGTATATACATTTGAGTTTGTTTCGAATCAGAAAGAGGTATTTTACACGTTTAACCTCAGTAATAGTTCAGTCCCTTCTAGGATGGTGATGAACCCATTAGGTGTTGTGCAGCGTTTCACATGGATGGATCGAACAAAGACTTGGACATTGTTCTCGCGGTTTTCTGGAGTGACGCTTGATCAGTGTGACAATTATGCACTATGTGGTGCATATGCTAGTTGTAACATCAATTCTAACTCTCCTGAATGTGATTGCTTGGAAGGGTTTGTACCCAAATCTCCAAGAGAGTGGGATATGTTAGACAAGTCTGGTGGGTGTATTCGAAGGATTCCATTGGACTGCAAGCACGGAGATGGCTTTCTGAAGCGCGAAGCAGTGAAATTGCCTGACACACGTTACTCTCGGGTTGATAAGAACATCAGTCTTTTGGAATGCAAGGATTTGTGTTCCAAGAATTGTTCCTGTACAGCATATGCTAATTCGGATGTGAGAGGAGGAGGAAGTGGGTGCTTGCTCTGGTTTCATGACCTGATTGACATGAAAGACCTTCCTGAGAGTGGGCAAGACCTTTATGTACGGATGGCTGCTTCAGAACTAGGTATCCTTTCTTTCCCTTATGTTCCTTCTATAGTTCTATTTGAAATTATTTACAAGTGCACAACAAACACAATTCTCTATACCCAAGAGAGAGTGAATTGGGTAATGGTCTAAAATTTCGGAATTAAAAATTCTAGTCGATTTTACGCTACTAAGCTAGTAGCTTTACCAATTTCAACTTAGTGATCAATTTACCAAATTAATGTATTTAACAATTAATACACAAAAGCAAATTTCTAATAAATATGCAAATACAAAAATAAACCTGTGATAATTAAAAGTTAAAGGGTTGAGAAATTGACACCGGTGATTTATACTGGTTCGGCCAACTCTTTGCCTATGTCCACTCCCTCAAGCCGCACTTGAAGCTTTCACTAAGTTGAATCATCAACTTACACCGAGTTTCCGTGGCTCAACTCGTAACCAAGAGTTTTGTCCCATAAGTTCACTCAAAACCTTTACACAAGAGTTTTTCAACGACTCACTCTCAAACCTTTACAATGAGTTTTGTTCTAAGCTTACTCACAACCTTTACATAAATTGCCCTTTAGAGAATACCCACTCAACAAGGGGCTTCCCAACCACAAAATTTTAAATTATGGAAGTTTAAAGTATAACACACTTGGGCACTTACAAAAGATAAGAAGATTAAAGTTGTGAGTTTCTAACCCAAGTAACTAAGCTTTCTAAATGATATGAAGATTTATGTAGTAAGCTTTTGTATGAGAGTGTATGATAAAAAATATTTTGTAAAAAATCTCAGTTTTTGCCTTAGAGAAAATATATGAAGGTTCAAGAAGAAGGCAAAAACGAAATAGGGACTCAATTTATAGAGAAAATGAAAGTTATCTCTAATGTTTGGGCTGAGATCGATATGTCGGTCTGCAAAGGTTGGTATGTCGATCTGTCATTACAACGTCTATAAAATATTATCGTTTGACACCGCTAAACGCAAACAACAATCTGGATTACTGATCGGTATGGAGACCAGTATGGACTGATTTCCAAGAGCATGTAAATATGAAGGTTGACCGGTATGAATGCTAGTATGCTCTAGACCGGTTTCAGTAACTGTGCAAACTTCACACTATTTGGTATTGGTGACCGGTATGGAGTAGCCCGATTCCAGAGGCGATACAAAACTACTCAGAATAGAGCAGAGCCACCGGTATGTCGGTGTGAGGGACCAGTATGCCTGTCTCAGTGCAGAAAATGCAGGATTCAAAAGTTGAAAATATTTTGCACATGTCCCTAATGCATCTAAATGAATGTGCATATATGTTATATGAGCTTAGAGACTTAAATTATCAACTCACTTACAAAGAGAGCCCTAAGCTAAGACCAAATAAGATTTTCTTCAATAAGCACTAGTTTTCACATCCATTACTCTTTACCACCAATTGCTTCGACGTCTTTTTATAATGTCCACTAATACGCGTCGAAGTCTTCTAGTGTTGTATCATCGAAATTCATCTTGAGAATATGTCGCTAACAATCTCCTTCATTTTTATGATGGCAACCATTAAAACTTGTGAGCTTTGAGAGTTCCAAATTTGTTGACGGTTTTTGCTCCCCCTCCACATATGATTGTCTTCAATATAGCTCTATAAAAACTTAGACAAACACATTAGTACGAATTTGCTCCATCTTGATACGAGGGTGAGGGTAACACAAGTTTTAACCTCATAACAATGATTTCTCCCTCTTTAACATTATAAAAAATGATGGAGAAATAAAAGCTAAGTTCAATGAGATACCAATTAATATTTTCACAAAAACATATGAAAGTATGCACACTTAATATTTCTTTTTCTTTTTTTCCATATATTTTAAAATTCATGCATAGGATCATCAAAATCATTCAAATTAAGCCAATATCCATGCATTTCATTTCCACCAATAGATATCAATGGCAAGTCATATTCAATGCTAAAAATTCAAAAGGATCACATATATCATATAAACCGATAAAACCTATGTGATACCAATTGATACCAAATGAGATTAATAATGTGATTAAGCATAGATAGATACCAATTGATTAATTGAAATTCAAATATCCTAATCACTAGTATGTTTCATAATTAAATGAAATTCATATCAATTGAAATAAACATACTTATAGAGGTTGGAGGAAATGGTACCAATATATCTGTACACTAGGGGTGAGCAACAGTTCCGGGTCTACCCGGAACCGATTGGAACCGGACCAATTTTCCGGGTTTGGAACCGGAACCGGTTGTAATCGGGTAGGTTCTGGTTCCAAAAATGAGGGAACCGATTTTATCCGGGTAGATTCTGATTCGAAAAAGATCGAAACCGAAACCGGACCATGGAACCGGTTTTTGGAATCGAAGGTTTATTGGATAAACAGCCATGAACCGTGAATGGGACAGATGGATCCCCAAATTCGCATGGAGCCTGAAATTTGGTTAATGACTACTTGATCTAAAATATTTAAGGAATCCTGCAGCTTCTAACCTTACAAAGTACACGACTTTCGCTTGGATGTTCTCCGGAATAAGTTTATCAGATTAGGTTCTTATCAGCACCACCAAAGACATGATTAATATTTTAGTGATCCTGATTCAATATTTAAAAGCCAAGATATTGAAGGAAATTCAAAGCTGAAAGCACATTTAATTAAAAATGTATTGTTCTCTGAAATCAAATATGAAAAATCTTCCCTACACTTGGTGCACATTATTAACATATGATACTTGATGCAGCAGGACTCTACAAATAATTAATCACCAACCAAGTTGGTGTTTTCCGATAAAAAAACAAGTTTCAGCAAGATAACTAACCCAAAGCAACACAGCCATCACAAGCTCCAATTAATCATACAATTAGTGCAGCATCATTAGGTTATAATGGTACACATATATACCACATCTTAATAAAGAAGTGTAGTAAACTGACATGACTGCTTCAGGGAGAGAGACTGAGAGAAATTTGGTATATATGAAAACAAAGTACACGACTTGTTTTCACAACTAGGCAACTCAATGCACTGATAACTTGCCTAATTGTAAATGAAAACAGAAAGGGTAATGAGGCTGACGAGCATTAAAAGTCTAAAACTTCATTTTCTTCGTTCTTGAGTTTCTGCACTCCGATTTGGTCCCCGTTTTTTCCTACGGACTCGTATTGAAATGTAGTTTTCATTAAAATATTTTAAAATAGGATAATTCGGAATCAGACCGGAACCGGACTGGAACCGGATTAGAACCGAATAATAGGATACCCTGTTTAATTGGGTAGGTTTCGGTTCCACTTAGTGCGGAACCGAATTTTTCCGGGTAGGTTCTGGTTCCATGCGAAACTGGAACCGAAACCGGTTTTGCTCACCCATACTGTAAACACGGAGTTTACCTATTACCTTTGTCACCTAGTGACAAATCCACCAATTATCAAATTCATTCATTTTTAGATAGAGTTTTGATATTCTTCTTGTTGAGATCTTTCTTCATCTTTGTCAAGTCTTTGGGATTAATTTGCATTTCTCGTTGATAACCATTCTCAAAGCTTCCCCTACAATATCAGCTAAGCAAATTTTGATACCCAAATTTTCTTGGATCCATAGGGGTTAGTCTTGTTTCATTGGGGAACCCATGCATTCACTTTCACATTTTTGTACATGCAATCAAATATTTTATGTCATGCATGACATGTGACATTTTCATCAAAAGTGACATGTATATGAGAATTGGATGCCTTTACAAAATAATTCTTCAAAAATTTTCTTTTTATGTAAGGCTTGTATCATAATTATTCTCTTTTAAAGCACATATTTGGGATCCAATCAGTATATTAAAATTTTTCTCTCCCAAAGTGAATTTTGTTACAATGTTATGTAAATCCACGACCTTTTTATTCAAAACAACATATTCATTCATAACATGTTTACAATTACATGTATTGAGGTAGATGACATGCTAGATATACTCTTTTCAAGTTTTATCTTTTCATCTTTTTAGCATGCGATTTCTTTTTCATGCATTTCATTTTTCTCAATAATTGATGCATGATCATGTAATAGTGATGAATGCTCATTTTTGATCAATTTATGCTTCTTCCTAAGCAAATCATATAATTCATACAATTCATTGAAACTATCAAGCAATTCATCATATTCAAGGGAATCATGTATCTTTTCCTCATCGTTTTCCTCTAGTAGATCATCAATAACCATGAAAGCAAGATTTTTTATTCCCTCACCACTCTCCTCCTCGGATGAGCTAGTGTCATTATCGCTCTAAGTTGCCTTCATCACTTTCTTCTTGAATTTTCCTTTGAATCTCCTCATTGGGCAATCGACAACCACATGACCCGACTTTTCACACTCATAGCATATGATTTTATCTTTCTTGTGCTTTCGTGGTTAATTTTCTTCCCTCTTCTAATCCATCTGATATTTCTCTTTATACTTTTCGGATTTGAGGAACTTCTTGAACTTCTTGGTCAAATGTGTCAACTCATCATCACTATCTTCTTCTTAATCACTTAAGCTAGCATCATCTCATTTTCTTACAAATGACTTAAGGCTATTTTCTTTTTATTCTTCTCTTCTTCTTATTTTAAATTCATTTTGAGCTCCATATCATATTCCAATAATTTTCCTACTAAATCATCAAATTTCAAATTATTGATATTATTTGATTCCTTGATGGAGGATGTGCAAATCCTATACTCTTTAGGGAGTGACCTAAGAATTTTCTTCACTTAATCGTTAGAGTCAATATTTTTCCCCAAAGCACTAAGTTAGTTCACAATCATTGTGAATCTATAAATTATATGCTCAATATCTTCACCGGCTTCCATTTTGAAGCTATCTAACTCACACATGTACCAGTTGATCTTTGACTCTATAACTTGGCTTGTGTCCTCATTGACAATTTCCAAAGACTTCCACAATTCATATGCATTTCCAAACTCCGGAAGCTTATTGATTTGACTCCAATCAATTACACAAAGAAGATGGTTGAGTGTTTTAGTATTTCGGGAGGCTTCCATGAAATCCTCACCAGTCTATTCAAAATGTGGCTTCGAAAACTCCACATATTGTTATCCTTATTCATTGGCATTCAAGTCCCTTTAGTGATCACTTTGAAGGATTTCATATCAATGACAAGAAGGTATTCCAACATCCTCATATTCCAAAAGCTATAATCTGTTCCGGTGTAGAAGGGAGGTCTAGTGGTTGAAAATCCCTCGGCAAGATTCATTGAGTAGCTTGTAGAAGCAATGATATATTTTCGGACGGTTAGGTATTTATTGAGAAAATCTTGCTCTGATACCAACTGAAATTTCCTACAAGTGCACAACAAACGCAACTCTCCATACCCAAAAGGGGGTTGAATTGGGTAATGGCCTAAAATTTTGAAATTAAAAATTCTTATCGATTTTACGCTACTAAACTAGTAGCTTTACCGATTTCAGCTTAGTGATCGATTTCCCAAATTAATGTATTTAACAATTAATACCCAAAAGTAAGTTTCTAATAAATATACAAATACAAAAATAAACTTGTAAAATTAAAAGTTAAGGGATAGATAATTTAACACTGGTGATTTATAGTGGTTCGGCCAACTCTTTGCCTATGTCCACTCCCCCAAGCCACGCTTGAAGCTTTCACTAAGTTGAATCATCAACTTACACTGAGTTTTCCGTGGGTCATTTGTAACCAAGAGTTTTGTCTCATAGGTTCACTCCAAACCTTTACACAATAATTTTCCGATGGCTCCTAGGCTTACTCACAACCTTTACATAAATTGCCTTTTTGAGAACACCTACTCAACAACGGACTTCTCAACCATAAGTGTTTAAAATATGAAAGTTTAAAATACAACACACTTAGACATTCACAAAAGATAAGAAGATTAAATTTGTAAGTTTCTAACCCAAGTAACTAAGTTCTCTCAATAATATGAAGATTTATGTAATGAGCTTTAGTATGAAAGTGTACGATAAAGAAGATTTTGTAAAAACTCTCAGTTTTTTCCTTAGAGAATATGTATGAAGGTTCAAAAATAAGACATAAATGAAATAGAGACTCAATTTATAGAGAAAATGAAAGTGGTCCCTACTGTTTATGTTGAGACCGGTATGCCAGTTTGCAAAGTTCGGTATGCCGGTCTGTCATTACAACGGCTATAAATTATTATCGTTTGACACCGATAAGCGCAATTAATAAACCAGATTACTGACCAGTATGGATCGTGCCAGTTTCCGAGAGTATGTAAATTATAAAGGTTGACTGGTATGAATGTCAGTATGCTCTAGACCGGTTCCAGTAATTATACA
This sequence comes from Zanthoxylum bungeanum, assembly GCA_019454045.1. Lineage (NCBI taxonomy): Eukaryota > Viridiplantae > Streptophyta > Magnoliopsida > Sapindales > Rutaceae > Zanthoxylum > Zanthoxylum bungeanum. Next base: position 107,793 of record SKCR01029700.1, on the reverse strand, counting down.
AACTCCACATTGATCGGTATGGGTGATTAGTATGGAGTAGTTCGGTTCCAGATGCGATGCAAAACTGCTCAGAACATAGCAGGGTCGCCGGTATGCCGTGTGGGGGACCGGTATGCCGGTCTTAGTGCGGAAATGCAGGATTTAAAAGTTTAAAATATTTTGCACATGACGTTAATGCACCTAAATGAATGTGCATATATGTCATATGAGCTTAAAGACTTAAATTATCTACTCACTTACAAAGAGAGCTCTAAGCTAAGACCACATTAGATTTTCTTCAATAAGCTCTAGTCTTCACATCCATTGCTCTTCACCACCAATTGCTTCGACGTCTTTTTATAATGTCCGCTAATGCGCGTTGAAGTCCTCTAGTATTGCATCATCAAAATCTATCTTGAAAATATGTCGCTAAAACTATTAACCGCATTCTATCAAGTCAAAGAACTTTTTTTTGTCTAAGTTAATTTCTTCACAGTTATCACAATAATTTGGGACTTTTGATGTATATATCTTTTTATGACAATATTAGTTCCATACTTGGGTGTTTAGTTGAATTTATTGTCTTTGAGGTCAAGATTAAATATGTTTGAAACTTGAACCTTTGTTGCAATTTTACAGGTCATACTGAGACAAGAAGACAACACATGAACAAGAAGCTAGAGGCGATCATAATAGCATCTATATTGTTAGCCATCGGAGTGGTTTTGTTAGGAGGGTTAATGTATATGCAGAAAAAGAAACACAATAATAAAGGTAAATCATTTCATAAAACAGCATGTTGGTTTCATTAACTATCAAAGACGGGAAAATTTTGCACCAAATTAAACATCACATAGCAATGACAATTCAGTGGTTAATGGAAAATCCATTTTCTATTATTTCAGGGAAGAAGGATAATAGCTATGAATGGGATTACAACGACAAAGACAGCAGAAAAGAAGAAATGGAATTACCAATATTTGATTGGAAGACCATAGCTAATGCCACTGATAATTTCTCAGAGAAAAACAAATTAGGAGAGGGTGGTTTTGGACCAGTTTATAAGGTACCAAAACAATATGCAATTAAGCTGTACCATTTTCATGTAAAAGGAAGCTTACTTCTGTGACTGATGATTTGTAGGGAATGTTACTAGAGGAGCGAGAAATTGCAGTTAAAAGACTTTCAAAAGTTTCAGGACAAGGAATGGAGGAGTTCAAAAATGAAGTTCTTTTGATTGCTAAACTTCAGCACCGAAATCTTGTTAAGCTTCTTGGTTTTTGCACTCAAAGAGATGAAAGGATGTTAATTTACGAATACCTGCCCAATAAAAGCCTCGACTACTTTATTTTTGGTTTGATGTTCTCTAGATTGAAGTTTTTCTAATCATAAATAATTGTTTATATCTTGTCTTATATATGAGAACTTAAGCATTTATCGCAACTAACTTGGATGATGGACTTTCAGATATTACAAGAAGCAAATTATTGGATTGGAGCAAACGATGCCACATTATTGGAGGGATTGCTCGTGGACTTCTTTATCTTCATCAAGACTCTAGGTTGAGGATTATACATAGAGATCTGAAAGCCAGTAATGTTTTATTAGATAATGAGATGAACCCAAAGATTTCAGACTTTGGCTTGGCTAGGTCATTCGGGATAGATCAAACTGAGGCAAATACTAAAAGAGTTGTTGGAACATAGTAAGTGAGCTTGCATTTGTTTCTCTTTTCTCCTTGTATCATCTGTATGCTCACCAACCTTTATGCACTGTAACTCTTTCAGTGGTTATATGTCTCCTGAGTATGCAATTGATGGGCTATTCTCGGTGAAATCCGATGTCTTCAGCTTTGGTGTTTTGGTACTAGAGATAGTGTGTGGTAAGAAAAACAGAGGATTTTACCATGCCGATCACCATCATAACCTTCTAGGACATGTAAGATTATACACTAAGGAATATTATTGTTACAAATAATCTGTACTCTAATCAAGATGAATTTCTTATAGCAGTTCTAAAAGTTTATAGAAGCTGTACGAAGTCTGGGATGTTTAATTCTACCTTTTTGTCCAAATCTGTTGCAGGCTTGGCGACTGTGGATAGAAGGGAGACCAGTGGAACTAATCGATAAATCACTAGATGAATCTTATTCTGTATCTGATTCTGAAGCATTACGATGCATTCATGTTGGTCTGTTATGTGTGCAACAACGACCAGAAGACAGGCCAGACATGTCATCAGTGGTTCTAATGTTGAGTGGTGAAAGGTCACTGCCTCAACCGAAGCAACCCGGGTTTTTCACAGAAAGGCATCTTCCTGAATCAGACTCCTCATCAAGCAAGCAGTACTCATATTCAGCGAATGAAATCACCTTATCAGTGTTAGAGGCTCGTTAAGAAGCATCAATTTATATAAATCACAGGGGTTTCCTGCAAATCCCGAGCAATAGATAATTCTTTAGCTGGTTTAGAAGGAATTGGTTTACAAATCGTTAGGGTATAAAAGGTTTGTTGCTGCCCCTTTAAATTATACACCAGCCTAGTACAAGGATCATTGATCGCCACCCCGCAGGAAGGTTAATGATGTTCGTATTATTACAAGTATCTTGATCCATTCGACTAAAATTTATAGTCTGAAAATTTATAAGATATCCAGAATCTGTCATCACACAAGTCTGCAGTACAATTCTTATACTTATTTGTTTGTTTCAACATGTTAATCATCATCATACATATCCATTGCTAAAAGATGATGATTCAGAGAAAGGTACTTCCTGCCATACCCTCTGTCTTTTTACATGTTAGGGTTTTGAATACAGTTGCTCTCGTAAACACTAGCTTCGTGATTCACCATTGGAGAAATATATTTGCTTTATAATTTTACATATACATTGCTGTAGAATGCATGCATTCAACAAAAAATTCTATCAACTTATGTATTTAAATGCCTATATATCTGATCTATTTTTGCAACTTGGACGTCTTTCTTGTTGGAAATTCTTCCAAATATTCATTAAGGGTAAATCTGTCATTTGGTATCATTGGGTGCTTGTGAGGGGTATAACCCTTTGGAGGGTTGCACCCCAACCCAAATGGTGCCCTATTGGCACCCTTCCATGCCTTATATAAGAAGGCTTGATATCCAAAATAGTGGGACAGAAAAGATATCCGAATTTCATAAAAAAAAAAGAGACATTTGTTTTCCTTTGTTTTGAGAGAGAGTTTCACCATCTTCCTAGTTCATAAACTTGTGAAGGAGTGCTCCTTGTACAAGTAGCATCCAAGTTATCCTGGGAGAACGTTGGCAATACGAAACCGTAGAGAACCTGTGACGGGCCAATAAGTTCTTAAGGACAGAGATTATCTCGACTTGGACAATTCCGTAATCTCCATTTTCTGGTTTGTCTTCAAGTTTTCTTGTTTTAAGGTTTTGCATCTAGATCTTCTTTTGGTAATATGATCTGTTGATTTGCATGTTTATATTACTGTTTAATGACATTAATTGACTACAATCTTAAGAACTTATTCGTATCGTGTTATTAAATAGTAATTTGCATGTTAGGGTTTGAATATTTTCTGGAAAATACGAACTGTGCATGAAAAACCCGTAGGGCGTTCGAACGCCAGACGCACGCGAAGGCAACAAATTTGAATTTTCCTTAGAACGTTCGAACGCGTCTTCAAACGCATCTCGAACGCAAGCCTTTTTCCTTATTACGTTCGAACGCGTCCTAAACGCAACTCGAACGCAAACTCTCTGGAATCATTCCGTTCGAACGCGTTATCGAACGCTACACGAACGTGAACTCTCTGGAATCATTCCGTTTGAACGCGTTATCAAACGCTACACGAACGTGAACTCTCTGGAAACACTTCGTTCGAACACGTTATCAAACGCAACACGAACGCACACACACTGGACAGTCTCGTTCGAACGTAGATACGAACGTGACACTAACGATTTTATCCTATAAGTATCAAAAACTGCAAACTTTAATTAATATTAACTTGGTTAGTCATATACTGTAAACACATTAATCTTGGTAGTATAGATTTAAGTTATTATTAAGTTGTTCAATTATCACAAGCATACACATAGTGATAAAGTTGAAATTGTTTGGTTGTTGCATAATTGGTTGAGAATTTAAAGTGTAATAATACACAAGTAATTCCATCCAATCTTGATTGACATATATATATCTACATTTATCATATATCACTTTGAACAAGATCATTCGTTGATCGGTGTGCAATTTGTCTTTCGTAGACTAATTGACCCTGTTGATTATATCACGGTACCGGTCTCTCATGGAGAAAAACCGGAGAAATTTGGTGGGGCAAATTTCAAACAATGGCAGAGCAAGATGCTGTTCTACCTGACAACTCTCCATTTGGCAAAATTCCTCAAAGATCCTCCGGGTCCTGTGGAGGGTGAATCCGAATTGGCAAAGGAAGAGCGAGAACAGACTTGGATGTCTGGAGACTTCTTATGCAAGAACTACCTTTTGGGTGGTCTTGACAATACCCTGTACAATGTGTACCAAGGCATGACTTCTGAGAAGATTCTCTGGGAATCTCTCGAGAAGAAGTATAAAACTGAAGATGCCGGACAAAAGAAATTTGTCGTGGGTAGGTTCCTGGACTACAAAATGGTAGATTCAAGGACGGTGATGTCTCAGTTGGGTGAACTGCAATTAATCATTCATGAAATACTGGATGAGGGAATGAAACTTTGTGAGACGTTTCAAATTGCCCCCATAATTGAAAAGTTACCTCCATCATGGAAGGACTTCAGGAGCTATCTGAAACACAAAAAGAAGCAGATGAGCCTTGAAGACCTCAGTGTTCGATTGAGAATCGAGGAGGACAACAGGATGTCCGAGAAGGCCAGCTACAAGACTCTGGAGTCTAAGGCCAACATCATTGAAGGTGTAAAGGGTAGCAAAAAGAGAAAGAACAATGGAGCTGACTCTGGGAACAAGAAGTTCAAGGGAAAATGCTACAACTGTGGAAATAGCGGTCATATGTCAAAGGACTGCAGTAACAAGAAGTCTCAGGACAAGGACAAGAAAAAGAAAAATGAGGCCCATGTCACTGAAGGCGAGCAGCTGACTGATGATATCTCAGAGATGGAACTATCAGCAGTGGTAACTGAAGCCAACATAGTTGGGAATCCGAGAGAATGGTGGGTAGACACTGGGGCTACTCGTCATATCTGTGCAGACAGTAAGATGTTTTCCATGTACCAGAAGGTCGATGGCGGCGATCATCTGACAATGGGAAACTCGTCTACCTCTCAGGTGGTTGGACAAGGCACAGTGGTTCTGAAGATGACATCCGGAAAGGAGCTAACATTGAAGAATGTACTGCACGTTCCAGATATTCGGAAGAACTTGGTCTCGGGCTCTCTCCTTAGTAAGGCTGGTTTTAAGCTTGTATTTGTTTCTGATAAGTTTGTAATGACAAAGAATGATATGTATGTAGGAAAATGTTACCTGACTGAGGGCCTTTTTAAGCTAAATGTAATGACTGTTAACCGTGCTATTAATAAAGCTAGTTCGTCTGCTTATATTATTGTGTCACAAAATGTATGGCATGGGAGGTTAGGACATGTTAATTATGATACCATGCGTAAATTAATTAACATGGACCTTATACCTAAATTTGCAATTGATGGCCAACATAAGTGTGAAGCATGTGTTGAAGCAAAAATGCATCGAACATCATTTCATTTTATAGAACGTAGTTCTGAACCGCTGGAACTTGTACATACCGATGTATGTGACATGAATATTGTGCAAACAAGAGGCGGTAAAAAGTACTTTGTCACTTTTATCGATGATAGCACAAGATTCTGTTATGTGTACTTGCTGAGAAGCAAAGCTGAAGCAATTGAGAGCTTCGTACACTATAAGAACGAAGTTGAAAACCAACTTGGCAAGAAAATCAAAAGAATCAAGAGTGATAGAGGCGGTGAATACGTTTCACCATTCGGTGAATATTGTTCTGTGCACAGAATTATTCACGAAACCGCTGCTCCTTATTCTCCTCAACAGAACGGAATTGCAGAACGCAAAAACCGAACGTTGAAGGAAATGATGAACGCCATGTTGACAAGTTCGGGACTACCCCATAACTTGTGGGGGGAAGCTTTGCTTTCCGCAAACTACGTTCTTAACAAGCTTCCTCACAGAAAGTTGGACAAGACACCATATGAGTTGTGGAAAGGTTTTGTACCTTCCTACAAATACCTCAAAGTGTGGGGGTGTCTTGCCAAAGTAATGGTTCCTAAACCTAAGAAGGTTAGAATAGGACCCAAAACTGTTGATTGTATATTCATTGGATATGCTCGCAACAGTAGTGCGTATCGATTCTTGGTACACAAGTCGGAGATTCGTGACATCAATCCGGAAATGATAATTGAGTCAAGGAATGCGATATTTTTTGAAGAGACGTTTCCTGTAAGGAAAGACGCGCACATAGTCTCTCAAAAGAACAGTTGATACTGTCAAAGACAGTGATCAAGTTTACCAAGATCAGATCAACGTGTAAATGCTGAGACAATCGAGCCTAGACGTAGCAAAGAGCTAGAACGTCTAAGTCGTTTGGTCCCGATTTTCTGACATACTTGTTAGAAAATGAGCCTCAAAGCTATAAAGAAGCTATGGCTTCTCCGGAGGCACCTCTTTGGAAAGAGGCTAATAACAGTGAGATTGATTCAATCCTACAGAACCATACTTGGGAGTTGGTTGATCTTCCGCCAGGTTGTAAGCCGCTGGGCTACAAATGGATATTCAAAAGGAAGATGAAAACGGATGGATCAATAGATAAGTATAAGGCAAGACTTGTCATAAAAGGTTATAGACAAAAGGAAGGCCTTGATTAATTTGACACCTATTCACCAGTGACTCGCATCACATCGATAAGAATGCTCATAGCCATAGCAGCTATATTTGGTCTTGAAATACATCAAATGGATGTAAAGACGGCATTCTTAAATGGTGAATTGGATGAAGAGATTTAAATGGAACAACCAGAAGGGTTTAGTGTTCCTGGAAAAGAACAGAAGGTGTGCAAACTTGTAAAATCCTTGTACGGATTAAAACAAGCACCGAAACAATGGCATGAGAAATTTGACAAAGAAATGTTGTCAAATGGGTTCAAAACCAATGAGTGTGATAAGTGTGTGTACGCCAAATCAACTCAGAAAGGATATGTCATTGTGTGTCTCTATGTAGACGATATGCTGATAATTGGTAGTAATCATGAAATGATTCAGTCTACCAAAAATGGGTTATCCATCAGATTTGATATGAAAGATATGGGGATAGCTAATGTGATCCTAGGAATAAAGATTTCTAGGACATCAGATGGATATATATTATCACAGACTCATTATATTGAGAAGATACTCGATAAATATATCAAAGGGGATCTAAATGTAGCTAGAACCCCTGTAGACCTAACTCTTCATTTATCAAAGAATACTGGTTCAAGCATATCGCAACTAGAGTATTTGAGAATCATCGGAAGTCTGATGTATCTCACGAATTGCACACGACCTGATATCGCTCAAGCTGTGAATCGGCTTAGCAGATATACGAGCAATCCAGGACACAACCACTGGAAAGCCATAGTAAGAGTTTTGAGGTATCTGAGAGAAACTTCAAAATATGGGCTACATTACGAGAGATATCCTGCTGTACTGGAGGGATACAGCGATGCTAACTGGATATCTGATACGGTGGATTCCAAATCTACGAGTGGATTTGTTTTCACACTTGGTAATGCAGCCGTGTCATGGAAATCCTCGAGGCAAACGTGTATTGCCCGGTCTACTATGGAATCAGAATTCATAGCGTTAGACAAAACAGCGGAAGAAGCAGAATGACTTAGAAACTTCCTGGAGGATATTCCTAGTTGGCCCAAACCGGTGCCAGCAATAAGCATACATTGTGACAGCCAATCGGCTATTGGGAGAGCCCAAAATACAATGTATAATGGTAAGTCTCGACACATACGTCGGAGACATAATACCATACGTCAACTGCTCTCAAGTGGCATAATAACGATCGATTATGTCAGGTCGAAGGAAAACCTAGCGGATCCACTAACTAAAGGTTTACCTCGAGAGCAAGTTGAGAAGTCATCGAGGGGAATGGGCTTGAAACCTATAATCTAAGAATTGTCACTGTGGAAACCCAACCTAGTTGACTGGAGATCCCAAGATCTAGGTTCAAAAGGGACAACAGAAACTTTGTGCAATTCAAAACAAGCACTGAAGAGTTTCGTACTCTTTCCCATTCCGATAATGACGCTGAGTGCTGTCTGTCATTGGTTAGGATAAGCTAAGGCTTTTAATGATCACTATATTAGGAGATGAGTCCTAATGGGGGTAAAGACAGATTACCTCTTCATAGCAGATCACCTATTTCAAGTAAGAAGTGAGGCCGCTTCCATGGGAACCTTTAAAGGCGGGTTACCCTAAAGTGCTTGATGAATCCATGACCGTTGTTCAGGGCCAAAATGAACACAATCGTAGAACGGGAAAATGGTCGAATTAAAGCTGTGTGTTGACAATTGTCTTGGTTTACACCAACGGCAGAACAGTTCAAGACTATGGGTCACTGGTTTGCCAAGTAAATCCGATTGTCACTCACCAGGAAAGGTTCAAGGCGAAAGCTACCTATTTCGATGCAGCTTTAGTTCATGGTAACTCTTTCAAGTGTCTCCATGAATATTTGAAGAATTGTGGGGGATTGTTGGAAATTCTTCCAAATATTCATTAAGGGTAAATTTGTCTTTTGGTATCATTGGGTGCTTGTGAGGGGTATAACCATTTGGAGGGTTGCACCCCAACCCAAAGGGTGCCCTATTGGCACCCTTCCATGCCTTATATAAGAAGGCTTGATATCCAAAATAGTGGGACATAAAAGATATCCGAATTTCATCAAAAAAAAGAGACATTTGTTTTCCTTTGTTTTGAGAGAGAGTTTCACCATCTTCCTAGTTCATAAACTTGTGAAGGAGTGCTCCTTGTACAAGTAGCATCCAAGTTATCCTGGGAGAACGTTGGCAATACGAAACCGTAGAGCACCTGTGACGGGCCAATAAGTTCTTAAGGACAGAGATAATCTCGACTTGGACAATTCTGTAATCTCCATTTTCTGGTTTGTCTTCAAGTTTTCTGGTTTTAAGGTTTTGCATCTAGATCTTCTTTTGGTAATATGATCTGTTGATTTGCATGTTTATATTACTGTTTAATGAAATTAATTGACTACATTTCTAAGAACTAGAAAATTATTTATGATCCGCGGTAGCATTAATGATATACTAAATTGTGAAGTTGTCTACAAGCGCACACAAACAACAATCTCTATACCCAAAAAAAGGAGAATGAATTGGGTAATGTCATAATATTGCGGAATTATAAATTCTTTTTGATTTTATGCTACTAAGCTAGTAGCTTTATCAATTAAACCTAACCTTAATTTCCCAAATTAATAAATTCAACAATTAATTCCCAAGTTCATGTAACGATATGCATATATAAAATAAAACTTGCAATAATAAAAGGAGTAAGGGTTAGAGAAAACGGACACCGTAATTTATAATGGTTCTACCAACAATGCCTACATTCACTCCTCCAAACCACGCTTGATAATTGGCAAACAATCACAACCGTAAAATCAAGAGTTTGCTGTAGACTTATATTAAGGTTTTGTCGGGGGTCAATAACTAATAGAGTTCGTTGTATATTTTCTACATTTAATTCTTTATTATACTCGGAGAAGATATTAATACTGCTATATTTTGATCCCATTAAATAATCGGCTTTATTAAATATGCTGTTTTGTGCAAATTATTCATCTTCTGGCCAAATGTAATCGGAAATAAAAAAGCTGAAGAAAATGTTACAAGTATGAAATTTTAGTGGGTATAATACTATATATCAACTGTTATTGGGGTGAGAAGCTAACAAAATCCAAATTAGGGTTTAGGTTGTTTTGGTAAAAATAAATAAATAAATAAATAAATTCCCATCCATCAGGTCGGCTTGGGTTATAAAATTTCAGTTCAACCCAAACCCGTCATACCTCTTATTATTAACCTAAAATTTTATAATTAATGCTTAGTTAATAGTTATGAAATTAGCTGCATGTAAAAATGGCCGTGTTTGATTAATAATTATGATTAATGTAGTAGTATTATTATTTTATTTTATTTTATTTTAAAAAAAAAAAAAGAAGATATAATAATCTTCAACAAAATTATTTAAAAAAAAAAGGATAATAAAAATCCGAAAACCGTCAATAAGTTATTCATTCATGTATTTGATGATCATATAAGCTTACCTACATATTTATTACAAGAAACTAGTTGAATGACTAGATCAAAAATGTGACTTGAATGACTAAAAAGGAGCTTTTGCTTGCTCATCGAAACTCTGCAATCTCAAAGACTCTGGCATCCCCATCAAGTGAAACCGAAACAATGAAATCTTGATTAGCAGATACAGAGACGGCTTGAATAGCATCATTGTGTCCGCTGAATGTTCGTACACAGTCACCAGAAAGACTATCCCAAACTCTTACTTTCCCATCTACACAACCTGTTACTAGATACTTCGATGTGCCAAGCCAAGTCAAGCAACTCACTCCATACTGTCAACAAAAATGAATTGCATTTGGTTGAATCAAGGATGATCATCTTAAGTTTCTTTAGTGGCGATTGATTTAAGGGTATGAGAATCGTAGTAATGTTAGTTTCATTGAAATCAAACTATAACAGACCTCATGGTCGCAAGTGGAGCGAGGAGATGAATGCTGTAGATCCCAAATAATAAGTTTTTGATCCATGCTTCCTGTTGCAGCCCAAGGGGAGCTGCCATGGAAAAGAGTCATCAAAGTCGAACAAAGTTAATTCATTCTAGAAACATATTTTATTTAAAAATTAAAATCATGTTGTCTTTGGTGTGAGGGCGAGAGAGAAAATTGATGATAAATCGACATACCTCGGGGAAAATCTGATACATTCAATGGAATCTGTATGAGAAACTAGAGAACTCACAACCTGTTCATGTCACAGGAAAGTCCATTACATTGTTGCTTGTTGATTGAAAATAACCACATCAACCAAAATTCATATCAGGTCATTGTATAAGCAAATTTATAATTTATTCAATTACTTCTCTGTTTGCTTGGCATTGTTGGTGTCAGTTATAACCACATAAAGATAATTGATGCATGTAAAAAGGTTATTAGCATATTCAACTATTCTTTTGAGAAAATCCTTGGGAATGTTCAATGTGTCATCCCTAATCTTGTTAAAATATTATTTGGTTTATGAAATTTATCAAAAAATCCTTAGATGTGCATGTAATTAAGAGATATCTTGATTTCAATTGAAAGTGAGTTTGGTGTTCAATTATATATACACACTCTGATTTTATATTGGTTGCATATGATATTTTTGAAATTACAAACATTCTTAATTTCAACTTTTGAAAGAGAATTTCTTTTGTTTTATTCAGAGACCCTCAATATGAAACTTAAAAAAATAGAAAGATTTTGAATAGTGTTCTGAGAAATTTTGCTATATGAATTAGATCTGTATCATCAGAATGCAATAATTTAATTAATTTCCTTGAGGTTTGGTCTAAATACAATCAGAGCTCTCTTTTATTTTTTATGCAGTCTATCACCAACAGGGAAAAAATGTCCTTGAGGGGGTTAACAGAAACAATGTAGGCCTGTAAAACATAACTGTGGGACTACACAATTTCAGGCACCACCAAGAAACTAACACCTAATATTAAATCTGAAAACCTACAAGATAATAACAATGACAACAAAAAGTGAATCATAGGCAAAATAAGTATATAGAAAGTTCAAAAAACAAACCTTCCCAGTTGTTATATTGACCATGTGCACAGAACTGTCCTTTGAACCAGTAAGAGCAAGGGTTGAATCAGCACTTATAGTCAAGCATGTCAGCCCCTCGGTATGATACGGATGACCTATAGAAAAAGCATTTGTTAATATATGTACTAAATCTTTTTGAACTTCATGTTTATAGAGCACAGAGCAGGTAAATGTGCAACAAAATTTTAATTCAAGTTCGTAATTTCTTCATTACTTCACTCTTCGAATTTAAAGAACATTTTAAACTAAATCCAAAGTGATACCTCTTATGACATGAATGTTTTCCCCACTCTTTGGATTCCATATCCTCAAAGTCGCATCATCTGAACCAGTACAGATCGTTTTACCTTGAACAACAAACGAAAGGAACATAATATTACAAACTAAAATGAATAGAACACATAATAGTTGCATAGAAAAGAGAGGTTGGGAGTTGTTAGTACCATCCGGGGTAAAATCACCACAAGTCACACTACTGCCATGACCTGAGAACATATTAAGATAGGCACCTCTATCAGCATTCCACATCCAAACAGTGGAATCCTCAGAACCAGCCAACACTACATGTCCTCTTGGATGCCAACTGACCCACTGAGAAATCATATATTTATTACTTTCAGTTTCAAAATAGTGACGCAGAAACAGTATCACCGAAGACTATAAATATCTCACCTCAATGCCGCCTCCAGGACCTTCAAAGGTGCATTTGAGACTTCCTGACGATGAATCCCAGATTTGAACTAGTCCATCAAAGCCTCCGGAAGCAAGGAGTTGTCCATCCTTGCTAAAAGACAAACTTGAAACAGAATCCTTGTGGCCTGCGAGCAATTAACAACAGCATCAGATGAGAAATAGGTGACAAGGAAAAAGGTCATAGCATGTGCATAACTTATCAGTTTAGCAACCAATAAAAGAAAGCAAATTTGGTTTCAATAAGAAAATCTCTAGAGCAAAATTATAACATGAAAGAGAGTAAATTTGAGTTTTACCTTGGATCTCAGAAGCCCAATCTCCTTGATTAATCCTCCAAAAGAACCCTTTGTCATCTCCACCTCCAGTTGCCACTAATGTAGCATCTGTTGGGCTACACGCAACAGAATATACTTCACCTGCACAGAGAAAGAGGAGAAAAATATTGCAAGACAGTTATCACTGATAATATAACACACATCATATACTAAAATTTCAGGGAAAAACTCATCAATCCGTCCAACCTGAGCTAAATAGAAGTCCATAACAAAAATGAAAATAAAAAAGAGCTTCAGAAGAGAGAGAAGCTCAAAGTTAATAAACTGCTTCCATCTACCCCATATTTTTGTCCCTTAACATTCAGTAAATTTATTGATTAGTCAAATTTTTCTACACATCAGCTTCATATAAAAGTGGAACGAATATTAAAAAAAAATACATAACAAAAAGCATAAACAATTCTTACCAGAATGACCAGTGAATATGTGTGTTGAATCATCAGGCTGCTCTGAAAACACCAAATATTAGATAAACAATTAACTGAACTGTCTCAACTCTGGACAAGAACTTACTATATTTACTCATCATTTCAGAGTACACTTGAAATCATTTAATGCATGTCAATATTAAATTTCATACCGCCATTTTCAGCATCAGAATCTGGATCATCGTCATCTACATTAGGAAGATCTGCATCCATCCCAAGATAATTGAGAATTGTGTGTGTATAAATATATTGATGTTATAACACATACAAACTCTTCTAAAAGAACTCTTCTGATACAAACTGATGCAACCGACCGTATTTTATGATCACCAAATATTCCTCTTAAATGAATATAAATTGAAAGGGAGAGAGTAAATAACCTTCATCATCGACGGTAACCTCGTGGATAATGTCAGATTCATCGAGGAAGACCTCGCCTTGATCGTCTTCAACTTCATTGTGGATTGGATTGTTCATCTTCTTGTTCAGTAATTAATTGTGTTTCCTGATGAATGAAGAACAAGGAGTTTTAAGGGCAGTGCCAAAAGCCTTAAATTTTTTTTTTTTGGGAAGAGGCCTATGCCTATACTTGCAATTACAAAGGTACTCTAAAAATAATGCAAAGGAACCATTTTTCCATGATGAGCAGTGCGCAAATGTTAAAAAATTTACAAAATTGATAGCTTTTTTATGAACCAAATTAAACAAAGTCTTTTCCCATTAGGTGAGGTCGGCTATATAAATCTTTTGACGCCATTATGCTCAATTAGATATCAATATCATTGTTTCATTAAGTTCAATAAAATTTAGATCTCTGGTTTTTGTCTATGTCAACTTAGGTCTTCCCTGATTTTGCTACATGGATCATGATAGCTTTTTCATGTATACGCGCAGAGGTGGAACTAGAAATCATTGTTACTAAAACGAGTAGGATTTGCCTTTGAGTGAAAGATCGACACGGGGTTTTCATTTTACAGCATTTAAAGAATTTCACTAGGTTTTATAACAATTTTCAAATAAGTTAAAAAATATAAATAAACTTTCGCTAAAACCACTTTGAGATTTTTTAATATTGAAACATTATAATCAGAAGTCTACTGATATTTACATATCAAAAATCTATTGAGACAAACCTAGATCATTTCTATTATGGCCCAACCCTTACCCAGCTTTCTATTTATATATTACCCAGTAATATTGGATGGATATATCTATATTACCCACATTTGTGGGAGAGTTATCTATTACTACTCAATTATGTAATTGGGATCGGAATAAAGCCCCATTACCTAGGAGTGCAAAACAAATTGACGAATCAAATTTTATCGAATCCTAAATGAATCAAATTAAAATATAATAGATTCATAATCGATTTGTTTACGAAATGAATCTTAATATCAAGATTCGTATTCGATTCATTAAATAAATGAATCCTAAACGAATATTCGTTTAGTCCCAACATGATTCAATGATATAAATTACCATAATATAATTACATTAATTCTTCATTAACCTATATATATGAAATACACCATACACAATTAATGAATATACTAAAAAAGACCCACCGAAACTAGGCAACATTATTTTTCCTATGATAATTGACAACTTCTCGAACTTAATTAAAAAATAACAAAAACTGGCAAAATGAAATTAAAAACGAATTCTAAACGAATAAACGAATCACTGAACTCAAATTCATATATGATTCATTTGATAAACAAATCCAATTGATCCATTTACTAAACAAATCAATTTTTTCAAACTCCTATCCTTTTTAATGCGAATTGAGTCAAACGAATATACGAATCCTAACCCAAATTGTCACCCCCACTAGTACCTAGCAACTCTCAGCAAAGTATCTAAATGTCGACAAGGTTAGTTGCGCATTCAAACTCATCACATGACGAGTGGTATCAAAGCGCAAGTTTTGTGCCCATCCAGGAATTTAAATTTTGTTCCCATCAAGTAATCAAAGCTAGCAGCAACACAATTTTAAAATAAAATAAGTAGCCATCTTCTCTTTGGTTCAATTGCTCTAAGTTCTACCTTCTCTTCAGACTAGCAAGCTAACCATGATGTACTTAGACAACTTCACTGAGAGTTGCTAAGTAAGCCTTGGTTACTTGATGAAAGTGAAGCGCAAATTGTAAAAAAAAAAAAAAGTATCTAGCCAACTAAAACAAAGAGAGATCATTGAAAATATATCAAAAACAATTACAATAATACGAATATTGATAATACAAATTAATTTATTTTGTCAAAATTTAAAGCCAACTCCAAAACATATCTTAATTTATTATAGAAATGTTATACAGTTTGATTTCAGGTTGGGTAAGTCAATTCGGAGTGAGATTTTCTCACACATTTCAACTAGGCGCATCTAAAGGCGCGTGCCTTAGTGATCCTTATGAAGGTTTTCTGGCCTGACCTTTCATGAGGCACAGTGGTCTGAGCTTGAGCCTAAGGCGCACATTTGACAACTATGTCCCCTAACAAGCCTCATTCAGTGTTCAAAAAATCGGGCTAAAGCCGAATATAGAGCAAATCAGTCATCTAGGCGGTCTGTGAGTCTAGGGGAGTTGTGGGTCCGGCCGGGTTGTGGGTCCAGGCGGGTTCTAGGGAATTCTATGGCAGTTCTAGGCGGGTCTAGGCGTGTCTAGACAAGTCTAGTCGAGTTCTAGGTGGGTCTAGGCGAGTTCTAGACGGGCCTAGGCGAGTTCTAGGTCAAAAAATTGTGTTATTGGTATGATATCTAATCCAGATCTATTTTTTAATTTTATTTTATCATAAAATCGCAAATATAAGACACTGACTTGATCAAATAAGGCTTGTAGTAATTACTGAATTGATCAAATATAATTACTGAATTGATCAGTTAAAATAATTATTATTTTCTGGCAAATTTGAGATTTGAGTGTGTGATTACAAAATTGATCAGTTAAAATTATTGTTTTTTATAGTTCTTTTCAATGAAAAACTCATTTGCTTTTGATCATGTATTGTTCACTTGTTTATGGGTTGTTCCAAGGTATAGTGCTATTGTAAATTGCATAAGATAAGAAAGATGACATGAATATAATTTTTTCCAAATAAAGAAAGATGACATAAATACAATATTTTTCAAATAATCCATTATATAATTAGAAAAATAATTACAATTTTTTTGAATAAAATAATAAAACCGCCTAACACCGCCTAGTCCGACCGCCTAGACGCCGCCAAGAAGGTCTAGGCGCTAGATGCTCCCTCACCGCTCGACTAGCGCCTAGCGTTTTTTAAAACATTGACCTCATTTCCAATTATATAATTGAATAGATGTAGGCATATCTACCACAAATGTGGATAAAGTGGATATATCACTATAATATTAGTGGGTAGATATATCCATATATGAGAATTAAAAATTGAGTTGTGCCATAATAAAATTGATCTAAGTTAGTTCTAGTAAATTTTTTATTTTAAATATCATTACACTTTTGATTGTAACATATCAAATTTGAAAAAAGTCTCAAAGCGGTTTTAATAACAAGTTATTTATATTTTAGATCTTATTCAACAACTGCAATAAAAAGAGGCACCAGTGAAATTCTTCAAATAGTAAATAGAGAAAATTTCACAGCGATCTTCCACCCCTTACTTTAGTTAATAAACCAATTCTAGTTCTAAATCAGCGACCGCCCACCTAAGGTGATACTTCTTTCTTTCTTTCTTTTCTTTTTTATTTATTAGTTTCGATTTTATTATATCTGATTTTTTTTCCTCTATTAAAACTCAAAACTATAGTAGATTTCTTCACTCTGGCTAGTTTAAAGTTGTAGTCTCTTCTTTTTCTCCCTCTTCCCATCCTCCTTTTTGCAAACAAGAACAACCTTTTTCTCTGCTCCACCAGGAATAGGACTCACCAAAGCTATCTCTTCGGTGGAAACGGCACTGTTACAGCAGCAAAAACAATGCATTTTTTTTTTTTTTTTTTTTTTTTGGAAAATTACAAGCAAAAACAGTGCATTTTCACTGCTGCTTTTGCTGCTGTCCAGCAGCTCAAAGAGAAAAACAGTGTAGTAAAAACTGCACTGTTACAGCAGCAAAAATAGTGCAGTTTTACTGCTGTTTTTGCTGCTGTCCAGCAGCACAGCAGCAAAACAGTGTAGGTTTACTGCACTGTTACAACAGCAAAAACAGTGCAGTTTACTGCATTTTTTGTTAAATAAAATATTCTCAGCAACAGAAATTAAAGAAAAGATTCATGAGTCATCTTTGATCTAAATCAAACTAATCAACGATGTTGCCAGAGCATGTATTAACTTGAATCCAATACATCTAGTTAGACAAGAGAAGTTTAAATAGAATGAAACATATTCGGCCATCTATATGTTCAACTTTCTAATACACTTATCACTAAATAGGCAGAGTGTCAATAAAAAACATTCTGAAAGTTAATAATAGAAAATAAAATTAAAAAAGGAAGGGGGAAAAAGGACCTGTAAATAACAATTATCCTGTCAAAGATGGCCTCTTTCCTTGTGATCCTTGTGACTTTGCTCACCAAACTGCGAAACTCAGAATTCAGAATAACAATGTCATGGACCGGTGATAATGACCATACACTTTTTGTTGCAATAGAAACATAAAATCAACTAAATAACAACGAGTAATTTCAAGTTTCAGGGATAAGCAAATAATATTAATATGAATGACTGTCCAAATGCCCATCTAACTAAAAATCTTCCAGCACCAGAAAGTGGTCTAAACTGTAAATTAACCCATGGTTATTACCCCTAGTGGTTAAAATTCCTTGACTGCTGGAATATTATAAATTGCACTATGATGTTTGTTGGCCTCTCTGGTGATTGAGCTCATGTTTATTTGTGCCGATTTAGCAGTGAATAACAATGAGTAATTTCAAGTTTCACTAATTGCACTTAGACTTTACTCTTTTTTTTTTTTTTTGAGATTGATTAAAAGCTAGTGACTACAATAATTTGGCAGACAAGACACAACAAAGCTAGCAAAGATTTCCACTCCTATTGAACTGCATGATGTCTAGTTTGCATAAAAGTGATTTAGGGAGAAGTACTCAGCATCACAGAATTATATATGTAGTTAAATATAGGAAACCATGTGGATTAACAACAAGATGTTCGAATTGAAAATCATTCGGCATAGCTATACCTATAACCCAAAAGAACAGTCAAATAGGATCCATAAATTAATTAGATAAAAAAAAGAAGAAGAATACAACTAGCAATAATCCTAATCCTCGTGTAAGCTGTGTGGTTACTCCTCACCTTGTTTCTTCAATAAATCAAACCCATGTTTTAATTAAGGATTAAGAGTCGTAGGAAGGGATTCATGAAAGCACAGGTCCAAATTCGTAGAATCTTCAATTAAAAAATCAATTTGGAAAGAATCAGTCAGCAAAAGTTGGTTGCCATGTCAAACTCAAACAACCCCTTGAGAGGGGGAGAGAGAGAGAGAGACTGACCTGAACAGAGAGCACCGATGGTATCGTCAAGACCGACGCCGGCAGCTTTTGAGATCACTGTTAAGAGCAAGAGTGATTTTGAGGGATTTTGCATAGATGGGGCTTAAGGGGTTTTGCGATTTGCGTTGGATGTTGAAGAGAGTAATTTTAGGGCCCCGTATTTTGGAAGAGCGTAGTAACCATATAATTGCTTTCGTCCACCAATACCGAGAATGAGTAAGGCACCGTCAACTCTCTACGAACTCCATCATTACAATACCCTTGGGTAGTTGGGTATCCGATACCCATGTTACTATATCCATTAGATTAAATTGTTTGAGATCCAACGGTTAAGATTTAAATGAATATTAAATAAATAATAATTTATTTTGTTACTTGAAACTTAAATAGCCGGTAAACAAAATTCTCCAATAAGACAAATCTATCTATTTGATTACTCACCATAACCCTAAAATTCATGTGTATTTTTCCTTGCTTCTCACTGCCGCTGCTCTTACCGTTGCTTTGCCTTGCCGTTGCTCCTTATCGTTGCTTTTCTGAAAACTTGCTCTTGCAATTCAAATACAAGAATCAAAGTAGGTATTTTTTTCTTTTATTTCTTTTCCCAGATTATTTTTTGTACATTTTGTAATTTTTCTTTGTTGTAGTTTTTTTTTTTTATTTTGAAAAATGTGGAGGTTATGCCACACTAATGATTTTTTCTAGTCCATTGATAACTAACTTTGTACCTAAAATTCAAATAACTTAAAAGTGTTTTAGTTGAATTTTTGTCAATGCTACCCAGGCCATGTCTTCTAATGGGTTTATTTATTTATTAATTATTTTTCCAATTTTATTCATTTTACCTCTGTCTATTTTTATACATATAATCCAACTAATTAATTTGTTGTACATATTTTGCTTAAGTTCATATTGTCTTTGACATTTTATTGCAGTTATTGGAAAATATCTCGAGCTTTTAAAATAGAGAATTGTTGTCGGCTTCTCAATCAAGTGTTTTGTAGTTCAGGAATAGACATAAATGGTTTCGTTGGAAATCAAGATGGGGAGGTAGAAAATTTATTACAACTTATTTTTTATTTTTATGTTGATCTTGTGAAGGATCGATGTAATGGATCCGCATCATCACTATTCACCCGGAGCTGAAAAGGTAAAGGTCAATATATTTTGTTTTGTTAACCTGGTAATCGAATTTAACACACTTCAATTTTTCCTCTTTGTTGTTCCGACATTTTTAGCCAAAAATATTTAGTGCAGAAGTTAGAGCACCTATGATTTTTATTTGTGTTCCAGTTAGTCCGGTTAACAGTAGAATAATTTAGGCCTTTGCAGGAAAAACTACTCCTCCTTTGGTAGGCTAAGAATTGACATCTTTGTTAGATAAGTAGATAAAGTTTGGCTTATTAATGGTTGATATAATTGATGTGTTGGGATTGGATTTTAGGGGATATGCAAGATTTGTGAACATTAGATATGGCAGGGGAGGGATACCGTTGCACTTGGCAGCTCGTCAAAGACGGTCTGAATGTGTACATATATTGCTAGATAGTGGTGCTCTTAGTTTGTGCTTCAGCCGGTGGATTTGGGTAAAAGTTGTGATGATTTTTTTTATTGTTGATTTAGGCGTTATATTTGTTTTGTTGATTGATAGATTGCTGATTACAGTTGCCCATGAAGCACTCCTCTTCACTTGGCAGCTAGAGGGGGATCGATTGATTGCATCCGTGCACTGCTGGCGTGTGGCGCGGATCGTCTTCATAGAGATTCATCTGGATAATATTTAATTTCTTTCTTTTTTGGTCACATTCTTTGATTTATTTTGTTTTTCATGTAACTGCATTCTGTAATTGTTTCTTTGTTGCCATCTCAAATTATTAGCTTGAACATAAATATAAAAATGGCACATTTGGATGTCTTGTGAAAGTTCAGTTGCAAAAAAATGTCGTGTTGGTTCTTATCATGTTGTTGTAAATTTAGTTAAGGCTATCAAATGACCAGAAGTGTTGGAACAGCTGCACTTGTAGAAACACAAAGTTGATCATTTTATAATTCTTATCAATTGATTGCGTCTCTGTATCTTTTGCAGCCAGTTTCGTGCAATCAATTTTCTTCAAAAAACATACTTTTGATGTATATTCTTTTGATTTAGTTTCCTAGAGATTTTCTGCTAATTCTTTTGTTGTTATATGGTCATCTCTATGTAGGATGATTCCATATGCAGTTGTATTGAATTACAAACACGGAGCTTGCGCAGTTTTGTTAAATCCTGCATCTGCGGAGCCTTTAGTCCGGCCATCATCTCTGAATTTCATAAGTGAGCTTAATCAGAAGGCAAAAGCCCTCCTAGAAAATGACCTGATGGAAGTGAACAAGGAGAGAGAGAAAAATATTTTAAAGAGTACTACATACTCGCTTCCATCTCCATCATATTCTGATGTCGGAGCAGAGGACAATATTTCTGAAGTATATATTTTATTAATTCTATTAAAAAATATCAATCATAATTGAAACGGGGCGTCAAAATTTTTGAAATTACCTAGAAACATATGCCTTTTCAGCCATCTCTATATGCTTCTTTGCTTCTTGCCTAGCCTCTTCAGCATATGTCTTTTCAGCCATGGCTAACTTTAGCTGCTCACTTGCGAAGTCTTTCAATCTTTTAGCTTCATTGGCATAATTCGTTTCTGAATTCAGATGACTACTTGACCCAATAGAAAGTTTCAAATGAGTTGCAAGATTTTCAAACGAACTTGTTATTTCATTAATGATATTTCTTGCAATTCAGGATGATGGACTCGTGGCAGTGTGCAAGCATCTTGTTGTTCGATGAAACTCTCAACTCTGTAAGGGAATAAAAACAAAAACAACAAACGATACAAATCTTGTTTTTAATTTTTCTTATGATTTTAAGGCCAACTCATGTAGGGTTACAAAGAAACAAATAATATATATATATATATATATATATATTATGGAATTCAAAATAAGCATGAGCTTATTTTGTTTTTCCAGTTGTAATTTTGTGAACTTTTTATTTTAACTTTTGTTGATTTTTGAAAAAGATGATATTGATTTGTTCTCTTTCAATGCAGAGCTATGTTGCATATGTTTTCAGTAGGCATGTACAATTGAAGTCCAAGATTGTGGCCATCAGATGTGTGCACAATGCACACTAGCCCTATGCTGCCACAAGAAGCAAAACCCTACAACTGCATGCCTAACACCTCCAGTGTTCCCATTTTGCCGAAGCACCATTACCCGACTGGTTGTTGCAAAAATCAAGAATCAGGATGATGCTGATCGTGACATCGGTGACCTAAGTTCACCAAATATGAGAAAGACAATGAAGTTGCACAACTTTAGTGAGGGAAGCAATATCTTCAAAGGATTATCGGTTTCATTTAGCAAGATGGGTGGCCTCGCCTCAGACAGAATTGCTACCGAAAGTGAGTGGGTTGATAAACCATGATACTTGGTAGCATTTGGTAATCAAAGATTCCATTTGGGCATCAAAAATTCCCTTATTACTTGACTTCAAGTAAAAGAGAAAAGAAAATCAAGAAGCCCCCTTTTGGAGATGGTCCCCATTTGGTATATATAGATATGGTTCAATAGCAATGTAGATTTGGGAAATAAGCAAAGTGAATTGCAGGTTTTGGTTGGTAAGTTTGGTAATGGTTTGCTTGGGTCTCATAATGCACATTGTTGTATTCTTTGTTATTTTGAGATTGAAACAATGAATATTAGTAAAAAAAAAAGTAAAATTCTTTATTTTGTCCAAATTATTTTAAAAAAATCACTTCACCTTCTTCAATGGCGGCGTCATTAGAGTCAAATATATGAATTTTAATTTTAGTTTTGACCCAACTAATAATATAATTATAGTGATTTCGATTCGAATATAATATTATAATATTTAGGATTACTATAAGACTCCAACTTAATTTGAATAACACCTACTGATATAATATAATTTGTGTATAATGTATTACTCATAACCGGTGGGAAAAAATTTCACACCTAAAGTTATTTTGGTACAAAAGGATTTAATCCAAGAAAATCAATAAATCTATAATATTATGTGGCTGCTCGAGAGATATTATAAAATATTTGTTCGCTACCTACTCCAGCAATATCAAATCTATCATTTGCCTTAAACTATATCTTTAATAAGTTGAGGAAATAATATTGCTACTTCAAAATAATTAAAAAAATATCCTCCAATTTAGAAGAACACTCCTAGACTCCAAATGGTGCATGGAAGGGGTATAACCCTTAAGAGGAATCCAAGTAATCCTGGGAGAACGTTAGCAACAATATTCGTAGAGCACCGAGGCGGGGCTAATAAATTCTTAAGGACAGAGAGTCATCTCGGCTTGGTTTAAGATAATTAAACACGAAATCGAGATCGAAATCGAAGTATTAAACATGATATTGAATAATTTGTAATAGTTAGATATAACCAATACATGCAACTTGACACCATCGATATGCAATTTGACCATTAAGATGCAACTTTCAACCATAAGCTATAGATACATGTTATTTTAATTATTAAATATGTAACAAAATCAATAACTTTGAAACTTAAATTCATAGTAAATAAATGTGTTATTAATAAAAATATTAAGTAGTTATATATATAAAAAAAATAAAAAAAATCATATTCATGCTCATTAAATTTAGTAATTCTCAACATTTCTAATAAAAATCATCTTCATGCTCATCTTATGTGATTAATAAAAAAAAAATCATTTTCATGCTCATTAGCTTTCATATTAAATCAAAAAAATTATGAACAAAATTTTAAAATTGTAATTCATGCTCATTAACTTTAGTAGTTATCCGAAAAACTATGAATTTTAACCAAAATTACTATTTTAGATATATATTAAATTAAGTAAATTAAAAAATTTAAGACAACAAATATAATTTAAAAAAATTCTCATCTTCTCTAATTAATAAAAAATCATTTTCATACTAATTACCGTTCATATGAAATAATAGTTAGTTATAAAATTAAGTCGAATCAAATTTTCCTCCATGCTCATTATCTTTAGTTAATATCTGAAATAATATTTTTTCAAAGGTAATTAGCCATAATTACTGGAATCTTAATTGAAAAATACTAATAACTGATAAAAAAATAATAAAATGAATCATACACGAAAAACTAATAAAAATTAATTTTCATACTAAATACCTTTCATATGAGGGATATGAAATAAAAATTATTGTATAAAAAAAAATTATAACAAATTCTACTTCATGCTCATTAACTTTAGTCAATATCCGAATTACTATTAATTATAACCGAATTTAATATTTACATAAATAAATAAGTAGAAAATTGATTAATTTATACGAACCATTAGCCATAATTACTCGAATCGTAACTGAAAAATAATTGGTCAAAGAAAATAATAAAATGATTCAGTAACGAATAAATATATTCATGATGTTAAATATTCCATAACTGTAATAAACACTTTCAATCGAATCGACCCATTGATTAAACGAAAACATTGTTTGAAACTCACATTCACTTTAAAGCGAATTGAATAGGATAAATAAACGAAATCCTTACCAAAAATTGCCACCCCTAGTCGTAATAAATAAAAATTGTAAGCGAAAACAATAAGTATAAAACTCGTATACATGCTAAATTAACATATGTAATTAACGAAAAATATAAATAGATATCAATATTAATAATCTGTGCTCATTATTTGTGATGTTTAAGCGAATTGTATTAACTTATAATCATTAAACACGAAATCCAGATCGAATCAAAATAATAAACATGATATTGAATAATTTATAATTGTTAGATATAACCAATACATGCAACTTCACACCATCAATATGCAATTTAACCATTTAGATGCAACTTTCAACCTTAAAAGATGCAACAAATATTTTAAGCTGGAAAAATAAAAAATTAAATAATGACCATTACAAATGCAACTTTTAACAATTTCTTCCTAAAGAAAAAACCACTCAATATTTGTGCTAGGGCGCATAATTATGACCATTGAATATGCAATTTCTACCATTAAACGTGCAACTTTTAATAATAAATATGCAATATTTCGAAGATGAAATCTTTAGCAATAAACATGCAAACTAAAACCATTGGACTTGAAATTTTAGTAATAACATGCAATTACATCTGCCTCGAAAATCGCACATGCAACTATGACCGTTAAATATGCAACTTCTACCATTATACATGCAACTTTCACCAATAAATATGCAATATTTCGAAGATGAAACTTTTAGCAATAAACATGCAAAATGAAACCATTGGACTTGAAATTTTAGCAATAACATGCAATTGCATTTGCCTCAAAAATCACACCTGCAACTATGACCGTTGAATATGCAATTTCTACTATTAAACTTGCAACTTTGACCAATAAATATGCAATATTTCGAAGATGAAACTTTTAGCAATAAACATGCAAAATGAAACCATTGGACTTGAAATTTTAGCAATAACATGCAATTGCATCTGCCTCGAAAATTACACCTGCAACTATGACCGTTGAATATGCAAATTCTACTATTAAACTTACAACGTTGACTAATAAATATGCAATATTTCGAAGATGAACCTTTAGTAATAAACATGCAAAATGAAACCATTGGATTTGAAATTTTAGCAATAACATGCAATTGCATCTGCCTCGAAAATCACACATGCAATTATGACCGTTGAATATGCAACTTCTACTATTAAACTTGCAACTTTCACCAATAAATATGCAATATTTAGAAGATGAAACCTTTAGGAATAAACATGCAAAATGAAACCATTGGACTTGAAATTTTAGCAATAACATGCAATTGCATCTGCCTCGAAAATCGCATTTGTAACTATGACCGTTGAATATGCAACTTCTACCATTAAACTTGCAACTTTCACCAATAAATATGCAATATTTCGAAGATGAAACCTTTAACAATAAACATGCAAAATGAAACCATTGGACATGAAACTTTAGCAATAACATGCAATTGCATCTTCCTCGAAAATCGCACCTACAACTATGACCGTTGAATATGCAACTTCTACCATTAAACTTGCAACTTTCACCAATAAATATGCAATATTTCGAAGTTGAAACCTTTAGCAATAAACATGCAAAATGAAACCATTGGACATGAAATTTTAGCAATAACATGCAATTGCATCTGCCTCGAAAATCACATCTGCAATTATGACCGTTGAATATGCAACTTTCACCAATAAATATGCAATATTTCGAAGATGAAATCTTTAGCAATAAACATGCAAAATGAAACCATTGGACTTGAAATTTTAGTAATAACATGCAATTGCATCTGCCTCGAAAATTGCACATGCAACTATCACCGTTAAATATGCAACTTCTACCATTAAACATGCAACTTTCACCAATAAATATACAATATTTCGAAGATGAAATTTTTAGCAATAAACATGCAAAATGAAACCATTAGAATTGAAATTTTAGCAATAACATGCAATTGCATCTTCCTCGAAAATCACACATGCAACCATGACCGTTGAATATGCAACTTCTACTATTAAACTTGCAACTTTGACCAATAAATATGCAATATTTCGAAGATGAAACTTTTAGCAATAAACATGCAAAATGAAACCATTGGACTTGAAATTTTAGCAATAATATACAATTGCATCTGCCTCGAAAATCACACCTGCAACTATGACCGTTGAATATGCAACTTCTATTATTAAACTTGCAACTTTCACCAATAAATATGCAATATTTCGAAGATGAAACCTTTAACAATAAACATGCAAAATGAAACCATTGGACTTGAAATTTTAACAATAACAGGCAATTGCATCTGCCTCGAAAATCACACTAGCAACTATGACCGTTGAATATGCAACTTCTACCATTAAACTTGCAACTTTCACCAATAAATATGTAAAAAAAAATTATATTAATATTTTATATAAAAAAAAATTATTATTTTATTTTTATCAATATTTTATAAAAATAATTTAAAACTTACAATACATTTTATTTATAATTTTTTTATCAATATTTTATAATTTATTTAATAAAAAATAATTTTTAAAAATTGCAACCGGTTGTTGCAACCAGTTACTCTTATTATTTTTATTTTTTTAATGCTAACAACCCTTGGGTATCAAATACCCAAGGGTATGTTAGCAATGCCCATTAATTAATATATCGAAAAACTTTCTGATATTGAATTACCAAGCGGAAACTATTCCTACAGTATCATATTTGGCCAAAAGAATTCTGGAATACAATCCCAAATAATCAGGATATACGACCCAATCATATGGGTCGAAAAATTGAAAAATTAGATTATGTTTCGGGTGTATATGTAATCTCTCTCACAATAGTTGGGTCTCACAACTGTATGGGACCCACCTGCTGTGATAGAGATGGCATATACACTCGAAACATGATATACCAACTCCGATGAATCCCCTATCTACGCTTCCATAAGCATTGAATGATATGTGATGATACCCGACAGTCAAAACATAAAAGGCTTTTGTCATGCGTGGAATCTAAGTATAATAGATCACTCACAAGAGCATGTGGCGCTCAGGTCAAAGGACCATGAATACTCTTCAACTCGATATGATAACATATTGATGATTTCATGGAATGTCTATTGGGTGTTGATGAACGGAAAACATATCAATATTTACCGTCCATTTTACTTAATATTTTGTATAGTTTCTCGAGTTTTATGAACGTTTTGATGTGTTTTAGTTTATTTTGTAGATAAATAAAGTCAAGGCTCAATGGAATCAATCAAAACGAAATATGGAACAAATAAGGGCAAAAACTGGACTTGATATTTTGATTTTGGAGATTGGAAACTTGAAATGGAGTTCTAATAAAGTACAATTTCGGAAATTTTAGTTTTGCGCAATTGTCTTATTTTGGCCATAACTTTTTATTCCGATATCGGATTGAGGTGATTCAAGTTTCAGATTAAAGAAGACTCAAAGATCTACAACTTTAAAATTCATAAGATTTTTGAATTTTAAGTTTTCATTACCGAAATTGATAAAACATCCAAAAGTGTGTTATGTGTAATTATTAAAGTCATTTTCAAAACAAAAAAATAAAATAAAATAAAAAATGGAAATTGTCAAACTTTCACCAAACATGCTTACATGTCAAGCATGTTTAGTAGAGGATTTGGTGCCATGTTTGGTGGAGAAATTGGTGGAAGCCTTTAGATTTGCCTATAAATATCAAGCTAAACTTTGTTTTTCATGCTTTCTTTGGGGATTTCTCCATGAAAACCTAAAAGAAAGTGTCTTGCATGTTTATTTAAGTTTTTTTGTATTTTCTCTTTATTTATTTAATAAATTTTTGAGTGTTTTTAATTACATCATGAGTAATTAATCTTTTTTTGCTGGAGTCTGGGGGGGAACTTTTAATATAATAATTTAGATTTATTCCCTTAATTTAAATAAGTAAATTGAATTAATTATTTACCGCCTATATGACCGGTTTTATATTATTGGACTTAGTTTTCGCCTATATGATCGGTTTAGGTGCTAACCTTGTTACCGCCTACATGGTCGGTTTATATGATTTGGTTACCGCCTATATGGTCGGTTGGACTTTGGATAAATGACATTCACTGCCTATATGGTGTGTTTTAATATAATTATTCCAAGAAATGATTAATTAATAGGGAATAATCTATATTGGAAGTATTAAAAGTTAAAACCATACCTCTAACATTTTATTTTATTGTTGAAATTTTCATTACTTTTTAATTTTCCATTATGTTATTCTGTTTAACTATGAATTTTGTAATTTTAGGTATGTTTTGTAATTAAACATATTATCTAGGAATGTGATGAATTTCAATATCACCGGTTTATAAAGTTGGTTATTTTATGTCTTGGGTAATATAAAAGTTTATTTATTGAGTCTTAAGCTTAATGCTTCTTGTTAACTGGCCACTAATAAGAATGATTTGGTAAATTTAAAATGAACTTCGAAAAAATATTTTAGGTTTAGCCTTAGACTCAATAGCTCACGATCTCACCTTAGGGTAAGAGACTCTTAGGTAGATTTTCTTACAGGATAGGAATATACATGTCGGACGGGGGTAGCCATAATTGGAACTTAATCTTAATGAATTCAGATAACTTGGTTAACATAGGAATATAGTTAATTTCGGGGGCCTTCCTTCGGGCAGGGTAAGGTCTGCACAGCTGATTAGAAAAGGCATGACGGACTAGGTCAAATTGAGGTGATGAGCTTGCTATGGAGATAGGTCTCCGGTTCTCCGGTTTGTGAACTCGATTTTTGCGACTCTACTAGTTTCAAGTCACTCCCGACAGAAACCTCCTGCCGCTCTGGTAACTGCACTCACATACTCGTGTCTAAACTCTCCGAGTCTGGCAACACTATATTCTCGGTAGACCACCATGATGATGCCTCATCAAAGACAACATGCGGCGAGACGTATGCTTTATTGGTGGTGGGATCTCCACCCTTTCTTCTGCTCATCGTACCCAGTAAAGATACACCGCATCGCCTTCTTTTCCAACTTTGTCCGACCAGTTGAGGACAAAGACGTAGCAAACGCACCCGCTTTCTATTTTGGTGTCTTGTCGGGCCCAGATAGTACCTGCAGTGTTGATTGATAATGGGAGTGGTTTGAATGCGCGTTGAGCAGTGTAAAGGCCCTGAGGCTGGGGCATGGAGATATGAAGAGAAAGACGATGACAGTCCGAGCATTCGAAAATTCCGTCCGCCAGACTGTTGGAGTAATTGAACTTGACGTTGTGACCGGGCCGTACCAGTTCAAGATCAGTTTGAATGTGGTAGATATCGAGGCATCGTTCACTTTTGGGAAGACTTTGGTTGGCTCCATTCAGAAGGGCCCTTCCCCATAAGGCCCATCTACGCTGCACCAAAGGGAAAGGGTAAAGTAAAGTTCGTTATCGACGACCAGCTAGTCACTATCTTGGCTGATGACGAAAAAGTAGGCTCAAGAAAGGTAGAAGTTGTGCAGCATGTAGAGTCGGAACTTCAATTCCTATCGTATCAGTTCGAGACAGTCAATTGTATCCCCCTCGACGCGAGGCCACCCAAAAGAATGAAGACGAGCTCACCCCGGTGGAAAATGCTGGCGAAGATTCAATTTCAACCCCTATTTGAGTAAGGCTGGGTCTAACTCTTCGGTTAGGTCAACCTCTTGTCTAGATTCACTATTTTTCTTTTAGTTGAGCCCCAAATCGCTCATTCAGGACGAGACTATGGAACTTCCACCTCTGTATTTCTGTTACTTTCATGAAGTTATTGGAACTTCTCCTCGCAGATAAAGAAAAAAATGTCAGCTGAGACCATTACTTTGGAATAGAGCGAAGGGATAATGTAATTATGCTCACTTAGGATCGAGAAGCAAACTCACTTAGGCAGCTCGAAGCATAGGGAAGGTATACCGATTAGTCCCACAAGAGAGATTTAGTAGGAAAGTGAAAAAGACGGTTTTCAGATTTGAATTGATGTCTAATTCGATCTATTTGATCAGTTAGCTGGCAGTTTCGTTTGGTAGCTGGAGTTGAGTTCCTATCTCTTTTCAGTCCGGATGGGACTTGGCTGCTTGCTGCTCTTAGTTCTCTGCTACGAGTACTCTGTTTAGCTGTTCTCTTTCTTAGATTGTTCGTTATCTAACTGAGAGTCAGTCTCCTACTAGCTTCTTCTTGCTTCTTTCAGTCCCTATCAGACTCGTAAAGGAGATCCAATGAGTCATGTAACTGACTGGTTTCGATAGAGTACATGAGTACACGGAACACCAACAAAATCTCATTGAAAAAAAGAATGACATTTACATTTAACAACATATATATAAGTCATACATAAGTTATCTTGCCTCTTTGGGGCTAAGCCCACTACATCGGGAATCCCACGAAGTGGATATGCTTCAGAAGGAGCCTAAGCGGTAACTGTTGCTAGCAAGCTTGACAGTTTCTGTCATCACTATGAGCCAAGGCACCAATTTCGTGGCCAACCTTCAGACTAATACGAGTACTTTCGACATGTGCTTCTCTCTTTCAGATCCTTCACACTATCCAATCCGAACTCATGAGTGCCTGTAGCAGCATTGATGGATCTCCTAAATCCTCCGCTTGAGGGGATTACATATTGGATTACTAATAAGCTCCAGAACTAGTATTTGATTAAGATCGGGATCATATAAGATAGATGGATGGATCTATCTTTCTATTTATATATATTACTAAAAAAAAAATGGATTTATATAGATAGTTAAGTAGCGTAGGCGTAGCAAGAAGCCCCAAATCCTTGATTTGGCCAGGAAAGACTGCACTGCTTTGGGCCCAGGAAGCGAAGGGAATGAGCTCGGCTGCTTCTCCTCCACACTTATTTTTCTCCGTGCCCGTTCCGCATGCGCTTCGCGCGCCATTGGCGCTTGGCCTCGTAAAAGGGGTAAAGTGAAGAAGGAGTCGGAGCTAACCATAGTGATATGAATGTCCGATCGACTTCTATATGCAAGTAGAACGTCGGATGCTCACTTTGCTGACCCGAAATTTACCAATACGAACTCGGGCTCGGGTTAGTCCCGGCTGTGTTGTGTTGCTTGATGAAAGAAGCTGATCTGGGTGGTTCAGCTGGACTCGTTGTACCAGTTTATTCCGTATATTGTACCTGTCTCTTCCTTATTCGGATTCGGATGAAGGTGAGTGGCAAAGTCTGGTTCAAGAATAAACTGATATATTGTACAAACATGAGATCACCACTTCATCTTTAAAAGATATTGGAATGATTCACAACCCTAGATAGTTTTATAATATTGATTTTTTCCTTTAATTTACTTTCGTACTGTTTTATTTACTTATTTTCAGACAAAAAACCACCATCCATACAACAATCAATCTATTAGGTACCTGTAAACATTTAACGTCTTAAATTGATAGCTAAGGTATTAAGTCCTCGTGGGATCTATACATTTTATACTACAAAAGCGATATGTGTGCTTGTGTTACTTGTGTGATTTCACCGATCAAGTATTTGGCGCTTTTGCTGGGGAATTATTTATCTTTCACTATTAATTTTGGGGTTATATACCTTTACTTGTGTCTAATTTCTTTTTACTTATTATTTATATTTTTTTGTGTTTCAGGTTCTCAGACACTACATGAGAAGAACCAGAACCTTTAAAATCTATCCGCTTGACCCGAAAATTGAAAGAACCATCAGACAGTTGAGAAGGGAAAGGCGAGAAGGCCAAGAAGTACTGATCAACATGGAACTTGAACCTTTGGAGGTTGTACCACCAATTCCTATTCGAGACAGAACTATTCCGGTGGTTGACGGCTTCATTTCATGCATTGTACTTCCTCCCTTACCAGCAAATGCGTGTGACATCAAAACATGCATTCAGATGATACAACAATCAGCTCAGTTTGGGGGGAATGCAACTGAAGATCCTAATGCCCACATCAATAACTTCCTAGAAGTTTGTGGCACATTCAATTACAACCGAGCGGCAGAAGAAGCAATGAGACTGCGTGTTTTCCCATATTCCCTGAAAGACGGAGCTAAGGCTTGTCGATATTCACTACCAGCAGGTTCCATCACAACTTAGAACACTCTAGCCACCAAATTTCTTACAAAGTACTTCCCCCAGCCAGAAATACAAAGCTGAGGAATGACATTACATCTTTTGTACAAAATGACTCGGAATCCCTCTGCGAAGCTTGGGAAAGATACAAGGACTTGCTCCGGAAATGTCCTCACCATGAAATAGCAAAGTGGCTACAAGTCCAAACTTTCTACAATTGACTTTCTGGACTGATGAGAAATACAATTGATACTGTTGTTGTAGGAGCTTTAATGGAAAAAGGAGAAGATCAGGCCTGAGACTTAATTGAAGAAATGGCCAACAATAATTCTTTGTGGCCAACAGAAAGAAGAATGATTCAACGAATAACAGGAATCCATGAAATCGGAGCCAACACAGCAATGAATGCTAGGCTGGAGTAGATGTGCAAATGTCTAGAAACACTTAGCACGTAAGTTGTAAACATTGATGGTGCTATAAATTCACCATATGGAGGAGCACCAGAGGCAAACCAACATGATGAGATGGTGAATTATGTCAACAATTTCAACATACAGTGGAACAATCCATATTCCAACACCTACAAACCAGGGTGGAGGAATCATCCCAATTTCGCATGGAGCAATAATTCAGTGAAAAAGAACAACCCACCACCCGGATTACAACAGTAAAATAAAGGCCAAGAGTATGAAAAAGAACCAGAAATAAAAGAAATGCTAGCAGAGATTTTCAAAAAGCAAGAAGCCAAATATGATGCTATGTTTCAAGCCCAAACATCATTCAATCAAAGCCAATCAGCATCTATAAAGGCACTAGAAAATAATATAGGACAACTGGCTAATGCTTAGTGTTACAGACCACAAGGTACTCTTCCTAGCAACACAGAACCAAATCCAAGGAACATAGGGAGGGAACAATGTCACGCCATCAATTTGAAAACGATACTGAGATCAACAAATATATTGGAATCAAAGCATCCACAGAGGAAGCTCCAAAAGAAAGCAGTGAAACAGAGCCACATATGGAGGAAAAGGAAGCAAAAGCAAATGATCCAGAAATATTCACTCCACCTCTATCATTTCCACAACGTCTCCAGAGAAATAAACTGGACAAGTAGTTTACTCGATTCCTGAAGATCTTTAAAAAGCTGCATATCAATATTCCATTTGCAGAAGCATTGGAACAAATGCCTAGCTATGTCAAATTCATGAAAGACATTTTGTCACGAAAATAAAGATTGGGAGATTACGAGACAATAGCATTGACAGTAGAATGCAACGCCATCATTCAAAGGAAGCTTCTCCCTAATTTGAAAGATCTTGGCAGTCTCACTATCCATTGCACCATAGGAGAAAAAAACTTCGGTAAATCTTTGTGTGATTTAGGTGCTAATATTAACTTGATACCGTTTTCCATTTACAGGAAACTACAGATTGGAGAAGCAATGCCTACCTCAATCTCTTTGTAACTTGCTGATAGAACGCTCCCTTTTCTGAGAGGTGTAGTTGAAAATATGCTGGTCAATGTTGATAAATTCATTTTTTTATTATAATAGATATTATCACTATATGCATCACCCCCACACTTAAAACTTGCATTGTCCTCAATGTAAGATAAACATAAACAAACAAGAGCGAGGAACAACATTACCGTGCACTAAGTTTGGGCTCCCGCTGATGAGACTTTGGTTGTTTGGGCTGTGTACGTAATGCCAACACCTGCATAATTACTCATGAAAATAATAAACATGTAATTAGCACACAATAAAATAAAACTGAAGTAAAGAAAATGACAAAATAAAATAAAATAAACGTTGTCTCCCTAATAGCGCTAAGTTTAATGCCTTCAGCCAGATGTAATCTCCCAAGTGGTCATGGTGGCTTCCATGTAGCAGACCTGAAGTCTCATGTTCTTTCTTCTTTGGTAGACCTTGGTGATTAAGGCATGAAAAGGAAATTTTGGTTGGCTGTGGTATTATATCCATCGATCCCCAGGGTCTATTGATGGCTAAGATTTTAGGCTGCTCAAAAGGAAAAATTGGCTCAATCTCATTTTTAACTTCCCAGGGACCATCTTCAATTGAGCACTAACTCTCATTTTCCTCTTTTTACGATTCTTTAGGATTGGGTCTAAATCGGGAGGGCGAGATGCATGTAAAGAAGCTGTTTTCAGTGAGATTATGTCTATCAGGTATGTGTAGTGGCACTCATCATCATCTCGTGGTTGTTTCTCAACATGAAAGATATTCACTTCCAGTGTCATATTCCCAATTGATATCTTCATGAGACCGTTCCTGCAATTAATAAGGGCATTAGCTATAGGAAGAAAAGGTCTACCTAAGATAGGTGGAATTTTTGACTCAGTGTAAACCACAGATTGAGTGTCTAAAATAAGGACATCAACATGGTAGTAGAATTTATCAATTTCTAGTAAAACATCATCAACTACTCCCCACGGTGTTCTGATAAAGCGATCGGCTAACTGTAAAACCACATGTGTAGGTTTAATCTCTCCAAGTCCGAGCTGCATATAGATAGAATATGGCATGAGATTAATATTGACACCTAAATCTAATAAAGCCTGACCGAACTCATATGTGCCAATGTGGCAGGTAATGGTGGGACATCCTGGATATTTGTACTTTGGTGGAGTCCTCTGGTTAATCACTGCACTTTCTTGTTCTATTAAGAATGTAGTCTTCTTCACATGATGTTTTCACTTCATGGTGCATAGTCCTTCAAAACCTTTGCATATGTGGGAACCTGTTTGATTATATGTAACAGAGGAAGGTAAATCTTTACTTGCTTTAAATGTTATAAAATCTCACCATTACGGTCTGTAGCTCTCGCAGTAGGCCTAAGAGCATAAGGGAAAGGTACTCGAACTGGGCTCTGTGACACTTGTTCTTCCTGAGGAATATTGGTACTAATATCTTTAGGGTCACCTATAATGTTGGAGGTGTCCTGCAAACCTACCTCCTTACCACTCCTAGTGATTATGACATTAACACCTTTTACATTGGTTGCTTCATGATCAGCCTGTACTATGTGTTGCCCTCGTGGATTTGGTTATGTCTGAGATGGGAATTTGCCTGATTCATGCACACTTCAAAAAATGGTCAATTTAGAAATTTTACTCTTAATCTCCTTATTTTCTTCAACCATCTGAGCTATCAGTAACTCAAACATTTGATTAGTTTTGATGTGGGCCTCTATAAATGCATGCACAATGTCCTCTAAAGAATTTCTAGGAATGGTGGGTGTGGGATACTGGGGAGCACTGTAACTTCTAGGATGTGATGTTTGAGTAGGCTGTTGAGACTCATGTTTCCAACTAAAATTTGGGTGGTTCTACCAACCAGGATTATATATATCTGAATAAAGTTTATAAGGCTTCTTGTACATCCATAAAGTATTACACTGTTCCTCATATGTTTCTCTCATATCATCATATAAAGGGCAATCTTGGGCTAGATGGTCACTCCCCTTACATATAAAACACGCCCCCTTGGGGTTCTAACTGGGCTACCGCATGCATAGTCTTGCTATTTTTGGCTTTTAAAGCTCATATCTCTCTAGTCAATTGCTCAACCTGTGTTCTAAGAATATCTTATTCCCTAAAGTGGTGTATGCCTCTGCTAGAAGGAGTGGAACGTGTCCTATCAGTGTTTCCAAGGCATTAGGTCCAGTCCAAGTATATGATTTTTCGGTTAGGTCATTTAAGTACTCGAATGCATCATCATGATCCTTTCATATAAACTCACCATTGCTTATTGTCTCAAAAAATTATCACTCTCTAGGGGTTAGACAATCATAGAAATAACTTACTAAGCACCAACTCTCATACCCATGGCGAGGATAACTAGCTAACATCTCTTTAAACCTCCCCCAAGTTTGATAAAGGGTTTCACTGTCTTTCTGGGAGAAGGTAGAGATCTATCTTTTCAGGACATTAGTCTTATGGTATGGGAAGCATTTATTGAAAAATGCCTGTGTCATCTCACCCTATGATCCTATTGAACGAGGTATTAGAGAATACAATCAACTTTTAACTTTATCCTTAAGGGAAAAAAGGAAGAACTTCAGTCTAATCGTGTCTGTAGTCCCAAATCGGTCATGGAAGGTTGCTACAACCTCTTCAAATTCTCTAATGTGCACATAAGGTTTCTCATTCTCCAAACCATTAGAGGTTAGGAGATACTGTGTCATTCTAGGTTTAAAATCTATATGTGGTGCATTAGGGGGAAATATTATGCATGATGGTGTAGCTGTGCGAGTGGGGTAGAGGTACTCCTCAAGAGTCCTAATGAACATAAGAACTTAATTATAAAAGTTCATCATTAGCTTTGCCTAGGAGATTAGTTCTTCATACAGAAGAGAGATATTGCCTTGATAGATCGGAGAAGCATCATGTATG
The DNA here is from genome assembly GCA_019454045.1 of Zanthoxylum bungeanum. Taxonomy (NCBI): domain Eukaryota; kingdom Viridiplantae; phylum Streptophyta; class Magnoliopsida; order Sapindales; family Rutaceae; genus Zanthoxylum; species Zanthoxylum bungeanum. Next base: position 70,917 of record SKCR01029700.1, on the reverse strand, counting down.
GCATGAAGCTTCCTCATTCTTCTATCTCAAATATGAGATTTAATCTCATTGTTGTGTGTTTTCTCTATGTTTTTCTCCTCCTTTAGGGTAATGGGCGAGCTTGGGTTTATATAGAGAAGTCTCAAAGTCATTGTGTGCATAAAACATGACCAAATTAAGTTTCTGGAGTCTTCTGGGGCACCGCGGCCCCAGAAAGTGGGCACCGCGACACCAGTGCTTTTCTCTGGTTTCGCTAATTCTGTGATTCAGCTCTTCCCGCGTGCTTCTGATGCATCCGTAAGGTCCCGAAACATGTGTAATTGCTTCAAGATTGATATTTCATTGTTTCCTAATTGCAAAACATAAAATAAACTATAATTAAGATTAACTACATGATAATCAAGCCGAATTAGCGATGTTCAAAGTACATTTTCATGCACTTATCAGGAGTCTTTAATGTCGTCTGGACCAGATGAAGGTCTAAGTCTGGATCTTGACTCAATATGAGCCATTGGGGAATGTTCCCATCAACAGGACCAGATGAAGGCCATGATAATCTCATGTCGACCAAACAGCTATAGGTAGGGGAGACTTCAGTGTCGTCTTGACTAGATGAAGGTCCAGGTCTTGAACTCGAGTCGACATAAGTCATGGGGATTGTTCCCAGTCGATTAAACTAGATGAATATTCAGGATCATCTCTATTCGACTGATTAGAGGACCAGCAGAGTCTTCAATGTATTCTGGACTAGATGAAGGTCCAAGTCTTGAACTCGACTTGACATGAGTCATTGGGAAATGTTCCAATCGACTGGACCGGATAAAGGCCAGGATAATCTCCAGTTGACCAAATCAGCCAAAGGATCGGGGGAGTCTTCAATGTCTTCCGGACTAGGTAAGGTCAAGGTCTTGAACTCGACTTGATATGAGTCATATGGGGAATGTTTCCGCCAATTGTACTAGATAAAGGCGAAGATAATCTTCAGTCGACCGAACCAACAAAGGGTCGGGGGATTCTTCAATGTCATCTAGACCAGATGAAGGTCCAAGTCTTCATGTATGTCGTATGATATTGCCTGTGAACTTGAAACCACGAATCATGGTTAGTAATAAGGAAAAAATTACTTTTACCTGTCGTGTGGAGAGTATATCAGTAGAGACAGTTTATAGCTCTCGAGGGTTGAGACCATTTTATGTCGTCTGAGCCAAGGAAAGAGAAATAAGAGAGTTTTTGACGTCTGAGGAATAAGAGAGTTCCTGATCTTTGAGGCAATTCTCTTCCAAGTTATCATAACTATTTCCTTTAACATTTTTCCCAGTCAACGTGACCTGATGAAGTTCTTAAAAGAGTCTTCACTCAACTAGACCTGATGAAGGTCCATGAGACTACGATCGATTGGACCTGATGAAGGTGTATGATAGTCCTCACTCCACTGGACCTGATAAAGGTCTGAGGGAATCTTCGATCGACTGGACTTATTGAAGGTCTATGAGGGTTTTCACTCCACTTGACCTGATGAAGGTTAGGAATCTTTGGTCGACTAAATCTGATAGAGGTCCTCGAAATTCTTCACTCTCCTAACCCGAAAAAGGTCAGGAGGCTTCGGTCAACTGGACCTGATGGAGGTCATCAGAGTTTTTCACTCTGTCTGACCTGATGAAGGTCAGAAGACTTCGATTGACTGGACTTGATGGAGGTCCTCGGGGTTCTTCACTCTAACCTGATGAAGATCATGAGGTTTCAGTCAACTGGACCTGATGGGAGTCCTCGGGATTCTTAACTTTACCCGACCCGATGAAAGTCAGAAGGCTTCAGTCGACTGGACTGATAGAGGTCATCTGGATTCTTCACTCTACCGGATCCGATGAAGGTCAGGAATCTTCGATCGACTGAACCTGATGGAGGTCCTCGGGATTTTCACTTGACCTGCCCCGATGAAGGTCAGAAGGCTTTGGTTGACTACACCTGATGGAGGACTTCCCACGTAGTCTGAAGATGATGGCAATCCATACATTTCATATGAAGAATATGACTATCCTCTCATGTCGTCTGGAAGAGATGAAAACCCTTCCATGTAGTCTGGAGTAGATGACAGTCCATCCATGTCATATGGAGTAGATGTCAATTCATTGATGTCATCTTAAGTAGTAACAATTTTTCCCAGTCGTCTGGAGGAGAAGACAATCTTATAGAATGCTTCTTGGTCGATTGGGTATGCTGGAGGTTTAGAAGGGTATTTTTATGTCGATTGGGAGAAGTATGTCAATTAGGCTAGGTGATGGTTCATATGTAAAAACAATATTTTCGTAATTATAATAGTCTTTTGTCTTTGATATATAAGAAATTCTCATTTCTAAGCGTCGTTTGGTCTTGATGTCGAATGAGATAAATTCATTGAAGACTAGTGTCGTATCATGTAGGCTGAAGGCCTACGTTTATAATCCATATTGCGGAGTCTGACTGTCTGTTGGTTGATGGGTCCTGGCATCCGATGCCGTTGTCATTTGGAAGGGTTTGAAATTTTCTTTTCATAGCTGATAAGTGAAATCACCCACATAACGCAAGCACACGTATCGTTCAAGTAGTATAAAATATATCGATCCCACAAGGACTAAATACCTAAGCTATCAATTTATGAAGTTAAATATTCACGAGTAAGTGATAGATTGGTTTGTTGATTGTATTGTGATTTTGAACTAAAATTAGTAAATAAAACAGTGCGAATGTAACTCAAAGGAAAATTCAATATTATAAAACTATCTAGGGTTATGAATCATTCCAATATCTTTTAAAGATGAAGTGGTCATCTCACGTTTGTGCAATATATTGGTTTATTAGCTTGGAACACGAATTTATGCAAAAGTCTCTTCCGATAGTCAGATGCAAACACCCAGTATAACCCTTTAATCCCTATGTCAACCAAGTTACTTGATTTCATTAAGATTAAGTTCTAATTATGGCTACCCCCACCTAACATGTATATTCCTCTCATATAAGGAAATCTACCTAAGAATCTTTTGCCCCAAGGTGAGATTGTGAGCTATTGAGTCTAAGGCTAAACCTAAAATCCTTTTTCCAAGTTCATTTTAAGGTTACCAAATCAATCTTATTAATGGCCACTTAACAAGAAGCATTAAGTTTAAGGATCAATAAATAAACCTTTATATTACCCAAGACGTAAAATTACCACTTATAAACCAGTGATATTAGAATTCATCATAATCATAGATAAAGGGTTTAGTTACCATACATATCTAGGACTATTAAAAACATAAATAAAGTAAATGACATAAAGTAAAGTTGGAAATTAAAAAGATAAAATAAACAATAAAGAAAATGATGGGGGTTAAAGGATCCACTTTTATTACTTCTAATTTAGATGTCTCCCTTATTATAATATATAAACTTTGCATGAAATTACCAACCAACCATATAGGCGGTATCCTGATTAAGTCAGAATTATGATTAATTCCAACAGACCACAAAGGCGGTATCCAATTTAGTCAGGTTAAAATCAACTGACCACAAAGGCGATATCCAATTTAGTCAGGTTAAAATCAACCGACCATAAAGGCGGTATCCTATTAAGTCAGGTTTTAAATAGTTTATACATTATAATTAAAGGAGATTAATCTAAATATTAGTAATAAAAGCTTAACCTTTGACCCCAACAGAGGGGAGTTACCTCCTCATACTGAAAAGTAAAAATAAATACTGAAAAGTAAAAATAAAGACTGAAAAGTAAAGTAAAGAAAGAACTATTGCGTAAAAATAAAAAATTAATTATAGAAAGCGGTAAATAAACAAACAAGATACAATCTTCTTAGTATTCTTAAGGAAATTCCCAGAAGAAGGTATGAATTTTCCTTCTGATTTCAGCTTCAATTTATAGGTAAAATTATGCCATGCGCTTCTCGACGTGCCGTTGATTCAACAGGATTCTGACACGTGGCTGTTAGTAGAATTATTGGCTAGGCGTCACGAAGCGTGAAACTGTATGAGTCGTGACACGGACTTAAATAATGACGTGTTATATCGACAATATATGATTATGACACGTGTCCAGCGTAGGATAGTAAGATTATTGTGATGTTGACACATGGTCGGCGTATTTTAGCGGTTGCGACGCATAATTCCAATTTTACCCTTTTCATCCGATTTTCACCGTTTAAGCCCTGATTTGTTTCCAGAGAGTCCTGTTATTTTATTTATCTATAAAATAACACAAAACACATGAAAATATTGACAAAACTCAAGAAACTATACAAAATATTAAGTAAAATGGACGGTAAATAGTTATATATTTATTGTTTTTCAACAGCGGTTACTAGGAATGTCTTGTTTCTTGCTCCTCTTGTCCTCTTCCCATCAGAACTCGATTTGGGCTCGGGCCATGACCTGATCTATAGTGTAGCATCAGAATTTTGTTAGCTTCTTATAAAGTCCATTATCTGCTAGTAAACCATTCCTGAAAGCTTCAATGGCAATCGGCTGGTGGAGATCCGGAATTGATACTCTCTTTATTGAAACATGAGATGTAGCCTCGTAGGGATTCTCCTTTCCGCTGCTAAATTGTGTTGAGGTCATCTGTGGTTTTCTCAAGTTTACAAAAGCTGGCAAAGTGCTCTATAAACTTATTAGCTAGTTCCTAATATGATCCAATAGCCCTATAAGGTAGATTGATTAACCAAGTGAGGGCTGGGCTTGCCAATGTTTCTCCAAATCTTCTACATATTTCAGCTTTCCTTTGATGAGGAGCCAAGTCAGTCGACATCATCTTGTATTTTTAATGGACCACATGGTCATTTGGGTCTATGGATCCATCATACAGCTTCATATCTGGTGGGCTAAACTTTTGTGGTAGTTTGATGGAAGTGATGGATCCCAAAAAGAGAGTATCTGAGATCGTGTCGGCTCGGCCTTTTCTCACTTTTAGTCTAACACTGATAGGCTGGACATCTTTGAACTCCTGCATTTCCTTAAGCATGGTGGAGGTACCTTGCCATGCTTGGTCGGTTGGGGAGATATATTGACTTCTTTCTTGATTTGGTGGATGGTTGTCTGATGGCAGAATATCGCTTGTCATATTGTTGAATACCTCCAATAGGTTGGAACGAATGGTAAAACTGATAGAGCTTCGCGTCGTTTGAAGGAAGTGGAAATTTGCTCTAAATTCTTCAGGAGGTTCGTATTGGAGCTTCACATGGCTGAGTTTTCCTCCTCTAAAACTCGTAACTATTCTTGGGAAATCACCAATTGAGCGGCCACTGGGTCTGGTGTCTGCTCGCTGCTTGAATCCATGAGTAGTTATGTTTGTAAGAACCGTAGAATAAAAGATATTTGCTTGCCATAAATCGCTAAGGCCCCACGGTGGATGCCAAATTATGGATGTTGGTTTTTGCTTGAGGTCCACAATCGAGAATTCATAGGAAATGGCCACTAGCGATGCTGCAAGACAAAGGTAGACTGAGCGAGGAGTTCCAACCTATCGGTGTGGTGGGTGTCGTAGGCACTCCGACGCTCAAGTCAGTAGTGAAGACGAGCAGAAAGTAATGGAAAAGCAAGGTTCAATGTTACCTTGACCTCCGTAGACTACCGTAAGGGCGGTGAGCCGATGTTTAGATGATGATCTCTTTTCAAAGCTCAAGTATGAGAGCTCCAACAACCTCATTCACTTTAAATTGTGCCTCATTTTATAGATTATTTAGATATAGGCTTCATTAATACATTAAAAGCTTAACCGTTTGGTGTCAAAACAACTAATCACGTGGGGATCATTAATCATGAGAAAGACATTTCTTTGCTTTGGTAGCTAGTAAGTCAAGAGGTTGTTTGGTATGCCTCTCATTGGTTTTTGGGCCTAAAAGGTATTTCGTTCCATGGTCCATCCTTGGCCTAAGAATTTGGTTGTTTGTAGGGGTTGGGTTTTAGATAAGAATAGTTTAAGTCTCATGGGCCGTATACGGTTAGGCATATGGGTTTGGAATGATATTAGGCCATAGGTAAAAAGATCATTTTTCCCTTGGCCCAAATTTGGCCCGTACACATCTCATGTCGATATGTCCACGATTCTTTACAACTATTCAGGAACCATTTTATATATGTGATCCACCCTAGGTGATCGACTTTGGCCAAATTTTCAAGAATCGTGACTTACTTACATGTATACTTAAACCCCTTATCGTACACATACGGGCCGATGAATCCTATCTTGATTTGTACTTGATTAACGAGTGCATCGATCTACACCCAATGAACATCTAGAGGCCAACCATAAATGTTTCTGACACAATGGCATCAAAGTATGGAGGATCTCATACAAAATCAATGCTATCATATAATCAAAGGATTACATATGCTGCTTGACTCGATGAGATTCCTATTGACGGTGGTGTGTACTTCTAACTATTAGAAATCACCTATGAGTCATTCAGTACTCACTTCAACGAATACCCACATGTCTCATGGTACATCGGGTTAAATAATTGGAACTCTAATTCCAATATAGGACATGTGCTAGTCTTATAGGTTATAGGAATTCAACCGTATTCCAAAACCAATGACTATAAATATTTACTTTAAGAATAGTTTACACCTAGTGTCAAAATTATTCTAAGGTCGTTGTCATTCTTAGCATATCTATACATCAATCTAATACGCATAATGACAATACAATTAATGAGATATGAAATGAAAAATGTAGTTATTTTATTAATAAATAATAAAATGTACAAATCAAATTATCACTCCAAGCATCAAATCCAACAATTTATGGTACACATACCGGCTGACGAACCCTATCTTGATTCGCACTTAATTAATAAGTACACCGGTCCACACCCAATGAACATCTAGAGGGCACACCATGAAAGGTTTCTGACATATATGACATCAAAGTGTGGAGAATCTCACACAGAATTAATGGCATCATATAGTCAAAGGATTACATATGCTACTCGACTGAAGAAGATTCATATTAACGGTGGTGTATACTTCCAAATATTAAGAATCACCTATGAGTCATTTGGTAATCGGTCAAAAAAATACCCACATGTCTATACGAGCTTCCAAAGCTCATGGTACATCGGGTTAAACCATTAGAACTCCAATTCAAATATTTGACATGTGCTAGTCTTATAATTTATAGGAATTCGACCGTATTCCAAAACTCACGATTAGGAATATTTACTTTAAAAATAGTTTATAATAGTAATACTCTCCCAATGTCGGACCACCTAGTGTCCAATATTACTACAAAACTATTCTAAGGTCAATATCATTCTTAGCATATTTATACATTAATCTAATATGCATAAAGACGTTACCATTAATAAGGTTTGAAATGAAAATGTAGTAATTTTATTAATAAATAATAAAATGTACAATACATTATTCGGATTGACGCTCCAAGCACAAACACCAACAAACTCCCACTTGCTTAGTGCCAATCTTGATGATACCGCAGTCTCATCTCCTCCATATGTTTATCAAATAACTTGGGAGGTAAGGCCTTAGTAAGCAGGTTGCTATGTTGTTGATCGGGGGTAAACACACACGTTACGCAAGCGCATGTATCGCTCAAGTAGTATAAAATATATCGATCCCACGAGGACTTAATACCTAAGCTATTAATAAATAAAGCCAAATGTTTACAAGTTTCTAATAGATTGATTGTTGATTTGATGGTGATTTTAAACTAAAGACAAGTAAGTAACACAATGCAAAAGTGAATTAAAGGAAAATTCAATATTATAAAACTATATAGGGTTGTGAATCCTTCCAATATCCTTTAAGGATGAAGTGATTATATCATGTTTGTGCAATATAACGATTTATTAACCTGGAACACGAAGTTATGCAAAAGCCTCTATCGATGGTCAGATGAAAACACCCAAAGTAATCCAATTAATCATATTTCTATGTTAACCAAATTACCTAAATTCGTTAAGATGAAGTTCTAATTATGGCTACCCCCCAACCGGTATATGTCTATCCTCGAAGGAAATCTACCTAAGGTTCACCATGCCCAAAGGTGAGATCGTGAGCTATTGAGTCTAAGGCTGAAACCTAAAATTCCTTCGTCATGCTTATTTTAAGTTTACTAGATCAATCTTATTAGTGGCCAGTTAATAAGAAGCATTAACACAAAGCCTCAATAAATAAACCTTTATATTACCCAAGCACAAAATAACCACTTATAAAACAGTGATATTGGAATTCATCACAACCCCAGATATGGTATTTAGTTACAACACATATCTAGGACTATTAAAGACATAAATAAAGTACATGACATAAAGTAAAGCTTGGAAATTAAAAAGATAAATTAACAATAAAGAAAATACTGGGGTAGATGATCCACTTTTATTACTTCTAATTTAGATATCTCATTATTATAATATATAAAATTTGCATGACATTACCAACCGATCATATAGACGGTATCCTGATTAAGTCAGATTTATGATTAATTCCAACTGACTATAAAGGCGGTATCCAATTTAGTCAGGTTAAAATCAATTTAATTAAGTCCAACCAACCATAAAAGCGGTATCTCATTAAGTCAGGTTTTAAAATAGTTTATATATTATAACTAAGGGAGATTAATATGAAAAGTAAAATAAAGAAAGAACTATTGCATAAAATAAAAATTAAATACAAGAAAGCTGTAAATAAACAAACAAGATTCAATCTTCTCAGTATTCTTAAGGAAATCCTCATAAGAAGGTATGAGAATTTCAAATGAATTCGGCCTCAATTTATAGGCAATGTTTTGGTCCACGCGTCATGATATAAAACCCTTATGCATTGCGACACGTCGTTGATTTACTGAGATGATGACATGTGGCTGTCGGTAGAATTATTTGCCTCAGCATCGCGACGCGTGAAGGCTTGCGTGTCGCGACGCTAACGTCATTCCATACGTCAATATGGACATGTGTCGGTTTATTGCATAACTGATTGCTGACGTCATGATGATGCGTGTCGACAGACTGATTACATCAGCTGTAATGATGCAAAGGTTGAGAGCGTCGCGTAGTAGAAATTCTAATTTTGCCTTTTTTCACTGTTTTGGCCCCGATTTGATTCCAGTGAGTCCTGAAACCTTATTTATCTACAAAATAAACAAAACACATGAAAATATTCACAAAATTCAAGAAACTATACAAAATATTAAGTCAAAGAGATGGTAAATATCGATATATTTACCGCTTAACACACTCTCAAACCTAACATTTTACTAGTCCTAGAACAAAATAATAAAATAAAATACAATAAACAACTTTAAAATAAAATTAAACTAAGCCACTTTCATAAGGATTACGGTTGTATGTAGCATATGTAATAAGCCTTTAAACCCCTAGGTGTCCCTAGTGGACGAGTCGTAATCTCGTGAGGGGGGTTACAGTGATGATACCCACAAACGTCAAATGCACACAAAAATAAAAAGATCAAACATGTTAGTGACTATACAAGTGAAACTCTTATCCAAGTTAATAGATGTTTTCTTTCTTTCTAAATTACCAAATAAGTAAATTCTCCGATTATTTTTACCATTCTCCATATACACAGCGAACAAGGTATTAATCAAATCATTGTGCCCACAATATTCATAAGTGTAGTTGAAAAATGAATAATATTTCTGTCCTAAAGTGATATCAGAATTCACATATTTTTTAGCAATGGATTTTTTTTATTATTTACAACATATTCAACCCATTTTGCGAGCTTTGGGCCAGTGACTCCCAAGCCAGTTGGCTTTAGAGCACTAGGTGTTAAGACACCCTTACAGACTTAATTACTCGGATTTCAGACATTATATATATATATATATATATATATATATATATATATATATATATATAATATATATATATATAACATTTTCAATCCATGTAGCGAGCTTTAGGCTAGTGACTCCCAAACTAGTTGGCTTTAGGGCACTAGATGTTAAAACACCCCTACGGACTTAATTACTCGGATCTCCGATGTTTCTTTTTTTATCGCTTTTTTATATGCTTCCTCCAATTAAACTATAGCACTGAATATTAAAAACTTTTCAATTACAGCTCATGGCCATATGTAACCATGCATGTTGATAATACATGTCAACTGAGCATATGGAGATTCAATTCAGTCAGTATTAAGGAGAATTCACAAATTAAATAATTCAAAAGGAAATAAACAAAAATTAACTTGTTATAAAATAGGTTGAGATAGTCTCAGGAGTGGAAATTCCTTTCACAGCTATCTCAAACACCATTCCACCTCATTAATCAAGTTAAAAATACAAAAACAAATTTTTTTTTTGATTTTTTGAAAATTTTTGACTAAAAAATCAAATAAAAACAAGACAGTAAAAAATAAAAATAAGATACTAGTTAATTATTCCCCTCCCCTAAACCTAATTGAGACATTATCCCCATTGTCTAAAAAGTAGAAGAAAAGTTTAGAAAATAGTACATGGTTAGCTGAAATTCTACATCTAAAAAGAAAATTAAAGGTTTAGATCCAGATTTATCCGACATTTCTTATCATTATCATTATCAGACCAGTTTATCTTTTAAAGGATAGAGTCAATTTGTGGTTCAAATTCTAAAAGTTGGTCAATTAAATCATGAGCTGTTCTGGCAGTGAAGAGGATATCTTTTACAGGTTTTGAAACGAACCCATTTCTCTGGGCATCATCAAGAAACACACAAAGAAAATCATAAAATCCATCAGCATTACAAAGCTCGTTTGGAACAAATGAGACTTCTGATGATCAAAGGTATACCTAATGACATTCGTTGGATTATTGAAGCAGAGGTCCGATTGGCAGGTGAGTCCTCTGACTCTTTTGTTTCATGTATGCCTGGTTTAGGAAAAAAACACATATGCTAAGAAAAGAAGAGCTAAAAGATTAAGTGTTTGCTATAAATGTGCACGTATGACATATAATACTAGTTGTCGTTATTTAGGAATGGTATTTAATAATCGCAAATATAAAATTAAATTCATTAGGGATAACATGAGTAAGGAGTCCTTGGATGATATATCTTTGACTCTTGAGACGCATCCTGGTGGATATGCATATCACATAATTCGCATGTTACATGCATAATTTCGAAAATAAAGATAACAATTAAGTCTCGGGAATCTTACTTTAAAAGACTCTGTTTGCCAATTTATAAGAAAATTGGATGGGAAGCTTGTCCCTGACGCATAGATGTCAATCAAACCACTATTTCTTGTAAATATTATTATCTCTTTGTCTTTAATTAATAATTGTGGTTTTTTTGTTATTTTCTTTTATTTTCTCCTACATGATCCAGACTTTTTGACTTTCACGATTTATTTTATTGTTTAGCTAATAATTGTCATTTGGCAGGTACTAGTGCGATTATTACTCACATTTTTTCAGGTTCTATAAATTCAGCTCGTTATTGCACTCTTGAAGACATCCATATTTGAGAAAGAAACACATCTGTGTGTTTTATGGTACTAGTGTTGGTTCTAAACCAGAGTTCGTTGAGGCAGCACATGAATTGGGTAAAGTCATAGCTGAAAGGAATATGCACTTAGTATATGGCAGTGGCAATCTTGGACTAATGGGGTACGTTTCAAGGGTTGTACATGAAGGAGGTAGTCAAGTTCTAGGAATCATCCCAAAACCTTTGACAGAGGCGAATCTTATAGAACCATCAAACAGAGATGAATGCACCGTGCTAGGTATGTCTAACGAATTGTTGAAATGATTAACAATGTTGATGCTTTTATTCCTTTGCCAGGTGGCTTGGGCACAATGGAAGAAAGTTTTACAGTGCTATCTTGGGCGAACTTGAATATACACCAGAAACCAATTGGACTGTTTAATACTGATGGATTTTATGACTTTCTTTGTGTGTTTCTTGATGATGCCCAGAGAAATGGGTTCGTTTCAAAACCTGTAAAAGATATCTTTGTCACAGTCAGAACAACCCATGATTTAATTGACCAAATTTTAGACTTTGAACCACAAATTGACCTTATCTTTTCCAACATAAACTGGTCCGATAATGATCGTGGTAAGAAGCGTCGGATAAATATGGATCTTAACCTTTAATTTTCTTTTTAGATGTAGAGTTTCAGCTAATCAGGTACTGTTTTCTAAACTCTTCTTCTACTTTTTAGGCATTCGAGATGATGTCTCAATTAGGTTTGGGGGAGGAGAATAGTTGACTAGTATCTTATTTTTATTTTTCATTGTGTTGTTTTTATTTGATTTTTAGTAAAAAAATTTCAAAAATTCAAAAAAATATATTTTATTTTTTTATTTTTAACTTGACTAATCAGGTGGAATTGTGTTTGAGATAGCTGTGTAAGGAATTTCCACTCCTAAGCCGTATCTCAACCTATTTCGTAACAAGTTAATTTTTGTTTATTTCATTTTGAATTATTTAATTTGTGAATTCTCCAAATTACTGACTAAATTGAATATTCATATGCTCAGTTGACAAGTATTATCAACATACATGGTAACATACAGCCATGAGTTATAACTGAAAAGTTTATAATATTCAGTGCTTTAGTTTAATTGGAGGAAGCATCTAAAAAAACGATGAAATTAAAAAAAGAAACATATGAGATCTGAGTAATTAAGTATGTATGGGTGTTTTAACACCTAGTGCCCTAAAGCCAACTAGTTTGGGAGTCACTGGCCCAAAGCTTGCTACATGGATTGAAGATGTTATATATATATTTTTTAAAAAATATCTGAAATCTGAGTAATTAAGTCTTTAAGGGTGTCTTAACACCTAGTGCCCTAAAACCAACTGGCTTGGGAGTCACTGGCCCAAAGCTCGCTGCATGGATTGAAGATTTTGTAAATAATAAAAAAAAATTCATTGTTAAAAAAGGTGTGAATTATGATATAACTTTAGGACAAAAATATTATTCTCTTTTCAACAACACTTATGAATAATATGGGCACAATGACTTGATTAATACCTTGTTGGTTGTGTATATGGAGAATGATAAAAATAATCGGAGAATTTACTTATTTGGTAATTTAGAAAGAAAGAAAACATCTATTAACTTGGATAAGAGTTTCACTTGTTTAGTCACTAACTTGTTTGATCTTTTTTTTTTTTCTGTGCATTTGACGTTTGTGGGTATGGTCACTGTAAGCCCTCACGAGATTACGACTCATGCACTAGGGACACCCATGGATTTAAAGCCTTGTTGCATACGCTAAATGCAACCGTGATCCCTAAGAAAGTGGCTTATTTTAATTTTATTTTAAAGTTGTTTATTGTATTTTATTTTTTTGTTTTGCTCGAGGACTAGCAAAATGATAGGTTTGGGGGTGTGATAAGCGGTAAATATATCAGTATTTACCGTCCATTTGACTTAATATTTTGTATAGTTTCTTGAGTTTTGTGAATATTTTGATGTGTTTTGTGTATTTTGTAGATAAATAAAATTTCAGGACTCACTGGAATCAAATCAGGGCCAAAACAGCGGAAAATGGACAAAAAGGGAAAAATTGGAATTTCTGCGTCACGACACGCACAACCTTTGTATCGTGACGCGCTGACATAATCAGCTTGCTGACACACATCATCATGATGTCAACAATCAGTTATACAACCAACCGACACGTATCCATATTGACGTAATCAATGACGTCAGCGACGCGCAAGCCTTCATGCGTCGCGATGCTGAGCAAATAATTCTATCGACAGCCACATGTTATCATCTCAGCAAATCAACGGCGTGTCGCGAAGTGCAAGGCTTCTGCGTCGCGATGCATGGACCAAAAATTTGCCTATAAATTGAGGCCGAATTAATTTGAAATTTTCATACCTTCGTCTGGGGATTTCCTTAAGAATACTAAGTAGATTATATCTTATTTGTTTATTTACAGCTTTCTTGTATTTAATTTTTATTTTATGCAATAGTTCTTTCTTTATTTAACTTTTCAATATGAGGAGGTAACTCCCCTCTGCTGGGGTGAAGGGTAAAGCTTTTATTACTAATATTTAGATTAATCTCCCTTAATTATAATATATAAACTATTTTAAAACCTGACTTAATATGATACCGTCTTTATGATATATTGGACTTAATTAAATTGATTTTAACCTGATTAAACTGGATACCGTCTTTATGGTCGGTTGGAATTAATCATAAATCTAACTTTATCGGGATACCACCTATATAGTCGGTTGGTAATGTCATGCAAAGTTTATATATTATAATAAAGGAGATATCTAAATTAGAAGTAATAAAAGTTGATCCTCCACCCCATCATTTCTTTATTGTTAATTTATCTTTTTAATTTCCAAGCTTTACTTTATGTCATTTACTTATTTATGTCTTTAATAGTCCTAGATATGTATTGTAACTAAATACCATATCTGGGGTTGTGATGAATTCCATTATCACTATTTTATAAGTGGTTATTTTGTGTCTTGGGTAATATAAAATTTAATTTATTGAGCCTTAGTCTTAATGTTTCTTATTAACTGGCCACTAATAAGATTGATCTGTTAAACTTAAAATAAACTTGACGAAGGAATTTTAGGTTTCAGCCTTAGACTCAATAACTCATGATCTCACCTTGGGGCATAATGATCCTTAGGTATATTTCATTATAGGATAGACATACACCTATCGGGTGGGGGTAGCCACAATTGGAACTTAATCTTAATGAATTCAGGTATTTTGGTTAACATAGACATATGATTAATTAGATTACTTTGGGTATTTGCATGTGACCATCGATAGAGGCTTTTGCATAAATTCGTGTTCCAGGTTAATAAACCATTATATTACATAAACATGAGATAATCACTTCATCTTTAAAAGTTTTTGGATGGATTCAAAACCCTAGATAACTTTATAATATTGAATTTTCCTTTAATTCACTTTCGCACTGTTTTACTTACTTGTCTTTAGTTTAAAATCACCATCAAATCAACAATCAATCTATTAGACACTCATAAACATTTGGCTTCATGTATTAATGGTTTAGGTATTAAGTCCTTGTAGGATCGATACAATTTATACTACTTGGCTTTGAAACATAGCATCATATGATGCTTGTTACTTTTCATCTAGTCCAACAATTCTGCTATTCCTGGCCTTTGTTTTACTGTTGGAATCCTGATGGTGGATTATTCATTTGCCCTGCAGTGTTGCTCTATGTGAAATTAGGATGATTCCTCCAACCTGGGTTATAGGTATTGGAATATGCATTGTTTCCCCATTTTTTGAAATTGCTGACATAGTTCTCAGTTTCATCATGTTGATTGTAAGATTCTACCTCTTGTGCTCCTCCATATAGTGAAATTATGGAACCAGTGATGTTCACAACTTGCGTGCTAAGTGTTTCCAGACATTTGCACATCTGTTCCAACTTGGCATTCATTGATGTGTTGGCTTTGACTTCACGGATTCCTGCAATTCGTTGAATCATGCTCATTTTTGTTGCTCACATAGAATTAATGTTGGCCATTTTTTCAATTAAGTCCCAGGCCTAATCTTCTCCTTTTACCATTAAAGCTCCTCCAAAAGCAGCATCTATTGTGGTTCTCATTAGTCCAGAAAATCCACTGTAGAAGGTATGGACTTGTAGCCACTTTGCAATCTCATGGAGAGGAAATTTTTTGAGCAACTCTTTATATCTTCCCAAGCTTCGCAGAAGGATTCTGAGTCATATTGTACAAAGGATGTAATTTCATTCCTTGCTTTGTAGTTCTGGCTGGGGGGAAAGTATTTTACAAGGAATTTGGTGGCAAGAGTGTTCCAAGTTGTGATGGAACCTGCTGGAAGTGAATGTAGCCAAGCCTTAGCTCTGTCTTTCAAGAAATATGGGAAAAAAAGCAGTATCATTGCTTCTTCTGCCGCTCAGTTTTTTAT
Source organism: Zanthoxylum bungeanum (assembly GCA_019454045.1). Taxonomy (NCBI): domain Eukaryota; kingdom Viridiplantae; phylum Streptophyta; class Magnoliopsida; order Sapindales; family Rutaceae; genus Zanthoxylum; species Zanthoxylum bungeanum. The sequence continues at coordinate 55,053 of SKCR01029700.1, read as the reverse complement.
TGAATGTGCCGCAAACTTCCAGAAAGTTGCTGATGTGGGCATTAGGATATTTAGTTGCATTCCCCCCAAACTGAACCGAATGCTGTATCATCTGGATGCATGTTTTAATGTCACACACATTTGCTGGTAAGAGAGGAAGTATAATGCATGATATGAAGCCGTTAACCACCGGAATAGTTCTGTCTCGAATGGGAATTGGTGGTGCAACCTCTAAAGGTTTAGGTTCTTGATTGTTCATGTTGATCAATGCTTTTTGGCCTTCTCGTCTTTCCCTTCTCAACTGTATGATGGTTCTTTCAATTTCTTGGCCAAGCGGACGGATTTCAAAGCTTTTGGTTCTTCTCATATAGTGTCTGAGAACCTGAAATACAAGAAAATAAAAATTATAAGTAAAAATAAATTAGACAATAGTAAAGGTATCTAAACTCAAAATTAATTGTAAAAGATAAATAAGTCCCCGATAACGGCGCCAAAAACTTGATCGGTGTAAACACACACGTTACGCAAGCGCACATATCACTCAAGTAGTATAAAATATATCGATCCCACGAGGACTTAATATCTAAAATATTAATATATAAAGCCAAATGTTTACGAGTATCTAATAGATTGATTGTTGATTTAATGGTGATTTTAAACTAAAGAAAAATAAGTAAAACAGTGCGAAAATGAATTAAAGGAAAATTCAATATTATAAAACTATCTAGGATTGTGAATCCTTCCAATATCTTTTAAAGATGAAGTGATTATTTCATGTTTGTGCAATATAACGGTTTATCAACCTGGAAAACGAAATATTGCAAAAGCCTCTGTCAATGGTCAGATACAAACACCCAAAGTAATCCAATTAATCATATGTCTATGTTAACCAAATTACCTGAATTCATTAAGATTAAGTTCCAATTGTGGCTACCCCGCCCGACAAGTATATGTCTATCCTGGAAGGAAATCTGCCTAAGGATCACCATGCCCCAAGGTGAGATCGTGAGCTATTGAGTCTAAGGCTGAAACCTAAAATTCCTTCTTCAAGTTTATTTTATGTTTACCAGATCAATCTTATTAGTGGCCAGTTAATAAGAAGCATTAACACTAAGACTCAATAAATAAATCTTTTATATTACCCAAGACATAAAATAACCACTTATAAAATGGTGATATTGGATTACATCACAGCCCCAGATATGGTTTTTAGTTACAACACATATCTATGACTATTAAAGACATAAATAAAGTAAATGACATAAAGTAAAGCTTGGAAATTAAAAACATAAATTAATAATAAAGAAAATGCTGGGGTAGATGATCCATTTTTATTACTTCTAATTTAGATATCTCTTTTATTATAATATATAAACTTTGCATGAAATTACCAACCGACCATATAGGCGGTATCCTAGTTTAAGTCAGATTTATGATTAATTCCAACCGGCCATAAAGGCGGTATCCAGTTTAGTCAGGTTAAAATCAATTTAATTAAGTCCAATCGACCATAAAGGCAGTATCTCATTAAGTCAGGTTTTAAAATAGTTTATATATTATAATTAACGGAGATTAATCTAAATATTAGTAATAAAAGCTTTACCCTTCACCCTAGCAGAGGGGAGTTACCTCCCCAGACTGAAAAGTAAAATAAAGAAAGAACTATTACATAAAATAAAAATTAAATACAAGAAAGTTGTAAATAAAGAAACAAGATATAATCTTCTTAGTATTCTTAAGGAAATCCTCAGAAGAAGGTATGAAAATTTAAAATTAATTAGGCCTCAATTTATAGGTAAATTGTTGGTCCACGCTTCGCGACATAGAACCCTTACGCTTCGTGATACGCCGTTGATTTGCTGAGATGATGACACATGGCTGTTGGCAGAATTATTGGCTCGGCGTCACGACGCGTGAAGGCTTGCACGTTGCGACACTGACGTCATTACTTACGTTAATATGGACATATGTCGGTTGGTTGCGTAATTGATTACTAACGTCATAATGATGCGTGTCGGTAGGCTGATTATGTCAGCGCGTCGCGACGCAAAGGTTGTGTGCATCGAAATGCAGAAATTCAAAATTTTCCTTTTTGTCTGTTTTTCATTGTTTTTTCCCTGATTTGATTCCAGTGAGTCCTGAAACCTTATTTATCTACAAAATACACAAAACTCATCAAAATATTCACAAAACTCAAGAAACCATACTAAATATTAAGTCAAATAGACGGTAAATACTGATATATTTACTGCTTATCAGTTGTCTAATCCTTGAAACTTCAAAACCACTATGTCTTTTCGTTCAATAATCTCTCTAATTACGCGGTATTTCCTTTCCACGTGTTTAAACTTAGAATGCACCCTCGGCTTCTTAGCCTGTGCAATGGCTCTACTATTATCACAATATGGTGGGATCGAATCTGCAATACTAGGTACAACTCCAAGTTCTATGATAAAATTTCAAACAGCTTCTTTAGTAGCGTCTGAAGCCACCATAAATTCAACCTCAGTAGTGGAATCAGCTATTGAGCCTTGCTTTGAACATCGCCAACTAACCGCACCACTATTAAGGGTATATATGTATCTGAATGTAGATTTTCTATCATATGGATCTCCTTGGAAGTCGGAGTCTGTATAACTCTTAACTTGTAAGTCATTTTCTCCATATATCAGAAACTTATCCTTAGTACCCTTAAGATATTTGAGGATATGTTTCACGGCTGTCCAATGATCATTACTTGGATCAGATTGATATCCGCTAGTCACACTAACATCGAAACTAATGTCAGGCCTCATATATTGCATATCATACATGATGCTTCCAATACAAGAAGTATATGGAAAGTTAGATATTCTAACTTTCTTCCTCAGTCTGAGATGTCATTTTATTTGAAAGATGTATGTTATATCGGAAATGAACATTTGTTGTCTTACAGTTGGTAAAACCGTACTTATCTAACATCTTATCTTTGTACATCGATTGTGAAAACCCTAAAAGTTTCCTTACTCTATCCCAGTAGAGCCTTATACTTAGTTAATAGGAAGTGTCACCCATGTCTTTCAAGGAGAAGTTCTTGCAAAGGTAGGCTTTCACACTTTGCATCAATCTTATATTATTCTCAGTGATAAGGATGTCATCTACATACAAAATTAGGAAAACTATCATGCTCTCACTCACTTTATTATAAATATATGGTTCTTCCCCGTTCTTGATGAATCCAAATAATGTAATTATCTCATCAAAATGACGATTCCGGCTTCGGGATGCCTATTTAAGTCCATAAATAGACTTCCAGAGCTTACAAACCAAGTTTGACGTCTCACTGGATATGAAACCCTCTGGTTTTTCTATATATATATCCTCCTGGAGGATTCCATTTAGGAAAGCGGTTTTTGTTGGGGCAGTTGTGGAACCTCTAGGGTCGGATCGGTGTCCCACGTAGAGGAAATGGATCTAACCCCTGAATATCAACCATGGATATAATTTTAAATTATTTAATGAAATACTATATTCCATTACGAGTGTATAGGAAAAAACCGGGGCTGAATTGGAGTCCTGAAACTAAAAAACGGACGAAAGTAAAATTACTGTGCGGGTACGTGCGAGCAAACAACAATTTTTTTCATTTGTTTCTTTCTGCTTCCTTCAGCTCACAATCCAGTGAGCGTAAGGAATTAGGGTCTTTTACTTAAATTTCTTCTGGTTCTCCCTAAACACTACAAAAACACCCAAAATTAGGAATACCTTTGATTATCAGTAATCTCATTCATTTCAAGCGAGCTTTGTAAACTTTCATCGGAGAGTTTTGAGGGGGAGAAGGAAATTGCTTATGAAGATTTGCGAGAACATCTTCCATCATGAAATGTGCCTTTACTTACACAAAATAAAACACATCAAATCTTAATATATACACAAATTACATGGGTTGCCTATCTGCAGCGCTAAGTTTAACGTCGTCAGCTAGACATGACTTCCTGAACGTAAGGCTGGATCTAAAAGTGTGACACTTTCTTTTTGTCTATTAAATTATTTTCCCTAATAGTACTTGACACGTAGGCTGTTAACTTTGAATGTGTTTTTGGACTTAGGGTTGTATATCTCAACAACTCTGTAGGGTAACACCTGAGTAATCATAAATGGATGTGACCACATTGATTTCAGCTTTCCAGGGAAACGTTTCAACCATGAATTGTGTAACAACACATGTTGCCCTAGTTCCAGTTGCCTACGTATTATTTTCCGATCATGTCATTTCTTGGTCTTTTCTTTGTACAGTTTGCCATTCTCATAAGCCTGTAGGTGAAATTCCTCCAATTCGTTGAGTTGGTGGAGTCTTTTCTTTCATGCTGCTTGTAGTTGATGAGTGGTATTTATATCATTTTTTCCCACTCATTTGACCTAATATTTCGATTAGTTTCTCGAGTTTTGTGAAAGTTTTGATGTATTTTGTGTTATTTTGCAGATAAATAAAGTTTGGAAAGCACTGGAGGCAATTTGGGGCAAAAACGGATAAAAATACGTCAACATGGATATTTTGGTCTTTAGCGCGTCGCGATACTGAAGCCTTGCGCGTTGCGATGCCCAGAATATGTCAGACCTGCTAACGTGCACCGTGTGACACATGTCAAAATCTGATTGGTCAAAATTTTCTAACGTGCGCCGATCATGCTAACATGCGCCGTGACACGTGTCACCATCACAGTGATTCTGCTAACGTGCGTTGGACGCCACGTGTCAACATCTGATTGGACCAAACCGAGCGCGTGCCACGTGTCATCTCGCCATTGGACCGAATTATCGACGAATCAGAGCATGCCACGTGTCACCATTCTATTAGACCGAATTTCCACCCAATTACAAGCTGACACGTGGCAGGATTTCATTGGACCGCATCACCAGCCAACCAGAGTGTGACACGTGTCACCAATTATTGTGCCGACAGCCGCGTGGTCAACCCCGCATGGACTCCAGTAACTGTTGCCAGAGTCACGACGCTAGTGTAATTTCTGTGTCGCGACGCTGACCCAAAATCTGCCTATAAATTCCAGGCGCCATATTCATTTTTCTTCATGCTTTCCTTGGAGAATTTTCTCTGATTTTATAGTAAGCATCTATTTTTGTATATATAATTATTATTTTTAATTTATGTATTTTAATTTTCAGTAATAGTAGTAATTCTTCTTCTACCTTTCTTTAATGTTTAGTAGTTAATTTTCTGCTGGGGATAAGGTGAAGCTTTTATTATTTTAATTTAGATTAATCTCCCTTAAATATAATATGGAAATTATAATTCAAAATATAAAAGATTACCGCCTTAATGGCTGGTTTTATTTATTTGACATAATGTGGCACCGCCTATATGACTGGTCTTTAGGTGACAGGTAATTACCGCATATATGGCTGGTTTATGTTCAAATACTATTACTGCCTTTATGGCTGGTCGGACTTAATTTGACTTAATAAGGAATACCGCCTTTATGGCTGGTTGGTAATATCATGTTTAATTTCTGTATTATATTAAGGGAGATATCTAAATTATAAAGAGTAAAAGTGGATCCCCAACCCCCAGCATTTTATTTTTATTCTAGGGAAGTGATGAAACACAATACACACACACTTAATAATTGATTTTCTTTTATGGGTAGTACTTTAGTTTGTTTATTGAGTCTTAAGCTTAATGCTTCTTGTTAACTGGAAATTAATAAGATTGATGGGGTAAATCTAAAATGAACTAGACATAGGGATTTTAGGTTTCAGCCTTAGATTCAATAGCCCACGATCTTCCTTGAGGATAGATAACCCTTTAATAGATTTCCTTATAGGATAGGAATATACCTGTCGGGCGGGGGTAGCCATAATTGGAACTTAAACTTAATGAATCCAGATAATGTGGTTGACATAGTCATATGGTTCAATTGGGTTATACTGGGTATTTGCGTCTGACCATCGACAGAGGCTTTTGCATATTGTCATGTTCCAGGTTAGCAAACTGAATTAGTACACATAAATAAGAGAATCAATTCATCTTTTTAACAGTATTGTGTGTAGTCACGACCCTAGATCTTTTGAGTCTTTTTATTTATTTTCCTTAGTATTTTCTTTTGTTTATTTTATTTTTATTTTAATTAAGCAATTCCACATTTAACCAACCAAAACAATCAATTCCCTTCTCCCTATAATTAGATACCTGTAAATCAATAGATTCAATAATTAATAACAACAGTAGGAATTAAGTCATCGTGGGATCGATATTTTTATACTACTTGAACGATACGTGCGCTTGCGTTATACGCGTGTGTTTGCACAGGTCAGTAGTTCAAGATTTAACTTTTTTTAGTGCCCAGTACGCTTTGTGTTCAAGCTCCACTAGCAGATAGCACGCTTTCCCAAACACCATTCGATATGGGAATATACCAATGGGTGTTTTGTAAGCTGTCCAGTAGGCCCATAATGTGTCATCCAGTTTTGTATACCAGTCTCTCCTTATTGATCCAACGGTTCTCTCCAAGATTCTTTTGATCTCCCTATTTGAAACTTCAACTTGTCCATTTGACTGTGGATGGTAGGCAGTGGCAACTTTATGAGTAACTCCGTACTTAGATAGGAGTTCATCGAAGTTTTTATTTCAGAAATATGTGCCACCATCACTGATAATTGCCCGAGTGTTCCGAAACGAGTGAAAATATTCTTTTAAGGAATTTTATCACCATTTTTAAATCATGTGATGGTAGTGCTATTGCTTCAACCCATTTGGAGACGTAGTCTACTGTAACTAGTATGTACAATTTTTTGAATGATGGAACAAATGGGCCCTTAAAATCAATCCCACAAACATCAAATATCTCCACTTCCAAAATACTTTGAAGAGGTCATTCAATTCTCCTCGATATATTTCCCGTTCTCTGGAACCTGTCACATTGAAGAGTAAATAAATAAGCATATTTAAATAGAGCGGGCAAGAACAAAACTGATTGTATGACTTTGGCGGTAGTTTTATTTCCGCTGAAGTGTTCATCTTATGGTGATGAATGATAATGTTGCAGGACACTATTTACCTCCTCCTGTGGAACACAATGTCTCAGTAATTGATCAGCACAACGCTTGAACAGGTATGGCTCATCTTAGACATAATGTTTGACTTCTTTGAATAATTTCTTTCGTTGCTGATGTGTTCATTCCAACGGCCATTTTCCCGATACTATGTAGTTTACATAGTCAGTATACCAAAGGGCATCCTACTGTTTCATGACAAACAACTGTTCATCAGGAAAGGTTTCTTTGATTGTCATTTCATTACTCGTTGTTTCTCTATTCTCCTCCACTTCAAATTCTTGCAGTAGTAGCACCCAATGGATCAATCTTGGTTTGGCATCTTTCTTCGTGATCAGATATTTGATTGCTGAATGATCCGTGTAGACTACCACTTTGGGACCCAGCAAATAGGAATGAAATTTATCAAAAGTAAACACAACTGCGAGCAATTTCTTTTCAGTTGTTGTATAGTTGAGTTGTGCTTCATTCAGAGTTCTGCTGGAGTAGTAAATGGTGTGGAAAATTTTGGCTTTGCGTTGTCCCAAAACTGCTGATGAGTGGTATTTATACCACTATTTCTCACTCATTTGACCTAATGTTTTGTATTGTTTCTCGAGTTTTATGAACGCTTTGATGTGTTTTATTGTTATTTTGCAAATAAATAAAGTTTGGACAGCACTGGAGGCAATTTGGGGCAAATCCGGACAAAAATGTGTCAACAGGAATATTTTCGTCTTCTGCGCGGCGCGACGCTGGATCATTGCGCGCCGCGACGCCAAACATGCGCCGGTTTTGCTAAAATGCGCCGGGTCAACGGGTCAACAATTTGAAAAGTTTGACTTTGCTAACGTGCGCCGTGCCACGTGTCACCATCACAGAAGACTTGCTAACTTGCGCTGCCACGTGTCATCATCACAACGGTGCCGACAATCATCATCTATGCTATCTTGCACCAGGCCACGTGTCAACATCACAACGACCTTGCTAAAATACGCCCATGCCATGTGTCACGATCTGACGCTGCCGACAATCTCACCTCAGAGTGACGTAAGCAATGACGTCATGAACAGTGCCACGTCATCGGATAAGATCTGAGCAGACAAATCAGCAAGTGACACGTGTCACTGTAGCTGGCGTCGTGACGCGGAACCCTTTAGCGTCGCGACGCCCAGACCCTATCCGCGCCTATAAATTAAGCTCGAGATTTTAGAAATTGTTGTACATTCCTCTCTCTTGAATTCTTCCTAAAGAGAGAGTTTCTCTCTCTAGTTTATTTTTATTTTTACTTTTTACTTTGTAAATAATTTTTATTACTTTCTTTAGTAATAATAATTTTACTTTTGAATAGTAGTAGTAATTTATTTCTACCTTTTACTTTTTACAGTTTTTTTTACTATTTACCATGAGGAGGTAATTTCTCCAGCCAGGGTAAAAGGTAATTCTTTTACTGTTACTATTTAGATTAATCTCCCTTAAAAATAATATATTCACTATTTAAAATATTGACTTAAAAAGGATACCGCCAGATTGGTCGGTTGGTAATTAAATATTAGTTCCGCCTTTATGGCTGGTTATTTTGGTTCCGCCTTTATGGCTGGTTATTCTTAATTTAAAGTTAATATATTATATTAAGGGAGATATCTAAATAGTATTTAGTAGAAGTAATTCCTTTTACTTTAGCATTTTTATTTTATTTTACTTTTCAATTTTATTTTATGTCTTTTACTTTTCAGTATTTTTACTTTATGTCTTTTACTTTTAAGTTTTTACTAGCCCTAGTTATGTGTTAGTTATTTAGGGGTTGTGATAACTTTTACTATCACCGGTTTATAAGGGTTAGATTATAGTTTGGGTTATTTAAAGATTTATTTATTGAGTCTTAACCTTAAAACCTTTTTATTAATTGGCCATTAATAAAATTGATTAGGTAAACTTAAAATGAACTAGACATAGGGATTTTAAGTTTAGACCTTAGACTCAATAGCCCACGATCTTCCTTGAGGATAGATAACCCTTTTAATAGATGTCCTTACAGGATAGGAATATACCTGTTGGGCGGGGGTAGCCATAATTGGAACTTAAACTTAATGAATCCAGGTAATGTGGTTGACATAGACATATGGTTCAATTGGATTATACTAGGTATTTGTGTCTGACCATCGACAGAGGCTTACACATAATTTAGTGTTCCAGGTTAATAAATCAATATATTACCAACTTTAAGATAACCATTTCATCTTTAAAATGATATTAAAAGAAATCACAACCTTAGATCTTTGTGTCTTTTATTTTCCTTAGTATTTTCTTTTATCTTTTTATTTATTTATCTACAATCAACCAAATCAATCAAGCAATCAATTCCATTCTCCCTTTAATTAGATATTTGTAAATAAATAGATTCAATAATTAATAACAACAGTAGGAATTAAGTCCTCGTGGGATCGATATTTTTATACTACTTGAACGATACGTGCGCTTGCGTTATATGTGTGTGTTTACGCCGGTCAAGTTTTTGGCGCCGTTTCCGGGGACTTATTTTTCTTGAGTTATTAATTTTGAAGCTATCTAATTTACTTGTATCTAATTTTCTTTATTTTTATCTGTAATTTTTATTTCTTTCTTTTGATTTCAGGTGACTTAAAAATGGAACATTACTGGGAGATTGAAAGACTACGTGCTTTACAAGAAGATACACCCCACATCTGGGAGCAACAGTCCGGTTTTCTGAGGCCTGTTGTCCAGCCCAACAATTATCACTGGATGCCAGAACCAAGCAATACCACATTTGCTCAACATAACGAAATGTGGAGATGTGACATATGTAATGGTAACCACCCGAGCGATCAATATATATATCGATCAGAGTGGGATAATTTTTGGAGACAATCATGCTATGAAGAGCCATCACATTTCACAGAGCCACATTTTCCATCTTATCCACCATCTACCTTTGATCTTTATCAAGAACCAGAACCATCCGAGGAAGATCAATTGATTCACATGTTCAAAGAACAAGCAGCTCGATTTGATGCACAAATTCAGAGTAACACAGAATCCATACAGAGAATGACAGATCAAATCAGACAATTCACAGAAAACCAGAACTATATACCTCAAGAACCAGATTCAGATGACACTGATGAAGCCTTCAAGTACCAATCATTTCAGAATGACACTTCAACAGAGGATGAGGCTGAGCAGTATCAACAACCAGAGGTATCAGTTCAGGAACCCGAACCGACAAAGTCTCGATTTGATTTTTATTATTCCGACTCTGACGAGGAGGAAGCTGATCCATTTATACCAACTGCACCAACAACGGAGGATCAAACTTTCAAGCCTCAAAATGAAGATCTTGGAGAATGCTTTGCACAAATGTTTGAAGAAGATCTACCTGAGCCAATTATTTCATCCAGATCAGAGGATGAAGACCTAAAATCTGACATTTCTTTTCATCCTCAGGTTGACAATTTTGATGCATGTATTTCACAGCTGACAGATGAAGAGCTGAATGCGGAAATTTTCAAATACATCTGTGAAGAAAAGGTGGAGCAAGAAACAGAGCAAATGGAGGAGCAAATGTCTGACCTTAATAAAGATCTAGAGCATTCAGGAAAAACATCGCTGTTTTGGGGAGTACAAATCAAAGATATCGCCCAGAAGCTTGACAGAATGGAACTCCTATTCAAAGTCAAGCATCATACGAGACCTCCTGATTTTCTTTCTTTCTTTGCAGGAACCACTGGAACAACAAGGAGTAAAAATGTGGCACGAGCACTGAATGAGACAAAACTCTTTTTGCCACTTTACCGTTGGAAGAGACCCTTCAAAAGCAACGCTCACGGGATTGTCTTTAATCGGACATCCAAAACGACATTGAAACCTCCTTAACATATGGATTTCATTCACGTCTGGCTGAAGACGAAAAATTTAGCGCTAGCAGGGAGGCAACCCATGCAATTTGTTGTGATTTGTTTTCATATTTTGTGTGAACCTTTTAATCTTGTGTGTTATTTTTGTAGGGAAAGGCATAAACGAAGCATTTTAAGACAGAAGGAATTGTGTTTGGCAAACAAATATAAGAAACAATTCATTAGCGATGGCTGAATAAAGAATGAAATCCTGAGACTCATTCTAATGAATTTATACTAAGCGAGTGGTGTATTGTGTACACAATTCCGTTGTCTTAATTATTGCTTTTATTCGCTTTTCTATTGTAATTATATTTATTTTCGTAGACAGGATCCAGACTTTTTGACCTTTCACAATTTCTTTTGTTGTTTAGCTAACAAACGTCCTCTGGAAGATACTTCTGCTATTATTACTCACCCTTTTTCAGGTACTATAAATTCAGCCCGTCATTGCACTTTTGAAGGCATCCTGATTTGAAAAAGAAATACATAAAAAAATGGAAGCCACTTCAAGAAGACGAGTTGAAAACATCTGTGTGTTTTGTGGTAGTACTGTTGGTACTAAACCACAATACATAGAAGCAGCACAGGAGTTGGGTCGAGTATTAGCTACAAGAAATATGCACTTAATATATGGCGGAGGCAATCTCGGACTTATGGGGATCGTTTCAAAGGCCGTACAAGAAGGAGGCAGTCATGTTTTGGGAATCATCCCAAAACCCTTGGCAGAGGCAAATCTTATTGGATCATCAAACGGAGAGGAACTAATCGTATCAGGTATGTGAACGACTGGTAGAAATGATTAACCGTACTGATGCTTTTATTGCTTTGCCAGGTGGCTTGGGTACATTGGAGGAAATTTTTATTGTACTATCTTGGGCGAACCTGAACATACACCAGAAACCGCTTGGATTGCTCAACGTTGATGGATTTTATGATTTTCTTTGTGTGTTTCTTGATGATGCTCGGAGAAATGGGTTCGTGTCAAAACCTATGAAAGAACTCCTCTTCACTGCCAGACTTGCTCCGGATCTAATAGACCAACTCATAGCCTATGAACCACAAGTTGACCCTATCCTATCAAAGATAATTGGTCCGAGGACGATCGTGGTAAGAGGCGTCGAATTAATCTGGATCTTAACCTTTAATTTCCTGTAGATTTCAGCTAACCAGGTACAACCTTCTAACTCTCATTTTACTGTTTAAGACATTGGGGACAATGTCTCATTTAGGTTTGGGGGAGGGATTTAGTTGATTAGTACCTTTTTTTAATTTGTATGTTGTTTTTATTTTTAGTCCAAAATTTTTCGAAAAATACAAAAAAAAATTGAAAAAATTACAAAAATATTTTGCATTTCTGTGTTTTTGTTTTGACTAAAAAGTTGGAATTGGTAAAAGATAGCCGAGTAAGGAGTTTCCACTCCTGAGACGTATCTCAAACCATTTATTTTGAAACAAGTTAATTTTTGTTTATTTCCTTTTAAATTATTTAATTTGTGAATTCTCCTTAAAACGGACTAAAATGGATTTTCATATTCTCAGTTGGCAGATATTATCAACATACTTAGTAACATACAGTCGTGAGCTAAAATTGAAAAGTTTGTAATATTCAGTGCTCTAGTTTAATTGGAGGAAGCATCTCTAAATAGTGATGGAGAAAAAAAAAACGTTCGAGATCCGAGTTATTAAGTCTGTAAGGGTGTTTTAACACCTAGTGCCCTAAAACCAACTGGTTTGGGAGTCATTGGCCCAAAGCTCGTTACATGGATCGAAGATGCTGCAAAAATTATATATATATATATATATATATATATATATATATATATATATATATCTGAAGTCTGAGTAATTAAGTTCGCAGGGGTGTCTTAACACCTGGTGCCCTAAAGCCAACTGGTTTGGGAGCCACCGACCCAAAGCTCGCTACATAGAGGAAGGTATTGTATATAAATAAAAAATAGAGAAAAAAATCAAAGAAAAAATCAGAAAAATCAGAAAAATTATTCCATTACTACAAAAAAGGTGTGAAATCTGATAGAACTTTAGGACAAAAATATTACTCTCTTATCAACTGCACTTATGACTGTTGTGGGCAAAAATGAGTTGATTAATATTTTGTTAGCTGTGTATATGAAGAATGGTAAAAATAATCGGAGAATTTACTTATTCGGTAATTTAGAAAGAAACAAAACAACTAGTAACTTGGAGTAGAATTTTCACCTGATTAGTCACTAACTTTCTTTATTCTCTTTTCGCTTGTCTTTTTGCTTTTGTGTGCATTAGTTTTACTAACTTTTTACTTTTGTAAAATATTTGTGGGTATCATTGCTGTAAGCCCTCACGAGACTACAACTCGTCCACTAGGGACACCTAGGGGTTTAAAGGCTTGTTGCATATGCTAAATGCAACCGTGATCCCTACGAAAGTGGCTTAGTTAAATTTTATTTTCATGTTATTTTATTTTCTGTTTTGCTCGAGGACTAGCAAAATGTTAGGTTTGGGGGTGTGATGAGTGATATTTATACCACTATTTCTCACTTATTTGACCTAATGTTTTGTATTGTTTCTCGAGTTTTATGAACGTTTTGATGTGTTTTATTGTTATTTTACAGATAAATAAATTTAGGACAGCACTGGAGGCAATTTGGGGCAAATCCGGACAAAAATGCGTCAACAGGAATATTTTTGTCTTCTGCGCGGCGCGACGCTGGATCATTGCGCGCCGCGACGCCCAACATGCGCCGGTTTTGCTAAAATGCGCCGGGTCAACGGGTCAACAATTTGAAAATTTTGACTTTGCTAACGTGCGCGTGCCACGTGTCACCATCACAGAAGACTTGCTAACTTGCGCTGCCACGTGTCATCATCACAACGGTGCCGATAATCATCATCTATGCTATCTTGCGCCAGGCCATGTGTCAACATCATAACGGCCTTGCTAAAATGCGCCCATGCCACGTGTCACGATCTGATGCTGCCGACAATCTCACCTCAGAGTGACGTAAGCAATGACGTCATGAACAGTGCCACGTCATCGGATAAGATCTGAGCCGACAAATCAGCAAGTGACACGTGTCACTATAGCTGGCGTCGCGACGCGGAACCCTTTAGCGTCGCGACGCCCAGACCCATCCATCCGCGCCTATAAATTGAGCTCGAGATTTCAGAAATTGTTGTACATTCCTCTCTCTTGAATTCTTCCTAAAGAGAGAGTTTCTCTCTCTAGTTTATTTTTATTTTTACTTTTACTTTGTAAATAATTTTTATTACTTTCTTTAGTAATAAAATTTTACTTTTGAATAGTAGTGTAATTTATTTCTACCTTTTACTTTTTACAGTTTTTTTTACTATTTACCATGAGGAGGTAATTTCTCCAGCCAGGGTAAAAGGTAATTCTTTTACTGTTACTATTTAGATTAATCTCCCTTAAAAATAATATATTCACTATTTAAAATATTGACTTAAAAAGGATACCGCCAGATTGGTCGGTTGGTAATTAAATATTAGTTCCGCCTTTATGGCTGGTTATTTTGGTTCCGCCTTTATGGCTGGTTATTCTTAATTTAAAGTTAATATATTATATTAAGGGAGATATCTAAATAGTATTTAGTAGAAGTAATTCCTTTTACTTTAGCATTTTTATTTTATTTTACTTTTCAATTTTATTTTATGTCTTTTACTTTTCAGTATTTTTACTTTATGTCTTTTACTTTTAAGTTTTTACTAGTCCTAGTTATGTGTTAGTTATCTGGGGTTGTGATGACTTTTAATATCACCGGTTTATAAGGGTTAGATTATAGTTTGGGTAATCTAAAGATTTATTTATTGAGTCTTAACTTAAAGCCTTTTTATTAACTGGCCATTAATAAAATTGATTAGGTAAACTTAAAATGAACTAGACATAGGGATTTTAAGTTTAAGACCTTAGACTCAATAGCCCACGATCTTCCTTGAGGATAGATAACCCTTTAATAGATTTCCTTACAAGATAGGAATATACCTGTCGGGCGGGGGTAGCCATAATTGGAACTTGAACTTAATGAATCTAGGTAATTGGTTGACATAGACATATGGTTCAATTGGATTATACTAGGTATTTGTGTCTGACCATCGATAGAGGCTTACACATAATTTAGTGTTCCAGGTTAATAAATCAATATATTACCAACTTTAAGATAACCATTTCATCTTTAAAATGATATTAAAGAAATCACAACCTTAGATCTTTGTGTCTTTTATTTTCCTTAGTATTTTCTTTTATCTTTTTATTTATTTATCTACAATCAACCAAATCAATCAAGCAATCAATTCCATTATCCCTTTAATTAGATATTTGTAAATAAATAGATTCAATAATTAATAACAACAGTAGGAATTAAGTCCTCGTGGGATCGATATTTTTATACTACTTGAACGATACGTGCGCTTGCGTTATACGTGTGTGTTTACGCCGGTCAAGTTTTTGGCGCCGTTTCCGGGGACTTATTTTTCTTGAGTTATTAATTTTGAAGCTATCTAATTTACTTGTATCTAATTTTCTTTATTTTTATCTGTAATTTTTATTTCTTTCTTTTGATTTCAGGTGACTTAAAAATGGAACATTACTGGGAGATTGAAAGACTACGTGCTTTACAAGAAGATACACCCCACATCTGGGAGCAACAGTCCGGTTTTCTGAGGCCTGTTGTCCAGCCCAACAATTATCACTGGATGCCAGAACCAAGCAATACCACATTTGCTCAACAAACGAAATGTGGAGATGTGACATATGTAATGGTAACCACCCGAGCGATCAATATATATATCGATCAGAGTGGGATAATTTTTGGAGACAATCATGCTATGAAGAGCCATCACATTTCACAGAGCCACATTTTCCATCTTATCCACCATCTACCTTTGATCTTTATCAAGAACCAGAACCATCCGAGGAAGATCAATTGATTCACATGTTCAAAGAACAAGCAGCTCGATTTGATGCACAAATTCAGAGTAAACAGAATCCATACAGAGAATGACAGATCAAATCAGACAATTCACAGAAAACCAGAACTATATACCTCAAGAACCAGATTCAGATGACACTGATGAAGCCTTCAAGTACCAATCATTTCAGAATGACACTTCAACAGAGGATGAGGCTGAGCAGTATCAACAACCAGAGGTATCAGTTCAGGAACCCGAACCGACAAAGTCTCGATTTGATTTTTATTATTCCGACTCTGACGAGGAGGAAGCTGATCCATTTATACCAACTGCACCAACAACGGAGGATCAAACTTTCAAGCCTCAAAATGAAGATCTTGGAGAATGCTTTGCACAAATGTTTGAAGAAGATCTACCTGAGCCAATTATTTCATCCAGATCAGAGGATGAAGACCTAAAATCTGACATTTCTTTTCATCCTCAGGTTGACAATTTTGATGCATGTATTTCACAGCTGACAGATGAAGAGCTGAATGCGGAAATTTTCAAATACATCTGTGAAGAAAAGGTGGAGCAAGAAACAGAGCAAATGGAGGAGCAAATGTCTGACCTTAATAAAGATCTAGAGCATTCAGGAAAAACATCGCTGTTTTGGGGAGTACAAATCAAAGATATCGCCCAGAAGCTTGACAGAATGGAACTCCTATTCAAAGTCAAGCATCATACGAGACCTCCTGATTTTCTTTCTTTCTTTGCAGGAACCACTGGAACAACAAGGAGTAAAAATGTGGCACGAGCACTGAATGAGACAAAACTCTTTTTGCCACTTTACCGTTGGAAGAGACCCTTCAAAAGCAACGCTCACGGGATTGTCTTTAATCGGACATCCAAAACGACATTGAAACCTCCTTAACATATGGATTTCATTCACGTCTGGCTGAAGACGAAAAATTTAGCGCTAGCAGGGAGGCAACCCATGCAATTTGTTGTGATTTGTTTTCATATTTTGTGTGAAACTTTTAATCTTGTGTGTTATTTTTGTAGGGAAAGGCATAAAACGAAGCATTTTAAGACAGAAGGAATTGTGTTTGGCAAACAAATATAAGAAACAATTCATTAGCGATGGCTGAATAAAGAATGAAATCCTGAGACTCATTCTAATGAATTTATACTAAGCGAGTGGTGTATTGTGTACACAATTCCGTTGTCTTAATTATTGCTTTTATTCGCTTTTCTATTGTAATTATATTTATTTTCGTAGACAGGATCCAGACTTTTTGACCTTTCACAATTTCTTTTGTTGTTTAGCTAACAAACGTCCTCTGGAAGATACTTCTGCTATTATTACTCACCCTTTTTCAGGTACTATAAATTCAGCCCGTCATTGCACTTTTGAAGGCATCCTGATTTGAAAAAGAAATACATAAAAAAATGGAAGCCACTTCAAGAAGACGAGTTGAAAACATCTGTGTGTTTTGTGGTAGTACTGTTGGTACTAAACCACAATACATAGAAGCAGCACAGGAGTTGGGTCGAGTATTAGCTACAAGAAATATGCACTTAATATATGGCGGAGGCAATCTCGGACTTATGGGGATCGTTTCAAAGGCCGTACAAGAAGGAGGCAGTCATGTTTTGGGAATCATCCCAAAACCCTTGGCAGAGGCAAATCTTATTGGATCATCAAACGGAGAGGAACTAATCGTATCAGGTATGTCTGAACGACTGGTAGAAATGATTAACCGTACTGATGCTTTTATTGCTTTGCCAGGTGGCTTGGGTACATTGGAGGAAATTTTTATTGTACTATCTTGGGCGAACCTGAACATACACCAGAAACCGCTTGGATTGCTCAACGTTGATGGATTTTATGATTTTCTTTGTGTGTTTCTTGATGATGCTCGGAGAAATGGGTTCGTGTCAAAACCTATGAAAGAACTCCTCTTCACTGCCAGACTTGCTCCGGATCTAATAGACCAACTCATAGCCTATGAACCACAAGTTGACCCTATCCTATCAAAGATAAATTGGTCCGAGGACGATCGTGGTAAGAGGCGTCGAATTAATCTGGATCTTAACCTTTAATTTCCTGTAGATTTCAGCTAACCAGGTACAACCTTCTAACTCTCATTTTACTGTTTAAGACATTGGGGACAATGTCTCATTTAGGTTTGGGGGAGGGATTTAGTTGATTAGTACCTTTTTTTAATTTGTATGTTGTTTATTTTTAGTCCAAAATTTTTCGAAAAATACAAAAAAAAATTGAAAAAATTACAAAAATATTTTGCATTTTGTGTTTTTGTTTTGACTAAAAAGTTGGAATTGGTAAAAGATAGCCGAGTAAGGAGTTTCCACTCCTGAGACGTATCTCAAACCATTTATTTTGAAACAAGTTAATTTTTGTTTATTTCCTTTTAAATTATTTAATTTGTGAATTCTCCTTAAAACGGACTAAAATGGATTTTCATATTCTCAGTTGGCAGATATTATCAACATACTTAGTAACATACAGTCGTGAGCTAAAATTGAAAAGTTTGTAATATTCAGTGCTCTAGTTTAATTGGAGGAAGCATCTCTAAATAGTGATGGAGAAAAAAAAAACGTCCGAGATCCGAGTTATTAAGTCTGTAAGGGTGTTTTAACACCTAGTGCCCTAAACACCACTGGTTTGGGAGTCATTGGCCCAAAGCTCGTTACATGGATCGAAGATGCTGCAAAAAATATATATATATATATATATATATATATATATATATATATATATATATATCTGAAGTCTGAGTAATTAAGTTCGCAGGGTGTCTTAACACCTGGTGCCCTAAAGCCAACTGGTTTGGGAGCCACCGACCCAAAGCTCGCTACATAGACGGAAGGTATTGTATATAAATAAAAAATAGAGAAAAAAATCAAAGAAAAAATCAGAAAAATCAGAAAAATTATTCCATTACACAAAAAGGTGTGAAATCTGATAGAACTTTAGGACAAAAATATTACTCTCTTATCAACTGCACTTATGATTGTTGTGGGCAAAAATGAGTTGATTAATATTTTGTTAGCTGTGTATATGAAGAATGGTAAAAATAATCGGAGAATTTACTTATTCGGTAATTTAGAAAGAAACAAAACAACTAGTAACTTGGAGTAGAATTTTCACCTGATTAGTCACTAACTTTCTTTATTCTCTTTTCGCTTGTCTTTTTGCTTTTGTGTGCATTAGTTTTACTAACTTTTTACTTTTGCAAAATATTTGTGGGTATCATTGCTGTAAGCCCTCACGAGACTACAACTCGTCCACTAGGGACACCTAGGGGTTTAAAGGCTTGTTGCATATGCTAAATGCAACCGTGATCCCTACGAAAGTGGCTTAGTTAAATTTTATTTTCATGTTATTTTATTTTCTGTTTTGCTCGAGGACTAGCAAAATGTTAGGTTTGGGGGTGTGATGAGTGATATTTATACCACTATTTCTCACTCATTTGACCTAATGTTTTGTATTGTTTCTCGAGTTTTATGAACGTTTTGATGTGTTTTATTGTTATTTTACAGATAAATAAATTTGGACAGCACTGGAGGCAATTTGGGGCAAATCCGGACAAAAATGCGTCAACAGGAATATTTTCGTCTTCTGCGCGGCGCGACGCTGGATCATTGCGCGCCGCGACGCCCAACATGCGCCGGTTTTGCTAAAATGCGCCGGGTCAACGGGTCAACAATTTGAAAAGTTTGACTTTGCTAACGTGCGCCGTGCCACGTGTCACCATCACAGAAGACTTGCTAACTTGCGCTGCCACGTGTCATCATCACAACGGTGCCGATAATCATCATCTATGCTATCTTGCGCCAGGCCATGTCAACATCATCATAACGGCCTTGCTAAAATGCGCCCATGCCACGTGTCACGATCTGATGCTGCCGACAATCTCACCTCAGAGTGACGTAAGCAATGACGTCATGAACAGTGCCACGTCATCGGATAAGATCTGAGCCGACAAATCAGCAAGTGACACGTGTCACTATAGCTGGCGTCGCGACGCGGAACCCTTTAGCGTCGCGACGCCCAGACCCTATCCGCGCCTATAAATTGAGCTCGAGATTTCAGAAATTGTTGTACATTCCTCTCTCTTGAATTCTTCCTAAAGAGAGAGTTTCTCTCTCTAGTTTATTTTTATTTTTACTTTTTACTTTGTAAATAATTTTTATTACTTTCTTTAGTAATAAAAATTTTACTTTTGAATAGTAGTAGTAATTTATTTTTACCTTTTACTTTTTACAGTTTTTTTTACTATTTACCATGAGGAGGTAATTTCTCCAGCCAGGGTAAAAGGTAATTCTTTTACTGTTACTATTTAGATTAATCTCCCTTAAAAATAATATATTCACTATTTAAAATATTGACTTAAAAAGGATACCGCCAGATTGGTCGGTTGGTAATTAAATATTAGTTCCGCCTTTATGGCTGGTTATTTTGGTTCCGCCTTTATGGCTGGTTATTCTGGTTCCGCCTTTATGGCTGATTATTTTGGTTCCGCCTTTATGGCTGGTTATTTTGGTTCCGCCTTTATGGCTGGTTATTCTTAATTTAAAGTTAATATATTATATTAAGGGAGATATCTAAATAGTATTTAGTAGAAGTAATTCCTTTTACTTTAGCATTTTTATTTTATTTTACTTTTCAATTTTATTTTATGTCTTTTACTTTTCAGTATTTTTACTTTATGTCTTTTACTTTTAAGTTTTTACTAGTCCTAGTTATGTGTTAGTTATCTGGGGTTGTGATGACTTTTAATATCACCGGTTTATAAGGGTTAGATTATAGTTTGGGTAATCTAAAGATTTATTTATTGAGTCTTAACCTTAAAGCCTTTTTATTAACTGGCCATTAATAAAATTGATTAGGTAAACTTAAAATGAACTAGACATAGGGATTTTAAGTTTAAGACCTTAGACTCAATAGCCCACGATCTTCCTTGAGGATAGATAACCCTTTAATAGATTTCCTTACAGGAAAGGAATATACCTGTCGGGCGGGGGTAGCCATAATTGGAACTTGAACTTAATGAATCTAGGTAATTTGGTTGACATAGACATATTGTTCAATTGGATTATACTAGGTATTTGTGTCTGACCATCGACAGAGGCATACACATAATTTAGTGTTCCAGGTTAATAAATCAATATATTACCAACTTTAAGATAACCACTTCATCTTTAAAATGATATTAAAAGAAATCACAACCTTAGATCTTAGTATCTTCTTTTATCTTTTTATTTATTTATCTACAATCAACCAAATCAATCAAGCAATCAATTCCATTCTCCCTTTAATTAGATATTTGTAAATAAATAGATTCAATAATTAATAACAACAGTATGAATTAAGTCCTCGTGGGATCGATATTTTTATACTACTTGAACGATACGTGCGCTTGCGTTATACGTGTGTGTTTACGCCGGTCAACTGCACCAACAACAAAATCACTAGCATCGCACATCATCTCAAATAGAAGCGTTCAGTCTGGTGCTATTATGATGGGGGCATAGACCAGCTTCTATTTCAAGATCTCGAAAGCTTCGTGGCATTTTTGGTGAAGTTGAAAGGCACATCTTTCTCTAGCAGATTGCATAGAGGTTTAGTAATCTTGGAGAAGTCTTTGATAAATCTCTTGTAAAAGCTTGCATGTCCAAGAAAACTCTGAATCCCTTTGACGGATGATGGTGGAGGTAATTTCTCTATTGTTTCAATATTTACTTTGTCTACCTCGATTCTTTTTTGTGAGATTCGATGTCCTAGGCAATCCCTTCTTGCACCATGACGTGGCATTTCTCCCAGTTGAGTACCAGGTTGGTATCTTCGCATCTTTGTAACACATTTTCAAATTTGCAAGCAGTGGTCGAACGAGTCTCCAAACATAGAAAAATCATCCTTGAAAAACTCTATACTTTATTCCAGCATGTCTAAGAAGATGGCCAGCATGCAACGTTGAAATGTGGCAGGAGCATTACATAGTCCAAATGGCATCCTGCGGAAAGTAAAAGTACCATACAGACATGTAGAGTGGTTTTCTCCTGATCTTCTAAGGTGATGGCAATCTGATTGTACCCAGAATATCCGTCCAGAAAATAATAGAATTCATGTCCCGCTAGTCTGTCTAGCATTTGGTTAATGAATGGTAACGGGAAATGATCCTTCCTTGTTGCTTTGTTCAGTTTCTTGTATTCCATGCATACTCTCCATCCAGTCACCGTTCTTGTTGGAATCAGCTCGTTCTTTTCATTTGTGACTACAGTAATTCCTCTTTTCTTTGGCATACATTGCATAGGACTCACCCAAGTTGACATGATCCAAGGGACAACATTTGACATGAATGCAGTCACCCAAGGAACATTAGAGCCTTTGCAATTGCCAACAGGCCCAATCACATGCCAAAGAACTAAGAAGATCACATACACAATAACGGGGCCAGAGTTTGCATATAATAGATGCATTCATTCTTCTAGTTTTTACTTGCCTTATGAGATTGATTATATTCTAATTCTTTAACTCCTATGGATTTATTATCTTTGATTGTTATTAAGCTTGGGAGTATGAATGATAAGGAAAGGCAGAGTTGGTGAGAATAATAGGTTTCCAACGCATTGTGTTTGACCCTGGCAATTGGGTGTGGCTTTATATGCAAGAGGAAAAGATCCAAGCTACAATCGAGAGGAGATGGACCTTTTCAAGTCTTGGAAAGGATCAATGACAATGCATATAAGCTGGATTTGCAAGGTAAGTACAACGTATCTGCTACTTTTAATGTTTCTGACTTAACTCATTTTGATGCAGGTTTAGATTCGAGGTCGAATCCTTTTCAACAATGAGGGAATGACATGAGTCCAACCACACCAGAGACATTACAGGATGGCAGCTAATAACTTGGAGGAACCCATGCAGTTGCCAAGAGGTCCAATCACATGCCAAAGAGCAAAGAAGATCAGAGAGGCCTTTGCGGGACTAGCTCAGAGCTATGTGACCAGTTGTTGCAACCAAGTCAAGTGCACACCAGAGACACATATGGGCATAACCAGAGAGGTCCCCAAGCTATTTCATTTGACCCAGATCAGCTCAGACTGAAGCATAGCAGAGCAGCTTCAGCACCAGCATCGTTTTGACCCGATTTCACCCATTTTGGGACTATGTTGAATTCGCCAAATGGGGGCATTTTTGTCATTTATGCTCGACATTTTGACTTTATTTATGATGTAATTAGCATGGTTTACTATGCCATTAGGCTTAATTATGCTTAGATCTCTACTTAGCCGGAAGCACGTCAATTTACTATAGCATGTAAGCACCTCAATTAGCTTAAGTGAGATTAGCTTCTAATCTTTGTTTTAAGTTTATTTAGGTGCAAAAGGACCTTAATGGTCGTGGTTGAGGTGCTTGACTTAGGGCTTTTAGGTAATTTTAGCTCTAGGGTCATTTTAGCCTTTTTACTCTTTTGTAACCCTTATTATATGACTCTTCTTTGTATTTTTGGAAAAACAAACGTGATATACAGAAATTTGAAAGAGAGAAAAGCTTGAGCTTTCCATGGCTATGGCCAAAACCTTGTTGAGGGAGGGATTCCCCTTTTCAAGTTCAAATTGACTTATCTAAGCTTGGCAACTTAGTGGCGTCTCCATTGCTAGCAAAATACAATCTGATTTCATGCTTGTGGTTATCATGGACGTGAGTTTCATGGTGGTTAGGGGATGATCTTGGTTGGGTTTTGTTCCTACAAAATCAGTATTCAAAGTTCTTGGGGTTTTGAGAAAGATGCTTGGGGGTTTGCTTGGTTTCCAACCCAAGTGAGTTCTTGTCATTTGGTATCATGAGCTTAGGGTTCTGAGGTCTGATTTCCTATCCTTTGTGTTGTTTAATCTTGTATTCATCTTTTTTCTTTGTTGATTTAATTTCGGCATCAAGGTTTTACTTCCACCTTGATTCGGCCATTGTAGGATCTTGTTGTTTCTTGCTGATTCTTGTTGATTTGTGATCAAAATAGCATGAATAACATTCTGCCCTTGAGTGTTTTTGATTGATCATGAGTATTTCTTTGAGTTAATCTTTGGCTACTTAGGTCAAAATTGGGGCTTTTGTTTTCTTTGCTTGAATCAAGTGTTTAGTTGTTAATTGTAAGTTACTATGACGTGTTTAAACTTATTATTAAGTTATTAGTGTCAAAAATCCAAAAAAAAAAAAGAATCAGATCAGATTCGAACTAGTGAGATTTTATTGATATATCTTGTCTTGCTATTGTTGAATACATGCAATTAGTGTTGTTTCCATAGGTATTATTCATATCAACTTTGCAAAAAAAATAAAATTGAATGACTCATCATTTGGTATTTACGTGAGCTTACTTGTTTGCATTCTTGTGAAGTTAGCACAATCTTGTGAGTTTGAGTGAAAAAGAAAGAAAGATTGAGTGCATTATTGATGAATGTGAATGTGTAATTGATGAAACAAATCTGAATGCACCAAATTTGGTGATGATGGGAGTGAGTTGTATCATTGTTATCTTGCTGATTTGTGTTGTTAATGTTGAAGAATCAAGTGAAGCAAGGTTGAGTGCAACAAATTTGCACTAAATTCGTGTGTATCCAAGCAAGTATCACTTGACACCTCTTGAAATATTGTTATTATAAGTGAAGAGGCAATAAATTCATCATTAGCTTGACATGGGAGCTTGTGTGTAATCATTTGTTTTTAAGGTGCTTGAAGAGGCAAGTAGCTGCATCACCTAGTTGCTTACAAAAACTATTTACTTAGCTTGTAATTTGACTTGGCTGAATTGGAAATTGAGTTAGTTACATTGTAACTAGATCATTTATACTCATTTGCAAGTTGAAAGGTAGACATTACCACATTGCTGAATTGATTATATGAGTTACATTGTCATTTGAGTTGTATTTACATGTATTGCAAGTGCTAAGGATATAACTTGAAAATTACCGAATGTGGTAATCTTGTTATTTGCATTGTATTTCATTTGCTTTGTATACACTTTGAGTGTGAGAGACAAAAGAAAAGAGTTAAAAAAAAGAGTTAAAAAAAGAGGAAAAAAAGAAAAGAAAAGAAAAGAGTGAGACAAAAACAATAGCGAGTGATCACAAGATTGGCTAATTGTCACATTAAGTGCTTGCTTGTTTGTTTGCGCATTTAGCTAACTCGTCTTTTTTCTTATTCCGTGCACTCTAGCTTAAGTCTCTTTGATTGAGTCTTCGTGATTACTATTCTTATTCACATTATTCCACCTGCATTATATACATTATTGGTTCTTTGTGTTTCTGCTAGCTTGTGGACTACACCTTAGTTGACCATTCTGGGAATTGAGTTGATTTGTAATTGAATTGAGGAAGAACTCAAGAGTGGTAAAAGGCAGTGATTGTGAGCACAGTATCGGGTAAAAGCCAATAGAGTGCAAACACGAGTGGAGTGATATCATTCGAGTGTAAACACGTGAGATTGTGAGGATTTACATATTTGTTTTGCTTTTTATTATTTCTGATCTGTTTGTTTAGTGTTGAGATGGCAGGTCTAAGTTTAACTATTGATGATAAGATCGAGGTTTTGGATACTTTCAAAAGTGATATCCAAGATATTATGAGTGATTATAGAAGATCTTATGAGAAATGGAAAAAGACTTGGAAGGTAACTAAATATGCAGTGAATGAAGAGAGTACTCAACAACCAAAAGCTATTATTGAGTTGTGTGTAATGAAGTGAGAAGCTTGTGATGTTGAGTGCATAGCGAATGAAAACACTTTTGAGGCCTTGAATGTTGTGAATTGTGTTATAAGTGACATGGTGAGTGAAAATGCTTGTCAGACCGTGAGCATTGAGGGAGTAAACACTTGTGAGGTAGTGTGCTTTGAGGTTGAAAAACATAGTGAAGCTGAGCAGGTGTGTGAGGAGGTCTTTGCAAGTATGGTTGAGATAGTGGCCATAAGTGATGATGAAGTTGTGAGAGCTGGTGAAAAGAAAGTAGATGTGGTAGTGAAGTTTTTCCATAACATTTTCTCTTTTGTTTATGCTTTTTCATCGCAGGTACAAGTGGTCAAGTATGATTCTTTTATATTTCAATATCATCGTCCAATTGATTTTATCATAAATATCTATGATCCGGGTTCGGATTCGAGGACGAATCCATTTCAAGAGAGAGGGAGAATGACATGATCCAAGGGACAACATTTGACATGAATGCAGTCACCCAAGGAACATTAGAGCCTTTGCAATTGCCAACAGGCCCAATCACATGCCAAAGAACTAAGAAGATCACATACACAATAACGGGGCCAGAGTTTGCATATAATAGATGCATTCATTCTTCTAGTTTTTACTTGCCTTATGAGATTGATTATTATTCTAATTCTTTAACTCCTATGGATTTATTATCTTTGATTGTTATTAAGCTTGGGAGTATGAATGATAAGGGAAAGGCAGAGTTGGTGAGAATAATAGGTTTCCAACGCATTGTGTTTGACCCTGGCAATTGGGTGTGGCTTTATATGCAAGAGGAAAAGATCCAAGCTACAATCGAGAGGAGATGGACCTTTTCAAGTCTTGGAAAGGATCAATGACAATGCATATAAGCTGGATTTGCAAGGTAAGTACAACGTATCTGCTATTTTAATGTTTCTGACTTAACTCATTTTGATGCAGGTTTAGATTCGAGGTCGAATCCTTTTCAACAATGAGGGAATGACATGAGTCCAACCACACCAGAGACATTACAGGATGCAGCTAATAACTTGGAGGAACCCATGCAGTTCCAAGAGGTCCAATCACATGCCAAAGAGCAAAGAAGATCAGAGAGGCCTTTGGGACTAGCTCAGAGCTATGTGACCATTGTTGTGCACCAAGTCAAGTGCACACCAGAGACACATATGGGCATAACCAGAGAGGTCCCCAAGCTATTTCATTTGACCCAGATCAGCTCAGACTGAAGCATAGCAGAGCAGCTTCAGCACCAGCATCGTTTTGACCCGATTTCACCCATTTTGGGACTATGTTGAATTCGCCAAATGGGGGCATTTTTGTCATTTATGCTCGACATTTTGACTTTATTTATGATGTAATTAGCATGGTTTACTATGCCATTAGGCTTAATTATGCTTAGATCTCTACTTAGCCGGAAGCACGTCAATTTACTATAGCATGTAAGCACCTCAATTAGCTTAAGTGAGATTAGCTTCTAATCTTTGTTTTAAGTTTATTTAGGTGCAAAAGGACCTTAATGGTCGTGGTTGAGGTGCTTGACTTAGGGCTTTTAGGTAATTTTAGCTCTAGGGTCATTTTAGCCTTTTTTACTCTTTTGTAACCCTTATTATATGACTCTCTTTGTATTTTTGGAAAACAAACGTGATATACAGAATTTGAAAAGAGAGAAAAGCTTGAGCTTTCCATGGCTATGGCCAAAACCTTGTTGAGGGAGGGATTCCCTTTTCAAGTTCAAATTGACTTATCTAAGCTTGGCAACTTAGTGGCGTCTCCATTGCTAGCAAAATACAATCTGATTTCATGCTTGTGGTTATCATGGACGTGAGTTTCATGGTGGTTAGGGGATGATCTTGGTTGGGTTTTGTTCCTACAAAATCAGTATTCAAAGTTCTTGGGGTTTTGAGAAAGATGCTTGGGGGTTTGCTTGGTTTCCAACCCAAGTGAGTTCTTGTCACAAGTGCCGTCAGAGATGGGGTAGATGATGTCGGCATCTAACCATTTGATAATTCATTTCTTCATGACCTCATTTATGATTGGATTTAGTCTTCGATGATGCTCCACTGTGGCATTGTACTCATCATTCATCAGAATTTTATGCATGCAAAATGATGGACTAATGCCTCGAATGTCTGCTATAGTCCAGCCAATGGCTTTCTTGTGTTCTCATAACACTCTCAGCAACTTATCTTTCTGCTCTAATGTTAGCGACGAAGAAATAATCACAGATAAATCAGAAGAGTTTCCTAAGAATGCATACCTGAGATGGTTCAGAATTAGCTTTAGTTCCAACTGCAGTAGTTCTTCAATCAAAGGCTTGATTCGCTCATTTTTCGATAATTCCAAACTTTCCACATGTGGTGTCGATTTGAAGCGAAATGGTCTGTCAAGATAGTTGATACATTCTAGAATTTCATCATCTAGCTCGCTGTCAGTTATATTGGTGATGCAAGCTTCAATTTTATCTGTGGGAAGTTGTATTGCATCAGTATCCTGGATGATACTATCTACAACATTAATTCTGAAACATTCCTCCTCTTTTTCATCACCTGGGAATTTCATTGCTTTAAAAACATTGAATGTAACTTCTTGGTCCTACAATTTCATGGTTAGTTCTCCTTTTTTTTACATCAATAAAAGTTCGACCTGTAGCCAAAAATGATCTCTCGATGATGATAGGTACATACTTGCCTTCTTCCATGTCAATGATAATGAAATCTGCAGGGAAAATGAATTTGTCAACTTTAACCAATACATATTCCACTACACCTCTTGAAAATGTGAGAGATCTGTCAGCAAGCTGTAGAGTAACTGAGGTGGGCATTACTTCTCCAATCTTCAATTTCCTGTAAATAGACAAAGGCATCAAGTTAATGATGGCACATAAATCACACAAAGCCTTATCGAAGTAATGTTCTCCTATGGTCTAACGGATGGTGAAACAGCCAGGATCTTTCAAATTTGGGGGAAGCTTCCTCTGAATGATGGCATTGCATTCTTCTGTCAATGCTATTGTCTCGTAATCTCCCAACCTCCACTTTCGTGAAAGAATGTCTTTCATGAATTTGACATAGCTGGGCATTTGTTCCAACACTTCTGCAAATGGTATGTTGATATGTAGCTTTATAAAGATCTCCAAGAATCGAGCAAACTGCTTGTCTAGTTTGTTTTTCTGGAGACGCTGTGGAAAAGGTGGAGGTGGAGTGAATTTTTCTCAATCATTTTTTTTGCCTCTTTTTCCTCCATCTATTGATCTGCTTCGCTGCTTTTTTTTAGAACTTCCTCAGTGGATATCTTGATTCCAACATCTTTGTTGATTTCAGTACCGTTTTTTAAAGTAATGGCTTGACATTGCTCTTTCCCTTGGTTCATTTGATTTGGTTCTGTGTTGTTAGGAAGGGTATCTTGCGGTCTGTAACTTTAAGCATTAGCCAGTTGTCCAATTTGATTTTCCAGTGCCTATATAGATGCTGATTGTCTTTGATTGAATGTTGTTTGGGCTTGAAACATAGCATCGTATTTGGCTTCTTGCTTTTTCATACTCCTGTATTTGTTCTGCTGTTGGAATCCTGGTGGTGGATTGTTATTTTGCCCTGAATTGTTACTCTATACGAAATTGGGATAATTCCTCCACCCTGGGTTGTAGGTGATGGAATATGGATTATTCCCATGTCTATTGAAATTGTTGACATAATTAATCGTCTCATCATATTAGTTTTCCTTTGGTGTTCCTCCATATAGTGAACTTTTGGCACCGGCGATGTTTACAACTTGCGCGCTAAGTGTTTCCGTGAATTTGCACATTTACTCCAGCTTGGCATTCATTGTTGTGTTGGCTTCGACTTCGTGGATTCCTGTTATTTATTGAATCATGTTTCTTTCTGTTGGCCACTAAGAATTTTTGTTGGTCATTACTTCAATTAGATCCCAGGCTTGATCTTTTCCTTTTGCCATTAAAGCTCCTCCAGAGGAAACATCAATTGTAGTTCTCATCAGTCCAGAAAGTCCATTGTAGAAGGTTTGGACTTGTAGCCACTTTTCAATCTCATGGTGAGGACATTTTCGGAGTCATTCCTTGTACCTTTCCTAAGCTTCGCAGAGGGATTCTGAGTCATGTTGTATAAATGATGTAATGTCATTCCTCAGCTTTGCAGTTATGGCTGAGGGAAAGTACTTTGCAAGAAATTTGGTGGCTATAGCATTCCAAGTTGTGATGGAACCAGCTGGCAGTGAATGTAGCCAAGCCTTAGCTCTGTCTTTCAAAGAATATGGAAAAACACGCAGTCTCATTGCTTCTTCAGCTGCTCGGTTGTAATTGAAAGTGCCGTAAACTTCCAGGAAGTTACTGATGTGGGCATTAGGATCTTCAGTTACATTCCCCCCAAACTAAACTGACTGCTATATCATATGAATACATGTTTTGATGTCACACGCATTTGCTGGTAAAGGAGGAAGTACAATACATGAAATGAAGCTGTCAACCACCAGAATAGTTATGTCTCGAATGGGAATTGGTAGTGCAACCTCCAAAGGTTCAGGTTCCATATTGATGAGTGTTTCTCGGTGTTCTCGCCTTTCCCTTCCCAACTGCCTGATGGTTCTTTCAATTTCTAGGTCAAGCGGTCGGATTTCAAAACAAAAATAATAAATGAAAACAAAATAGACACAACTAAAAGTACTAACCAAAATTAATAGTGAAATATAAATAAGTCCCCGGAAACGGCGCCAAAAACTTGATCGGTGAAATCACTCACGTTACGTAAGTGCACGTATCGCTCAAGTAATATAAAATGTATCGATCCCACAAGGACTTAATACCTTAGCTATTAATTTATGACGTTAAATGTTTACGAGTATCTAATAGATTGATTGTTGATTGGATAATGATTTTTTTTAAACAAGTAAATAAAATAGTGCGAAAGTAAATTAAAGGAAAAATCAATATTAAGAAACTATATAAGGTTGTGAATCCTTCTAATATCATTTAAAGATGAAGTGATTATCTCATGAATGTGTAATATATTGGTTTATTAACCTGGAACACGAAATTATGCAAAAGCCTCTTCCGATGGTGAAATGCAAACACCCAGTATAACCAAATTAATCATATTCCTATGTTAACCAAGTTACCTGAATTCGTTAAGATTAAGTTCCAATTATGGCTACCCCCGCTCGACAAGTATATTCCTATCATGTAAGGAAAACTATTAAGGGTTATCTATCCTTAAGTGAGATCTTGAGTTATTGAGTCTAAGACTGAAACCTAAAATCCATTTTCCAAGTTCATTTTAAGTTTACCGAATCAATCTTATTAATGATCAGTTAACAAGAAGCATTAAGACTAAAGCTCAATAAATAAACCTTTATATGACCCAAAACATAAAATTACCACTTATAAACTGGTGATGTCGGAATTCATCACAACCCTAGATATGGGGTTTAGTTACCACACATATATAATAATAATAAAGAAATAAATAAAGTAAATGAAATAAAGTAAAAGCTGGAAATTAAATTGATAAATTAACAATAAAAGAAAATGATGTGTGTTAGAGGATCCACTTTTATTACTTCTAATTTAGATATCTCTCGTATTATAATATATAAACTTTGTATGACATTACCAACCGACCATATAGACGTTATCCTGATTAAGTCAAATTATGATTAATTTCAACCGACCATAAAGACGGTATCCAATTTAGTCAGGTTAAAATCAATTTAATTAAGTCCAAAAAACCATAAAGACAGTATCCCATTAAGTCAGGTTTTAAAATATTTTATATATTATAATTAAGGGAGATTCATCTAAATATTAGTAATAAAAGCTTTATCCTTCACCCCAGCAGAAGGGGTTACCTCTTCATACTGAAAAGTAAAAATAAAGACTGAAAAGTAAAGTAAAGAAAGAACTATTGCGTAAAATAAAAAAATTAAATACAGAAAGCTATAAATAAACAAACAAGATATAATCTTCTTAGTATTCTTAAGGAAATCCCCAGAAAAATGTATGAAATTTACAAATGAAATGACTTGGTATTTATAGGCAAATTTTGCCTTCACCAATTTCTCCACTAATTTATTAACCAAAAATAGCACCAAATCCTCCACCAAACATGCTTGCATGTTTGGTGGAAGTTTGACAATTTTCATTTATTATTTTTTTTGAAAATGACTTTAATAATTACACACAACACACTTTCAGATATTTTATCAATTTCAGTCATGAAAACTTTAGAATTCAAAATTATTATGAACGTTAAAGTTGTAGATCTTTGAGTTTTATTTAATTTGGAACTTGAATCACCTCAATCCGAAATTGGAGTAGAAAGTTATGGCCAAAATACGAAAATTGCGTAAAGTTAAAATTTCTGAAATTGTACTTCGTTACAACGCCATTTCAAGTTTCCAACTTCCAAAATTCAAATGTCAATTCCAGTTTTTGCCCTTATTTGTTCCTTATTTCCTCTTGATTGATTCCATTGAGTCCCGATTTTATTTTATCTATAAAATAAACTAAAACACATCAAAACGTTCATAAAACTCGAGAAACTATACAAAATATTAAGTGAAAAAGACGGTAAATATCGATATATTTTCCACTCATCACGATGGCCCGATGGAAAGGTGGAAATATTTAAGGCCCGACTGGTAGCGAAATATTACCCTCAACGTCTTGGGATTGACTATGAGGAAATTTTTCACCAATAACTATGCTAAAATCCATTAGGAATCTTTTAGCCATTGTTGCATATCACGATTATGAGATATGGAAGATGAATGTGAAAACTGCTTTCCTAAATGGATTCCTTGATGAGGATCTATATATGGAACAACCAGAGAGTTTCGTACCCAATGCGACTTTAAACTTGATTTGTAAGCTCCAAAAGTCTATTTATGGACTTAAATAGCCATCTAGAATCTGGAATCGTCGTTATGATGAGATAATTAGATTATCTGAATTCATCAAGAACAATGAAGAACCGTGTGTTTATAAGAAAGTTAGTGAGAGCATGATAGTTTTCCTAGTTTTGTATATAGATGACATATTTATCATTGGAAATGATATAGGGTTGATGCAAAGTGTGAAGGCATACCTTTGCAAGAATTTCTCTATGAAAAACATGGGTAAAGCATCATATATACTCGGTATAAGGCTATATCGGGATATAAATAGAAAGCTTATAGGGTGTACGCAATTGATATACATCAATAAGATGTTAGAAAGGTACGGTTTTACCAACTGCAAGGAAGCAAATATACCTTTCCTATACGGCATACATCTTTCGAAGAAAATGACACCTCAGACTGAGAAAGAGAGAGTTAGAATGTCTAACTTGCCATATGATTCTTGTATTGGAAGAATTATGTATGATATACTATGTACGAGACCTGAAATTAGTTTCGATGTCAATGTGACTAGCCGATATCAATCTGATCCGGGTAATGATCATTAGACAGTCGTGAAATATATCCTGAAATATCTTAATGGTACTAGGGATAATTTTCTGATATATGGAAAAGATGAGTTACAAGTTAATGGTTATACAGACTCCAACTTCCAGGAGATCTAGATGATAGAAAGTCTACATCTGGATACATATTTACCCTTAATAACGGTGCGGTTAGTTGGCGATGTTTAAAGCAAGGCTCAACAATTGAATCCATCACTAAGGCGGAATTTATAGCGGCTAAAGAAGCTGTTTGGATTAGAAATTTTATCACAGAACTTGACGTTGTGCCTAGTATTACGGATTCGATCCCATTATATTGTGATAATAACGGAGCCATTGCGCAGGCTAAGGAGCCGAGGGCACATTCCAAGTCCAAACATATGTAAAAGAAATATCACATGATTAGACATATTATTGAACGAAAAGACATAGTGACCTTGAAGGTTAAAAAAATAGACAAGATAGCAGACCCGCTTATAAAGGCCTAACTTTCTAAGTTATTTAATAAACATGTGGAGGATATGGGACTACGGTACCATTCAGATTCACACTAAGAAAATGGGAGTTTGTTGGAGTTGGTGTTTGGAGCGCCAATCTGAATAATGTATTATATATTTTATTATTTAGTAATAAAATAACTACATTTTCATTTTAAACCTTATTAATGGTAATGTCATTAGCATATTAGATTAATGTATAAATATACTAAGAATGACATCGACCTTAGAATAGTCTTGTAGTAATACTGGACACTAGGTGATTCGATATTAGGATGGTATTACTATTATAAACTATTCTTAAAGTAAATATTCATAATCGTTGGTTTTGAAATACAGTCAAACTACTATAACTTAGAAGACTATCACATGTCGTATATTGGAATTGGAGTTCTAATGGTTTAACCCAATATACCATGAGCTTTGGAAGCTCGTATACACATGTGGGTATTCGTTGAAGTGAATACTAAATGACTCACATGTATAATCCTTTGACTATAGGATAACATTGATTTTGTGTGAGATCCTCTACACTTTGATGCCATATATATCGGAAACCTTTCATGGTCTGGCCTCTAGATGTTCGTTGGGTGTGGATCGATGCACTCGTTAATCAAGTGCGTATCAAGATAGGATTCGTTGGCTCGTATGTGTACCATAAGAGGTTTAGGTATCCATGTGAGTAAGTCACGATTCTTAAGACTTTGGCCAAAGTCAATCACCTAGGGTGGATCGCATTAGTTGTAAAGAATCGTGGATATGTTGACATGAAATGTGTACCTCAGAAACTTGACGGTGTATTTTATATTTCCTAAGCACAAATCGGATAGCCTACGACGAAGGGATTGATAAACATATATGATGACCTTGACTTGTATAGTTCAGAAAGTTCGTTCGTTTCTCGAATTCGAAAGTGACCGAATTGAATACATATTCTCTAGGCTTATATGACGAACATGTCTGGACTTAGAGTGTCCCACATTATAAAGTGTACTCGTTGAGTACTTAGGTAGTCAATAATTTTTTGATAATAATTAATATTCGATATTATAATTATCAACTAAGATAATTAAGTTTTATTGGATAACATTGATTATTTACTTTGACCTAATTGGATTAAATGGATTAATCCAAAATTACACAACGGTTTATTCGTAATTTCTTAAATATCCTACCATTTGAGGATATTTTAGTAATTACAAATATGTAATTATAGGTGCATTTGACTTGATTTAATTGGATTTAATCAAAGTGGTAGACATGTCTAATCCATTAATTAAATTTTGTCTTGATTTAATTGGATTAAATCAAAGTGGTAGACAAAGGTGATTAGTCACACCTAATTATACATATTTGGAGAAATTAGATTAAGTCCACATAAAAATTGATTAAAAATTTTATTAATTAAAAATTACATAAGTTTTGCTATAAATAGCAAGCTTGAGCAAAACTTTTAATCAAGCTTAAGAAATCTAAAACAAGCAATTCATAGGGAAGTTAGCCTAAGTTAGAGAAGTGTTTAGAGAAGCCTTATGAGATCTCTACAACATTTCAATTATGAAAAAACATGATTGGATCTTGGAGTGAAGCTTGCTAGCATTGGAATCAAAATTGGATATTTGAGTCAAGCTTTCTAACTTTGAATTTTCTCCACAACATTTCAAAAAGGAGAAGTATATTGGATATTTGAATCAACCTTGTTAGGTAAGTTTAATCCTCTCTAAAAGCTATGTATGTTATTAGTGAGTTTTCATTAGTGAGATATATAGTGATGAATTATGTATTAGATACATACTAATATAGCTTGATGTTGAAATTAGGCTAATTAATTGTGTTAGGATGGTTTGGAAGTATAAACACAATATGCTTGTAATTGGGTCAACATATTTATATTAGACATAGACATAAAACTAGAGTTTGGAACTATAGATAATAGCTTGGAGCTAAGGCTACCATTCTAGAATCACTTTACCACATTTGGGTGACCTAGAATTGTTCATGAGTCATTTCATTATGGGATTATATTTTGGTTTGTAATTTTATTTAAAGAAAGGCATATATATTTATAATATATATATATATATATATATATATATATTGTATAACATGTGTTGTGGTTGTTTTCAAATTAAAATTATTTAGGGTAATTTTAAAATGTGTTTAAGGTTTTTTTTTAAAAAAATGTGAAACCTATGTGCTGCTACATACAGCCCACTGTATGAGCTCACACTGCATGCAATGCAGCACACGCTAGGCCTGCAGATTCCGATTTTATCCTATTTTGATTTTTTCGGACCCCGATTTTCCCTAAACATTTGTAATGGAATATTGTATTTCATTAAAATATTTAAAAAAAAACTCATGCTAGATATCCACAGGTTAGACTCACTTCCGCTGCACGAGGCACCGATCCAACCCTAGGAGTTCCACATCTGCCCAGTAGAAACCTCGTCTATGATAACTTAAAAACATGAAATCAGAGTGTTTTCTAGCAATGAAGACGCTATTAAGCTTTCCACAGTTAGATAAGTCAATTTGAACTTGAAAAGGGGAATCCATCCCTCATTAAGTTTCGACCATAGCCAAAAAGCTTAAAGCTTAAAGTTTTCTTTCAAAAGTCATGTGTATTGCCCTTAGGAAGAAGAAAATATAATGTTTAAATAGTTTACAAAGAGAAACCTTAAAGGCGTGAATGGACAAAAATATCCTTAAGATGAAATTATAATAAAGACCTAAAAACTACCCAATGTTTTCACTGAATAACTTCCCCATATGTCTTTTCTCACCTAAAGTGGCTTAAAACAATGATTAGAAACTAATCTAACTTAAGCTAATTTGAGGTGCTTACATTAAACAGTAAATTGACATGCTTACTCAATAAGCAAGGTTGTAAGCATAATTAACCCTAATGATCTAGTAAACTAGATTAAGTACATCAAAACTAAAGTCAACACATTAAACAAAATGTTAAAATAATACAACATTTGGCCAAATTACAAAAGTATCAGAGTTGGACCAAATTCTCCAAATAGGCCATTGTCTTCAAAATGGATTTGTGAAGCTTCATTCAAATCTGATTTGGGTCAAGTGAAGTAGCTTTGGGTCCTCTCCATTAGAGTCCACATGTGTCTCTGGTGTGCCCCTGACATGTCTGTTGCAGTTGACCATGAAACTCTGAGCTAGTCTTGTCATTGCTTCTATGATATTCTTGGCCTTCAGTCTTGTGATTGGCCATGTTGGTACTTATAATGGTTCTAATTTGATGTAGGTTGTGTCCCTTGGTGCTCCATGTCACGACCCCCTCCCTAGATCGGGCCCAACCCTAGAAAGGGGTCTGCGAATCACTTCAGATCGAGCACCTAGATGTCATGCAATTGAACCAAAAGTTCGCAAAGAAAATAATATTCCATAGAATGCAATCAAATAAATCCCAAATAAGTGTTTACACCAAAAGTGCCTGAAAACATGAAATCATCCTAAATGTCCTATTTCCAAAGCCAAAAGAAATGTCTAGACCAACCCGACCGATGGTTGTGGCAAACGAGTCAAATCCTGATACTGATACTGCTACTGTTGCGTTGGTGAACTACTTGGGATGTTTGGAAAATTGGGGGTGATCTTAAAGAGCTCAGTAAGTAAAAACACTCATACTTTCAACATGACCTCACCAAAAATATATATATATATATGATAGTGAATATATGAAAATAAACAGTTAATATATATACAACAGCTAACTCAGGCAGAACATACTCACAACTACACAATCTCAACCAAACAAGGTTCGCTATCCGGATTCGGTATAATAATGGATTGAAATCATTGGGAGAGTCACTCTCTTACCCCAAAGGTTTGCCACCATAAAATCACGTATAAATGTGCAAGAGGGGGATTGAACCACACGCCTCTGCTAATCTCGCATAAACTCACATGATCTCGCATATCCGACTATTATCATACTAAATCCGGAAGCACTACAACCATCTCATACATAATCCAATACAATACATCTCATCGCATTTCATCCATCAACTCATCTCAAAGTCACACAATGCTCAAATACTTCAATTCATATTACAAGCATACAATTTGTACTCATAAGTTATATTCAAATTTACGTTCTCATGCTATCAATTACTCAGTCAATTTTCCAACAATACGTATATAAATATATTTATATTATATTACATAAACTCACATATCAAACATTAATCAACAAATATTTATGTTAAGAGAATCATCATGCTTTCTACTTACCTCAATCCACGCAAAAATCTCTATATCTATATGTCCTCGATAAAATCTGAAAAAAGTGTAAAATTACGATCAGTCCCTATATTTTACTAAAATTACAATTTTACCTCTAAACTTTCCAAATTTACAATTTAACCCCAATACTCTCCAAAATTATCAATTTAGTCCCTAAAACTTCCAATTATCTCATATTACTCACTAAAAATCAGAATTCACTCATTTAGGTCCCTAAACATGCCAAATTACGAAGAAGTCCAAAATTCTCAAAATATTACAATTACACCCCTAAAATTGTAAAATATAACGTACCGAGCTCCAACGACTTCTGAATTTCAGAACGAGGTGGTCCACGGACAGTACACGTCATGAGGATCACAACGGTAGTGGTGGTAATGGCGGATACTCAACGATCACTGACGAACAATCAGACAACGTTAACTCTCCTTCTAGGCTCGTTTCACGACAACCGAAGGTCTGAATTAGGCAAATGAGGTATCTAACCCGCGTATCTCTACGAGATGAAGATTCTGGTCTGGGAGGTTTCGATCACGCATGGCGATACGTGGGGCGCGTGAACCGACAGTGAGGCGGCGCGTGCATCAAGTTCACGGTTACGGTCCGACGACGTTGGATTCGTCTCGGCGAGAGGATTCTCCAGATGTGGTCACTTGCTGGAAAAGATGATCGGAAGACGTCGAACGACTATTTCTCTCTCCTGTCAAATTTTCTCTCTCTTCTCGTTTCACTTTCTCACACTACGAATCTGTTTCTCTCTCTCTAACTGCTCAATGATTTTCTGGAAAATTTCTATTCCCTATTCCTCTACTGAATAATCACTATACTCTATTCTCTTTGGTTTTATAATGATAACACACATTCAATAAGATTTTTTATTTAGGTTGATAATTATATAAATATCCAAGGTTTATTTCTCTTATGTTTGTTACTGCTGGGCAAGGAATCATGAGTAGTGGAGGTAAGGGAAAACAATAGAATAGTGGGAAGTTAAGATAATGGGATTAGTTTTTATTTCAAAAAAAAAAGTAACCACTTGAGATAGGGTTTCAAAATCTACACACCTTACAAAAAATTTCGTCCTCGAAATTTCTCAATCTTCAAATAGCTCTGGATATTTCTCTCTCATGTCTTGTTCCGCTTCCCATGTCGCCTCCTGGATGTGATGATTAGTCCACATGACTTTTACAAGGGGGGTCTATCTAGATCTCAACTCTTTGACTTTTCGCTCTGCAATCTTCACGGGTTTTTCTTCATAAGTCATATTCTCCCTCAATTCGACCGGTTGACTCTCCAGGATGTAAGTAGGATCTGGTACGTACTTCTTCAGCACTGACACATGAAACACATTGTGAATTCTTTCTAAATCCGGTGGTAATGTCAGACGATATGCCACTTTACCCACTCTCTCTAATATCTCATAAGGACCAATATAGCGTGGTATTAACTTTCCTTTCCAGCCGAATCTCTATACTCCCTTCCAATGGGAGACTTTCAAGAAGATGTTATCCTCCACTTGGAACTCAAGGTCATTTCTTCTTTTGTTTGCATAACTCTTCAATCGACTCTACACCTCCAACAGTCTAGCTCGCATAAGTCTGATCCTCTCAGATGTCAGGTCTACCAAGTCTGAACCATGAATCTGTCTATCTTCAACCTCACCCAACAAACATGAGTCTTGCACTTCCTCTCATACAATGCCTCAAATGAAGCCATACCAATACTCGCCTGAAAGCTGTTTGTTGTAAGCAAACTCTATCATATGTAAATGAACATCCCATCCTCCAGCAAAAGTCAATACACATGATCTCAATAGGTCCTCCAATGTCTGAATAGTCTGCTCTTACTGCCTGTCAGTCTGAGGGTGAAATGTTGTGCTCATAGTAATCTTCGACCCCATAGACTTCTAGAAACCCTGCCAAAAATGAGAAGTAAATCTGGCATCTCTATTTGATACATTCGATTTCGCTACTCCATGTAACTGCACAATCTTCTCCACATATAGTTCTGCTAGCCTCTCTGGTCCCCACGTAACTCGAATCAGTAGAAAATGAACAGACTTAGACAATCGATCCACTATAACCCAAATGACATCGTAGCCTTTCTGTGTCCTCAGCAGCCCTACTATAAAATCCATAGCAATGTTTTCCCACGGCCACTCAGGTATAGGTAGATGTTGGAGTAGTCTAGCTAGATGCTGATGCTCTGCCTTGACCTACTGACAAAACAGACAACGAGATATAAATTCTACAATCTCTCTCTTCATTCCCGACCACCAATAAGTTTTCTTCAAATTTTGATACATCTCGGTACTCCCAGGATGCATGTTATATGGGGCATCATGAGCTTCATCTAAAATCTCCTGCTTAAGTGCTCTGGTAGACGATACCACAACTCTATCATCAAAAAGTAATTCATCATCTGAACTAAGTCTGAAAGTATTAATCTCTTCCCCCGCAGCTTTTGTTTTCCATTTCTTACATTGTTCATCTTCGTCTTGTGCTGTTTTGAGTCTATCTAGCAGTGTAGATCGAATTTTCATATGAGTAAGAAGCCCTCCTCTATCAGATACCTCAAAGGTCAAACGTAACATCGCCATCTCATCAAACATCCTCTGCCTAGCTCTCAGAAATTACAGTTTACCCACGTTCTTCCTACTGAGTGCGTCAGCAACTACATTGGCCTTCCCCGGATGGTAATTAATAGTACAATCATAATCACTGAGGAACTCCATCTAACGCCTCTGCCTTAAATTCAGTTCTCTCTGAGTTGGAAGACATTTCAGGCTCTTATGGTCGGTATAAATCTCGCACTTTGCATCATATAAATAATGCCTCAAAATCTTAAGAGCATATACAATCGCTGCTAGCTCCAAATCGTGGGTGGGATAATTCTTCCCATGGGTCTTCAACTATCTCGAGGCATACGCAATCACTCTCCTATGTTGCATCAGTACACATCCTAATCCCTGATGTGATGCATTCGTATAAACCATATATCCATCAAGTCCGGACGGTAGAGTGAGTACCGGTGTAATAGTCAAATTCTCCTTCAAAATTTGGAAGCTCCTCTCACAATCGCCAGTCCACACAAATGATACTTCCTTTCTCGTCAATTGAGTCATCGGAGCAGCAATAATAGAGAAGTCTCGGATAAATCAACGGTAGTATCCTGCTAGTCCCAAGAAGCTCCAAACCTCTGTCGCTGTCATTGGTCTCTCCCAATTCAGAACTACTTCAACCTTCTGCGGGTCCACATAGATACCCTCTCCTGAGATGATGTGGCCTAGAAATACCACTTTGTCCAGCCAAAACTCACATTTGGAGAACTTGACATACAATTGCTCCCTCCTCAAAATATCCAATACCAATCACAGGTGTTGCTCGTGATCGATCCGAGATCACGAATATACAAGGATGTCATCAATGAACACCACAACAAACTTATCTAAATACGGCTGGAACACTCTATTCATCAAACCCATGAACGCTGCAGGTGCATTAGTAAGTCCGAATGGCATCACTAAGAACTCAAAATGACCGTATCTAGTGCGAAATGCAGTCTTCAAAATATCCACATCCTGAATCCTCATCTGATGATATCCTGATCGAAGGTTAATTTTTGAAAACTCTGAGGCTCCCTGAAGTTGATCAAACAAGTCGTCGATACGAGGCAACATGTACCGATTCTTAACTGTTATCTTATTGAGCTGACGATAATCAATACACAATCTTAAAGTCTCATCATTCTTTTTCACAAACAAAACTGGTGCTCCCCAAGGTGAAATATTGGGCCGAATAAATCCTTGATCTAACAGCTATTGCAATTGTTCTTTCAACTCCTTCATTTCTGTTGGGGCCATACAGTATGGAGTTATCGAAATAGGGGTAGTGTCAGGCATCAAATCTATAGTGAACTCTAGATCTCTACATGGAGGCAATCCAGGTAACTTATCAGGAAACACATCATGGTACTCCCTCACAACTGGAATATCCGCTATCTGCGTCGATCCACATTCCTCCATTGTAGCAATACTCGCTAAAAAGCCTTTACACCCATATCTGATCATTCTACAAGCTGACATAGCAGAAATGATAGGTGCCACAATCCGACTACGATCACTGACTACCTTGAATTCCCCGTCATCTGACTTAAACCTCACTTCCTTACTGCTACAATCGATAACGGCTCCATGAGCTGTCATCCAATCCATCCCTAAAATCAGGTCAAAGTCCTCCATCTCCAACAGGTAAAGTACAACTGGGAGTTGTCTCTCCTCAATCTCCACACTCAATCCTCTGTATACTGTATCTATACTGATGTCCTTCCCCGAAGGGAGACTCACAACCAAAGGAATCATGTTGGACTCCACTACACTACCCAAATAAGGAATACAAGTAGTGGCAATAAAAGAATGTGTCGAACCTATATCAAAAGGAGCTCGGACAAGTGTACCTGATACTCGAACTATACCAGATACAGCATCACCACCATCATGTACCTCCTGCTCTGTCATAGCAAAAAAACGTCCCCTGTCAACATTAAGTGCACTATATGTCTGAGATGTCTGTCCTCTACCACCATATGATCCACTCGGAGTCTCTCTGCCTCTATCATGTGGAAAACCCAAGCCTCGCCCACGACTACTACCAGAACTGGTCTCTCTACCACGTCCTGCTGTCACCGCTCCTCCTGCTGGTTGATCAACTCCTCGAGATCCATCACCAGCAGTACAATCTCTGGCTAAATGCCCAACCTGCTGACACTCAAAACATCTCTTTCCCTTGTTGTATTTTGTGCTGATATGTCCCTTCTGACCACAATTATTGCATCGACGTGTGCTAGTCGGTCGAGATGCTACACTCGCTGCACTCTGATCAACAGATGGTATTGTGCCTCTACTATAGACCTACTCAGTCCGACCCCCACGGAACTGTCCTATAAGAGGTGCATTTTGTATGCCTCTGGGTGGTACCCCACTATATCTCGGCTGCAGAGAATATTGTCTGCTATTAGGTCTGCCCTGTCTCCCATCAGAAACCTCATCTCGCCCCCTCTTCCTACTATCTCGGAAGGTTGCTATGTTCTCTCTCTCGACCCAGATGTCACTCTCTGCAATCATAGATTTGTCAACTAGTACCGTATATGGCAGCTTCCCCAAAATCGAGATCCGTGACCTAATCTCATGTCTCAGCCCGCCTTTTAACTTCTCACATTTGTCTTCTTCTCGCCGAATTAACTCTGGGTAGTACTGAGATAGGGAAATCATCCGCCTCTCATACTCCATCACTGTCTCTGATGGTCCCTAAACTATATGCTCAAACCGACGACGCTGCTCACTACAATAAGTATAACGGAAGTACTTCTCCTTGAAGGCTTCCTCGAACATATCACAGGTGATATACTGAGGTCTTCTAAGTCCATCAGCTCTCCAATAATCCGGTGCTCTCAAT
Organism: Zanthoxylum bungeanum; assembly: GCA_019454045.1. Taxonomy (NCBI): domain Eukaryota; kingdom Viridiplantae; phylum Streptophyta; class Magnoliopsida; order Sapindales; family Rutaceae; genus Zanthoxylum; species Zanthoxylum bungeanum. The sequence goes on along the minus strand of SKCR01029700.1, from coordinate 11,790 downwards.
CTATCTGTCAGTATAGTCTTAGTGTGCTTCCACTAGGTCTCCGCCTCACCTCTCATCATAAAGGCCGCAAACCTCACATTCTCTTGATCTGTCAAGTCTAACACACTGAATATATGCTCAATATCATTCTTCCATTTCTCAGCAACAAGGGGATCAGCTGTATCATGAAACTGAGGAGGGCTAGCTTGCTTGTATTAAGAATCTGGTCTAGCTTGCTTGTATTACCACTGTTGCTCGAAGGTACATTAGCCACTGGTCCTCTGGAAACCATCTGTGCAACAACATCAATAAACCTCCCCTAAACATCTTCTAGATTAGTGGCAGTCGGTGGAACTGAAGGAGCAGCATGAGTAATATCAGGTGCAACCGGAGGAGCCGGGTCAGGTGCATCTGCAGGAATAACGGTAGGGGCAGCTGTCGAAACTACTGAAAGTATGCGTCGTGAACCTTCGCCAACTTTAAAAATCGTCGGAACACCAGATGAAGCTACATCTGATTCAGGATCTACAGGCTGAGTTTGAGGTCTCTCAATATTAAGCTCCGACACTCTTACGTATCGTCGAGCTCTCCCTCTCCCACGTTGAGTATTAGTACCACGGCCACGTCCAGACATTTTCCTACAAACACAAAACTATTATTTAATACTCTCATCTAATGCAAGGTGTCTACATAATCTATAATACCTACACCTCTGATACCAAAATTTGTCACGACCCCCTCCCTAGAGCGGGCCCAACCCTAGAAATGGGTTCGCGAATCACTTCAGATCGAGCACCTAGATGTCATGCAATTGAACCAATAGTTCGCAAAGAAAATAATATTTCATAGAATGCAATCAAATAAATCCCAAATAAGTGTTTACACAAAAAGTGTCTGAAAACATGAAATCATCCTAAATGTCCTATCTCAAAAGCCAAAAGAAATGTCTGGACCAACCCGACCGACGGCTGTGGCAAACGAGTCAAATTCTGGTATTGATACTGCTACTGTTGCGCTGGCGAACTACCTGAGATGTTTGGGAAATTGGGGGTGAGCTTAAAGAGCTCAGTAAGTAAAAACACTCATACTCTCAACATGACCTCACCAACAAAATATATATATGATATTGAATATATGAAATTAAACAGTTAATATATATACAACAGCTAACTCAGGCAGAACATACTCACAACAACACAATCTCAACCAAACAAGGTTTACTATCTGGATTCTGTATAATAATGGATTGAAACCATTGGGAGAGTCTCTCTCTTACCTCCAAGGTTTCCCACCATATAATCTCGCATAAATGTGCAAGAGAGTGATTGAACCACATGCATCTGCTAATCTCGCATAAACTCGCACAATCTCTTATATCCGACCATTATCATACTAAATCCGGAAGAACAACAACCATCTCATATAGCATCCAATACCATACATCTCATCGCATTTCATCCATCAACTCATCTCAAAGTCACACAATGCTCAAATACTTCGATTCATATTACAAGCATACAATTTGTACTCATAAGTTATATTCAAATTTACGTTCTCATGCTATCAATTACTCAGTCAATTTTCCAACAATATGTATATAAATATATTTATATTATATTACATAAACTCATATATCAAACATCAATCAACAAACATTTATGTTAAGAGAATCATCATGCTTTCTACTTACCTCAATCTACGCAAAACTCTCTATATCTATATGTCCTCGCTAAAATCTGGAAAATGTGTAAAATTACGATCAGGTCCCTCTATTTTACTAGAATTACGATTTTACCCCTAAACTTTCCAAATTTGCAATTTAACCCCAATACTCTCCAAAATTATCAATTTAGTCCCTAAAACTTCCAATTATCTCATATTACTCACTAAAAATCAGAATTCACTCATTTAGGTCCCTAAACATGCCAAATTACGAATAAGTCCAAAATTCTCAAAATATTACAATTACACCCCTAAAAATGTAAAATATAACGTACCGAGCTCCAACGACTTCTGAATTTCAGAACGAGGTGGTCCACGGACAGTACACGTCAGGAGGATCACAACGGTAGTGGTGGTAATGGCGGATACTCAACGATCACTGACGAACAATCAGACAACGTTAACTCTCCTTCTAGGCTCGTTTCACGACAACCGAAGGTCTGAATTAGGCAAATGAGGTATCTAACCCGCGTATCTCTACGAGATGAAGATTCTGGTCTGGGAGGTGTCGAACACGCATGGCGGCGCGTGGGGCGCGTGAATCGACGGTGAAAAGGCTCGTGGCGGCGCGTGCAGCAGATTCACGATGGCGGTCCAGCGGCGTTGGATTCGTCTCCAGATGTGGTCACTTGTCGGAAAAGATGACCGGAAGACGTCAAACGACCCTTTCTCTCTCATGTCAAACTTTCTCTCTCTTCTGGTTTCACTTTCTCTCACTATGAATCTGTTTCTCTCTCTCTAACTGCTCAATGATTTTCTGGAAAATTTCTATTCCCTATTCCTCTACTGAACAATCACTCTACTCCCTTCTCTTTGGTTTTATAATGATAACACACATTCAATAAGATTTTGTGTTTAGGTTGATAATTATATAAATAGCCAAGGTTTATTTCTCTTATGTTTGTTACTGCTGGGCAAGGAAATCATGAGTAGTGGAGGTAAGGGAAAACAAGAGAATAGGGGGAAGTTAAGATAATGGGATAAGTTTTTATTTCAAAAAAAAGTAACCACTTGAGATAGGGTTTCACACTCCAAGTGTGCCTTGGTTCAGGTCAATTTATTTTTAAAATCTTGAACTTATTAAATTACATTCATATTTATTTAGAAGAAAGATAATATATTGCACACACAAATATCCAAATTCTTTCCAAATGCATTGGACTTCCACCAAATAAGGGGGTAGTTCAAATTATGAATGGACTAAGGAGGAGCTTTGGGAGGGTTGATGATAAATAAGGAGTTTAGGAAGAGCTTTGAAATTAAGTATATATAGAATAATAATATATTTTTAAATATGATGTATAATTATAAGTAATATAGCACTTTAAACTGTAACAAAAAATTTAGTAAAATAGTAGTCTAAAACTATCCTTATGTGAGAAAAATATTTCCCCAAGATTTTGCAAATTTTTAATAATTTTACTTATTATATTAATTAATTTTATATTAGTAATTTAAAACATACCTCTATGCTATCTCCTTTCATCACATTGATTTTTTTCCCACAACTAAAACAAAAACTTAGCACCCATATTTTTACCTTAAGTTTTCCCCCAACAAAAAACTCAGTACTGACTTGAGTATCCGAGGGTTAACGCCGGCACCGCGACGCCCTTGCTATTTTTGTTTTTGCATTAAGTGAAGAACATCTCGCAGGTCACTTAATTGAAATAGGACGCGAGAAGAACTACTCATTATCCCTGTAAATTCTGAAGTGTTGGGGTGGAAGGTAACAAGACAGAATTCCTAAACCGATTTTCAATGTGACAACCTTTTAAAAACATCTTTTAATCAATGAGTATATAGGGCGTCGGTCTTATGATGAGCAGAGAAATTATTATTATTATTATAAGTTTTTTGCTTGTAATTATGTATGGGATCATAAGTTTTTTAACATCTTTCTTCAAATGAGTGTTTAAAATTGAAAAATAATAATAAATTTATAACAAATGTTTGGTTGCCAAATGACAGCCAAACAATTAAAAAAAAAAAAAAAAAAAAAGGTGGCGTTTAATGGAAAATTTCAGACTTAATTATCAAAATTTCAAGTTAATGGTTAAAAATTTCGAGTAAGCATTGATTCCACATTTATAGGCATTGGTTTCAAGTTTTTAATGATATGTATCAAGTTTAATGCTATTTTCCAGAATTAAAATAGTTTCAAGTTATTGTCTAATATATCAAGTTTAATGGTTATAGGTTCAGGTTAATTGTTACAAGAGGTGATTTCAAATTATATTGGTATTAGTTTCAAGTTTAATAGTTCTAGTTTCAAGTTTATTGTTATAAGTTTTGTATTATTTTTTAAACATTAAAAGAGTTTCAAGTAATTTCCCAATATTCAAAATTTAATGATTATGTTTTCATGCTAGTCGTTAAATAAAATGATTCCACATTTATTGATATTTGTTTCAAGTATGATGGTATCAGTTTCAAATTTAAAGCTATAAATTTTATATTAATTTTTCAATCATTAAAAGATCTCTATAAAATGATAAGATTAAAAATATTTTCAAGATTCGAGAGGACGACCTTAATTTTCAATTAAACTTGACGCCCTAACTTTTTCGACTCTTCTTATGACCACCGATGTAATAGATTTTTTGATGATAACAAGAGAGAGACTCGTGGTCCCTAAAACTGAGTTCTCTTTTCTCTCTCTCTTTTTTTTTTTTTTACTCTTTTGCCCTCTAATATTTATATATATTATTCTTTGAACAAGATGCCAAAAGTCATTACTTATTTAACCCATACACATACTATCCAAAATTCAGTCAATTTAGAGAAGTTTATCTTAAATATGCCGCCGCTCTGATTGGACAAATAATAACTGGAAATTTACTCTCAAGACAGTTACTTGAGCAGAGAGTACAAACAAAATGCAGCCCAATATTGAAGGAACTATGATGTTGAGAGTAAGGCATGCATGAATGATGAAATTGATACAAGTCTCGGCATCAGGTGGGTCCACTGATTAATAAATTCCTCTTCGAGAAGATGACATTTACATTGTCATACAGATGGATGATCACAGCTTTGGTTTTGCATCATATGATAGAGCACCCCCAGCCAAGATGCCTTCTTCAATGACTTTTGACTTTAGGCATCATGCACCTTAGAATTCCAGTTTCGTTTAGTATGTATATCAAGGGCCCGAGGGGCTCTAATCAGTGGCGTATCCATAAATTTTAGTCAGTGGGGGAGAAATTTTTTCCTAATCAAAATAATATATAACGAATTCATACATATTTTTTGAAATTACAAGATGATCCCTATACTTTTGAAAATTATGAAATAGCCCCTAGTTTTTAAACTTATAAATTAACCCAAAATTTTCAGACATATATTTTTATCCATAATTTCTAAAAATACCAATTTACCTTTAAAATTTAAGTAAAATTTATTTTTAAAATTATGTATTTTAAGTTTATGTAGTTTATTATATACTAAATTTCCGCTAATTTATTGTAAATTTAACCACTTTTTTAAATAAATTATTAAAAATCTAGTGCTGAAACGCAATATTTGTGCTTTGAACAACTAAATATACACAAAATAATTATATTTATATTAATAAGTGAATATTTTACACATAACAACTATACACGATGTGGTTTAGTAAAATAATCACTATAAATATATCAATAAATTAGAAGATCAATAACCAAACCTAAGTGTAAATATAGTTTTTTTTTTATTTAAATGTAATGTAATCTCTATTCTTTTGCAAATAGAAAAACACATAAATGAGTGGATTTAAAATGAAAAATAATCAATTATATATACAAATACAAATTAAATATAATTATTTTTGATATGTTTAAGAAATAAGATTGATGCACAAATGTATTGGAATTTTTTCAACTAATTTGGGCTTTGGCCTACATATTATATTAAAAAAAATACAACCCAAAAAATTAATAAATAATGTATTTATGGGTATTATTTAATTTTTTAGATTTTCTAATATATATATATATATATGATTTATATAAAAAAATAGTGGTGCCCAGCTGGAGCAACTGCCCCCACTGGGCACCAAGTGGCTCCGCCACCGGCTCCAATGAAATATGAACCGTTGGATTTTAATATCCAGCAGCTCAAATTTAGGTCAAGAAAATAATTCCCGCGAAATAATGGACGGGGTGAGACATGATATCTTTTACTAGAGTGGTCAGATAGATATTAAAAAAATAAATCAAAATATATGTATCGATCTGTTTGCGTAATATTTCTGCCTAAAGAAAACATGTATGGTTCAAACCTCCTGAGACAAAGTCCCAGCAAGAGGTGTTTGATTAAGTGAATAAGCCTCCAATGGGCACAAGCACACAAATAAAAGTCCTAAGAATTATGAACTATGAAATGAAAAATAAAAATATGCTCGTTTGAGTCTTCATTTGATCGGGGTTTCTCTTCTTTACATGAGTGAGCCTTTTATAGTGAAATATTGTAAACTGTTCGATAACTTCATTGCAACCGCTGGGTCATGCCTTCAACCGTTGAGTTGTGCGTCATAACTGCCTGATCGTGGAGGGAACTGTCTAATTGATGTAATCGTGGGGTCAACTGCAGCATGTGTTCGGTCGTCCTGAGTCTCTTGTCGTCCTAATCACTATTTCGGTTGTCATGAGTTCTTTTTCGTTCTAATCGTTGTGTCGTCTGGTGATTGCTCTGATCGCTTTTCCCTTCGTCGTCATGATTGCCTTCGTCCTTTGTTCTTTCGCTCTAGGGCGATTTCGCTCTAGGGTGACTTTCTTTTGTCAATAATTGTCCCCCAAATTCACCTTGATTGAGTTAGAAATGAAATCGAGGTGAATTTCTTCATATCAGGGTGGCAGATGTCGGCCTACAAGTCCTCTCTTCCTAGATTTACCTCGTCCAATACATAATGTCCCCTCGAGACGCTCGCCTTATGCCGTCCGTTCAGAGCGTATTCTTCTTCTTCTAGTGGTTTTTCGCTTTTATGACTTCCCTCCATCAAAAAATGTACCCTGCATGCCTCTCTTATTCTGTCTTCTGTCTGGTGTGCTAACAATTTATCTCTTAAGGCCGAAATCACGGCCTGAGCTTCAGCCTCATTTTCTCGTTCCGTTACATAGGCCATTAGATTGGCCTTGGTGGCCGTGAGTGCGGTTTGTTCTTTACTTTGTTTGCTCTTCATTTGAATTGATGTGCATTGGCTCTCCAAAGACCACTGTGGTTAGCCTTGTTTGCGCGAACAAATCGTTTAGCAGACTTACGGGGTATGGCTCGTCATTTTGAGCCACAATCGCTGAATTTTCCCATTCATTCAGAACTCTGGTCGGCCCGTAATTTCATTAGTACATGAAGTATTTGGCCGAATTTGTCTCTGCAGTGAAAGGCTTGTTGTCGGCATGTACTATTTCCACTTCGTCTCTCTGGTTCCAGAAAACTAGGCACTGTGAATAAATGAAGGAATGCATCGGCTGCCATGTATCCAATCTCGTCCTAGGAGCATGTTATATGTGGTTGGCCTATCTATAACAAAAAACACTACTGTTTTTGTAGTACTCATCACTTGCAAGTCTAGTGGGACGACCCATTTGGCCGTTGTCGCCCCTCCATTGAAACTTTTAAGCACTACTTCTGTAGGGATGAGGTCGTCTTCTGACTCTGCTAAACGCCCTAGCATCCTAACCGGGATTGCATTGATAACTGCTTCATTGTCAATCAACACTTTGGTGATGGATATCCTGTTAGCCTTTGCTTTTACATACAACGGCCGCAGATACTTTGTCATTTGTGGTGGTGGTTTTGGGAATATCACTTTCCCTGATAGGCCTATCTCTATTGTTTGTTCACTCTCTTCGTTAGCCAGAGGTATTTCTCCTCTTATGTCTCACCCAGAAGGTGATAATGTAACCGGTGCATCGTGAGAGACATTATTGACAGTCAATCTTCGCTTTTCTGCCCTGGTAATGGTCCGTTTTATTTTGGGCGTCCTATATAGGATGAGATATGGGGATCGTCCCAAGTATTCTCCTAGTGTTCGCCGGTTCTGTGATATTCCCCTTCTTCGTGCTTCGGTCCTGGTGTCTATTTCTTCTTCTATGTCAGTCATTTCCTCGTCTGAAGTCTCTCTACCTGTTATCGAGAGTGTCGCAAATTTTATTTCATCACCATTGTAAACATCTTCGTTATTTCCAGCTCCTCCATTGTTGTCCCCCTTGAATTTTTCGGACAACAAGTAATGATTGGCCACAACCGGTGGCATACTGCCGAACTGAATGACAATATGGGGTTCTTTGTCGTCTGTTTCATCTTATTTTCTTCAATCAAACTTGGTACGCTCCTCGCAATTCGTTGTTGTCTCTTCTTTGCCGTCACTCTCTTTGCTACTTATCTCCGATTTCTCCCTGACATAAGAACTACGTTCTGTTGTGACCTTCATTTCACCTTGTTGGCACATCATACGGCCATAATTTCGCTGGTGTCGCCTCAGTTACGTCCTTGTCATTTCATCTACATGAGGATAGTTCCTTCCTGGACGTTGTCTCGAATACAGCCTACGGTACGAATGCCATACGTTGGGCCGATGAATTTTCGGCCTAAACGTCCTCACATTTTGGACGAAGTTTGAATTCCAGTCGTAGAATCTTGGTGCGAAGGTCCGTGGCTGCCATGCTACTGGCTCTTTCTTTACAGGCCTTTCGTAGGTATCCTCCAACTCTCTCATCCACTCTATATTGTTTTTGTACCGTACACAGAAATTTTACCGATCCTTCAGCTCTTGGGGTGCTTTAATCCTTTCCAGAACGCTTGGACGATGACAGTCATGTTCTTCATCTAGGACCAACTTGAACTTTGGCAAGTTCATTTTAGTAAGGTCCGAGTTGATCATGTTTAATTTCACTGGTTTGGAAAAGGATTGTCGTCCACTGCCATCTTTTTTTCGAACGTTATTCCTCCAGATTCAATGGCATCCTGCAAAATATTCCAAAAAATAAGACAATCATTAGTTGAATGGGACCACACATTATGCCACTTACAATATTTTTTACCACCGATTTGCTCGACGCTTGGCAATGTGTGGCGATCGCTCAAACTAATTTACTTGTCTTTATACAACTGATCGAATATGGCATCGACTTTTTTGATATCGAAATAGAAGTTTCTAATTTTTTTATCGTTCTTCTCTTTGGCTTGGGGTTCAGCCCACGCCTTACAAACGTACGGCTTCCCTTTAACCAATTCGGCCAAACATAAGTCGGCTGATTCGATGTCCATTTCGCCTATTTCATAATTGATGCTCCTGTAATAAGTTTCTTTGCTGGAATTTTTCATTTGCTTCTCCGCTCTTAATAACCATTTATAACGCACTACACTAGTGGTGAGTTGAGGGAGATCCCAAAATTCGCGATCTTGAAATTTCTTTTTCAGATCGAAATTAAGACAGCTTTGAACGATTCTCAAAAATTCCTTTTCTGGCAAAGGCACGTAACATCGGCCTCGAGCCACTTTAAACCTTTGCAAGAACGTCTCGGCCCATTCTCCTGGCAACTATCTCAAGTTTTCCAAATCGGCCAAGGCCACTTCAGATTCGGCCTTGTAGAATTGCGCATGGAACAGCTGTTCCATTTGTTGTCAATTTTCTACTGAGTTGGGCGATAAGCTGACATACCAGGAGAAAGCTACTCCTGACAGTGAGCCATGAAATAACCTCAACTTATGAAAATCGGTTGTTTCTCCACACTGAAGGGTAAATCGTCCTATCTGTTCCATGGTAGAAACTTCCACAGACCCTGTAAACAGAGAAAAGTCTGGTACCTTATAATTCCTAGGCCACGGATATGCCACATCGATCCAATCTGGATATGGCTTTCAATACCTCGACCGAATTGGTTGTACCCCCAGACCGAATTGATTTTGAAGGATCTCGGTCATCTGTTCTCTCAACATGTCATTGCCATTGAATGACATTGCTATGGGTGGCGGTTGTGGTCCTCTCATAGGTGGGACATAGTTATGATTCTGCCCCTGAGAAGCCTGGAGACCTTGGGGCAACACCACTTCATATTGTGCCATATTTGGCCTTTGGTGTAGGTTTGGCCCTAGATATAGGCCATTGCCCCCAAGAATTATTCATTCTCTGGACGTTGTAGGGACAGTGACCCCTTGTGGAGGAATATTGCTCAGACCAGCCTCCTGACTGCTTGGTGCAGGAGGAGGTGTTGTCCACGGTAGGGTTGTCCCCCCGTTTACACATTTGGCAATTAACTCATTTAATGAGCTTAAGTGTTTAGCCATATTTTCATAATGCGAGTTACAAGTCGAAGTAAACTTATCTATGATATGAGCATTTTGAAGCCTAACATACTCGATAATATCCTGCGTGAATTCACCAAACAATGCGCGAACCGCATTAGGGCTGAGCTCTCGTATAGGTTCATATCGACTAGCGTCTACCAGACCCTCGAAATGGCCCACTACGGCTGGAACGTGAGGCTGGTTGGTTTGCTCCAGTCCTCCTTCCTCCGTACTTAAGCCAGTTTGAGTGTTTCTTTTCAGAGGCATTTCCACTTTTTACACCAATTCTCCCACTGTGGTCGTCAAAAAACTATTTGCGTAATTTTTCAGCCTGAAGAAAACGTGTAAGGTTCAAACCTCCTGAGACAAAGTCCTAGCAATGGGTGTTTGATTAAGTGTATAAGCCTCCAAGGGGCACAAGCACACAAATTACAGTCCTAAGAATTAGGAACTACGAAATGAAAAATAAAAATATGCTCGTTTGAGTCTTCATTTGATCTGAGTTTCTCTTTTTTGCATGAGTGAGCCTTTTATAGTGAAATATTGTAAACTGTTGGGTATCTTCCTTGCAACTGCTGGGTCATGCCTTCAACCGTTGAGTTGTTCGTCATAACTGTCTGATCGTCGGAACTGTCTAACTGCTGTAATCGTGGGGTCAGCTGCAGCATGTATTCAGTCGTCCTGAGTCTCTTGTCGTCATAATCATTGTTTCGGTCGTCCTGAGTTCTTTGTCGTTCTAATCGATGTGTCGTCTGGTGATTGCTCCGATCGCTCTTCCCTTCGTCGTCCTGCTTGCCTTCGTCTTTTGTTCCTTCGCTCTAGGGTGACTTTTTTTTGTCAACACTATCCATTAATTTCACAACATATTATTACCTATTACAATAACGGTCTAATCAACTAATTGGAAAAACTCAGTCAGTACTTAGGATTCCACTCGGACCACTCTTGTCCAAAGGAACACTTAACTTTCAATTTCCAATCAACTAAAAAAAATCTACCTAAACAACATGTTGGGTCCAGTCTTGTAGTTTAATCCAGTCCTCATATACTCCTTGGAGAAACTCCTCTTCTTGCTTGCGATAGTTTTAGGGATTTTATTGATTTTTCTTTTTCAATTTTGCAAATATTCAGTTTTTTAGGCAAAATAGATAATAACAACATAACGGCACCATAAATGTCAGCAGATCCGCCGGCATTTTCTGTTCAAATATCACACCTCTATTGAAAATACTGGAGAGGTTGTTGAGTATTTTAAAGAAAACAACAATGGCTTTATCCCCCCTTTTACTGTTATATTTTGATATTTTCACACAAAAGCATTACGAAAATGTCAGAGACATAGATAAATTGTACAGTTCTACTCACAGGCGTTTATGTGCCTTGAATGATAGCCACCACAAAACTAAGATAGTCTTGCAATGATTTTGTGGTGGCTGTCCAGCCAACCACATAAGCATATTGTCTGTGTCTCTATCATTATTCAAAGCCTTCCGTGAAAAATAATACACTTCTATAAACTTAAGGTGGACCGGCGATCATTTATTAAGTTTTTAGGTAGTTTGAAATTTAGAATAACTTCAAAAAAAACTTTTCAAATATTATTTAGTTATTAAATAAAAGTATCACATTATCAAAATTAGTTTCAAGAGAGAGATATCAATTGATATTCTTCAAATTAAATTATACTTCTCATTCTTCAATATTGTAGAGACTTATCTCTCTTCAAATATTATTATATAATATTTTATCTCTATTCACTTTATTATAATGGTGGTAGTTGAAGTTGCTAATAATTAAAAATATATTAAAATAATATAA